>CM053033.1:112839251-113331751 GCA_028564925.1 Lithobates sylvaticus
AGGTGTTACACTTTAGGTTTGTGGATAAGTGCCTTGCCCGTCCACCTGGCTGTTTTGTATGCAGCATTTGCTCTGGGGCCCCTGGTTCCTGGAGCCCAATGGTGAAAGAAACAGGAAGCCGTAGATGGTGTGACGGTATGCGAGGTGAGGTAATGACGTCGGCAAAGTGGTTGCGATATCCTGACCGGACGTCATATGAATCAAGCCACTGCGTGCCCCCGGGGGTCTGACACACCGCAACTCCGATCTAGGTAAGGAGTCTCTGCCAGAGACTCTTTACCACGTCATCAGCCATGTCCAATCACGGCTGATCACAATGTAAACAGGAAGAGCCGTTGATCGGCTTTTCCTCACTCGTGTCTGACAGACGCAAGTAGAGGAGAGCCGATTGGTTGCTCTCCTGACAGGGGGGGTCTGTACTCCAGCCCCCCACTCGGATGCCCACCCAGGATCACCAGGATGCCGCCAGGAGAACCAGGGATGGCCACCACACTGGACCATCAGGTATGCCACCCTACACCACCAGGGAAATGCCAATCAGTGCCCAGGCAGCTGCCAATCAGTGCCAATGAAAAATGCCTGCCAGTGCCAACAGTAATGCCTATAAGTGAAATCTATCAGTGCCAGCCATCAATGCCCATTAGTGCTGTCTATCAGTGCCACCCATAAGTACCAGTGCACCTTTCAGTGCCCATCAGTGCCACATATCAATGCCCATTAGTGCCACCTATCAGTGCTGCCTATCAGTGCTGCCTATCAGTGCCCTTCGTCAGTGCCCATCAGTGCCCTTTTATCGGTGCCACCTCATTGGAGCCCCCTCCTGGGCCGCCTTATTAGTGCCCATCAGTGCAGCTTATCAGTGCCCATTAGTGAAGGAGAAAACTTACTTGTATAGAAAATTTTATAACAAAAACAAAGAATAATGTAAAACAAAAAAAAAAATGTCAGCCTTTTTTTTATTCGTTTAGCAAAATATAAATAACGCAGAGGTGATCAAATACCACCAAAAGAAAGCTCTATTTATGGGAACAAAATTATAAAAATTTAGTCAACACACAATTCCTGTTGGAAAATCTGATCGTGTGTATGAGGCTTTAGAGACTGGGATGCCATTAAAGTTCACGTGCATGTATAGGCAGGCGTCCCAATACTTTTGGCAAAACAGTGTATATTAATACAATGAACAGAAAGCCAAATTGATGCATTGTATCAAATCATAATCCAGTGTGGCGTCAAATGGCCTGATCCATGCATCACCTTGTGGGGTCCATACCTGCAAACGGAGCCTCCATCGCTGCCACGGCTCCCTTGAAACCCAGCCAGTGGCTTCCGTGTTCCAAATCTTCAGCCTCACCGGAATTAGTGCGTGGGAATTTTGATTCGCTAAAATCAAAAGTGGGCGGGTTCGGCCCGAGCACAATGTCAACCAAGCCAATTAGAGCCCCAGGCTCTAATCACGTGGTTGTTTAACATTGACAGACCTAATAGACGTCTATAGGTCTGGCGCCCCGCAGTGCACTGCACACATAGGATTCATTTTTAATTAAATCGTAATATGACCAAAAAAATTTTACTTTAAGATGTTAAAAATGTTAGTCATATTATGATTTATTTAAAAATAAATCTTTCTATGAATAGCATCCCTATTGGTCAAACCTTTGGGGTGGAGAGGCGCCCCTTATGGATCGGCCGCCACTGGATGCACCCCTATTTTTCGTCCTCCGAAATGCATTAGCTTGCCAACATGGTGGTGCTAAGTCAGGCCACTTGACGCCACACTCGATCATGATTTGATTTGATACAACGCATTCATTTTTCCTCCTTTGTGAATATGGATTTTGATTACTGTTTATTGTATTAATAAATTATGTAGCAATGCACCAGGCATTTGCACCCTCCAGTGTGCTCTTTTTTTCAATAGACAGTTGTCTATTGAATTCCCCTATCTGAGGAAGGTTGCACCATTGGAGCATTTGAGTAGAACTCAAAAAAAAAAACAAGTTGAATAATGTCCTTGCTTTAGATGTGGGCCATTAACATACCTCATGAAGCCTGACTGGAAAACTCCTAGGATGTTGCTAAGAGACAACTAGCTGTTACTGTTCACCATCACAGGATTGAACTTTTTCTCTGATTCAAACCCCCCTCACATGCTCTTTCTCTCCACTGATGCAGTAGCTCTGAGCTCAGCATTTGAGAGCATACTACTGTGATGGCAAAATTAACAGTACCAGCTAGGCTGTTTACGCCAACATCACATAAGAAAGCTCTCAAATGCTGATTTCAGAGCTACTGCATCAGCAGAGGGAGAGAGTATGTAAGGGGGTTTGAATCGGAGAAAGTGTTTACATCTGTGATGGTGAAGGTGAACAGTAACAGCTAGGCTTCTTTTAGCAACGTTCTTAGCAACGTCCTGGGAGTTTTCCAGCCAGGCTTTGTGAGGTACTTAAATGGCCTACACCTATAACAAGGGCATCATTCAACTTAAGTCAGAGCTGCACAGTGTGTTTTTATCTACAGGCACCCCTTATCTTTAAAAATAACTAACACTGGGCTGTCTTTCTTAAAGTGGTTGTAAAGTCAGAGTAGGAATACTGCCAGCCCCTCTGTTCTAATAAGTTATACTACACAGTGTAAATTCGTTTCCTTAAATGATGCCGCTAAATACCTTATTTCAGATCGCCTCTGTTCGGTCACGTGACCTCTCACCGCTCTTCTCCCCTGATCTAAGGCCTACAGTGGGAGGGGCTGAGATTCCCCTTTGACGTCAGCCATGAGGTTACATGACCGCTGTGCTGTCTGATCAGCCCCTGACGCTTTAGTCCTTAGATCAGGGGAGGAGAGCAGCGGAAGGTCACCTGACCACACAGAGGCGATCTGAAATAAGGTATTTTGCAGCATAATTTAAAAAACATTTACACTGTGTATTATACCTTATTGGAACAGAGGGGCTGGCAGTATTCCTTCTCTCTGACTTTACTACCAGCTACTAATAGCGGCAGGAGGAGAGGGGCAGGGAGATAGGGGAGATACTGGGGGATGACGGAGGCATGTAAACTGACTACGGTATCGTGGATCAGCAGCCATGATTACCGTGGTCAATTCACCTAGGAGGACACAGGAACAGGCAGAATCAAACAGGTTTTTTTATAGCATAGAAATGGACAGATTAGACAGCACAAGCACTATACTGTTTAACCTGCTTTAACCATTTCCCATCCCACGTATTGTAATATGATGGCCGCAAGGTGGCTCTGCCATCCTGG
The DNA here is from genome assembly GCA_028564925.1 of Lithobates sylvaticus. NCBI lineage: Eukaryota > Metazoa > Chordata > Amphibia > Anura > Ranidae > Lithobates > Lithobates sylvaticus. Next base: position 112,842,518 of record CM053033.1, read on the forward strand.
GCAGCCGTCATATGACGTCCTCGGCTTCCCGGCGGTTTAGGGGGCGCGCGTGCGCCGCCGCGTCACTCGGGAGCCGATGCGCGTGCCTGGTGGTCGCGATGTTCTGCCGGGCACCCGTAATTGCTGGTCACAGAGCAGGAACATCGATCTGTGTGTGTAAACACACAGATCCACGTCCTGTCAGGGGGTAGGAGACAGATTGTGTGTTCCTAGTATATAGTATATAGGAACACCGACCGATCGGTCACTTCCCCAGTCAGTCCCCTCCCCCACAGTTAGAATCACTTCCTAGGTAACACATTTAATCCCTTGATCGCCCCCTAGTGTTAACCCCTTCCCTGCCAGTGACATTTATACAGTAATACGTGCATATTTATAGCAATGATCGCTGTATAATTGTCAATGGTCCCAAAATAGCGTCAAAAGTGTCCGATCTTTCCGCCGCAAATTTCACAGTCACAGCTGACAAAAATCGCCAATAATAATAAAAATGCCATACATCAATGACCTATTTTGTAGGCGCTATAACTTTTGCACAAACCAATTAATATACACCTATTGGGATTTTTTTTAACAAAAATATGTAGAAGAATACATATCAGAATAAACTTTGTTTTTGTTTTTTTTATATTTGGGATATTTATTATAGCAAAAGGTAAAAAATATACCGTAGTTTTTTTCAAAATTGTTGCTCTTTTTTTTTGGTTATAGTGCAAAAAAATTAGGACCGCAGTGGTGATCAAATACCACCAAAAGAAAGCTCTATTTGTGGGGGAAAAAATTATCAAAATGTAATTTGTGTAGTGTTGCATGACCGCGCAATTGTCATTCAAAATGTTACAGTGCTGAAAGCTGAAAATTGGCCTGGGCAGGAAGGGGGTGAAAATGCCCTGTATTCAAGGGAAAGGAACAGGATCTCTTTTTTTTTTTTTTTTAGGGGTACAACCTCTGTCTTGTTTTGCCTAGTTTTATGGTAATCAGCAGGAGCCATGCCATGTCTGTACCTCCACTATTGCATTATAAAAAGCATCAACACATGGCACATGAAGAAAGGCTCCTGGTAGGAAGAGAGATTTTATTTTCCTGATACAGACCAGCTCAGGTTTGATATGATAAAGGGGAATAGTGGTAAGACAAGGCTCTTAATATTTCTCTTCAAATCAGCACCCATACATTAGGCAATTTTTTTTCTTTCAACCACGGGTTGAAAGAAGGAAAATTGCTTGATTCCCCCGACAGCGCATTTAGTGTTGATGGGTGAATCCCTCCTGCGGAGCTATTGTGCTCTGACAGCAGGAGGTTTCCCCACCGTCAAAATACAATGATCACTGCCGGCAGCTATAACCGCTGGCAGTGATTGCACAAAAAAAACAGGCTGGTTGTTCTGAAGTCAATTGATGCATCAAATTCAGTACAACCAGCCTGCCCATAGGCGAATTGTAATTCAGCTGAACCGGCCGAATTTTGGTTCGTCTATGGCTGGCCTAAAGCAGACCATACATGGAGCAAATTTCTTTGCCGCAAAAAAAAAATGTGCTCCTTTCCCCCATCAACACAGATAGTGTTGACAAGGGAATCCTTTCCACTGAGCCATTGTATTCTCCTTTGGGGCGTGGGGGAAACAGTCCCCGCCAGGAGAAGGCAGTGATTACTGCTAAAGACTATACAGGCCGTTAGCGATAATTGCATGTAAAATTTGGCAGACTGGTTGTACCCAAGTTGATTGATTGATCAACTTGGTACATTCAGCCTGCCCATACATGGCTCAAATCTCGGCCAGTTCAGCCTTAGCCTATGGTCAGCAGTCTGAGCAAACAGACAGTTGTTCCTTTATCATCCTTCCCCAGGCTGCGGAGTGTCCTGGACCAGGCTGTATTGCTTTAAGTGGATACTCACCTCCACTCACTGATTACTCACCCATGCTGGCAATAACATCTTCTCGAGATCTTCAGCCATCTTGTTTGGCCGGGCCGAAGTGACGTAACTCATGCACATGGAAGTTAATTCATTCCAGCACCTTGCAGAGTCTGGAATTGTACACAAAGTTTCCGCATTTAAAGAGTTTGCAAGGAGGAAGGCAAAAATCCTTTATTGTAAAAGAGACTCACAAGCGGATTTTCCGTCTGAAAAATCTTGGATGTTTTTTCTGACGGAATTCCGCACAAGCTTGTCTTTACACACGGTCACACAAAAGTTTGCTGAACTTTCGACCGTCAAGAACGCGGTGACGTACAACACTACGACAAGCCGAGAAAATTAAGTTCAATGCTTCCGAGCATGCGTCAAATTGTTTTCGAAAATGCGTAGGAATTTTGCGTGTTGGAATTGGTACAGACGATCGGAATTTCCGATCGAAACTTTTTCCAACCGAAAAATTGAGAACCTGCTTTCAATCTTTTGCTGGCGGGAATTCAGCCAGCAAAAGTCCGATGGAGCATACACGTGGTTGCATTTTCCAACCAAAAGCTCTCATTGGTCTTTTGCTGGCCGAATTGCACAGAAAAGCTGTGCATCATTGGCTCTGTTTCAGGGCCGAATTCAGGCAAAGATTTGTCCCTGATTCGTCCCTGAAATGTGTTTGTGTTTCTGTGATCTGCAGCCGGTTCCAGTGTGAACTGAGCCTAAAAAGGAACTTTCCCTTAGCTTAGTAAATGTGGTTAACACCAGTTTGCACAAAAAATACCCAATCACATGCAAGGAAAAAAAAAACAAAAAAATGAATTTTTGCTTGGCCATGATTGGATGATGGAAGTCAGTAGAACCTCTCATTCACTGCAATAATCCCATTATGAAGTGAACAGCTCGTTTGCCTTTGATAAACCAACCCTAGTATTTCTCTTCCGCAATAAAAAAAACCTGCTCATAGATCTTATATAATGTATGTATATGTGTGTGTGTGTGTGTGTGTGTGTGTGTATGTATATGTATATATATATATATATATTTTTTTTTTTTTTTCCTTTTACATAACATTTGGGAAATCAACTGATTTATTTGCCCAGCTTAAAAGGGTATATTTAGAGACCTGGCATTGGAAAACACCAGGAGCTTGCAGGTGTAGAATTATCAGACAGAGATAACTACAAAACATATTGGGGGCAAAAAACGTGGACCTCTGTTAGGTGCTTACGTGGTACTGTAACAAAAAAAAAATTGTATTCACACCTGTTAGGTTTGTGCACAGGATCCATGTTCCTTCTGGTTAAGCTCACATAAATATATTCCCCATATAAAAATATTCTCCATCACTATATATTTTTATATCTAAAAATACAAAAAAAAAGTTTTGTTTAGATTAGAGATCTCCTCCTCAAAGAGTAAAGCCAATGAAGTGATTGAGATATCAAATTTAAATCTGAATCTTTGCATTGGCCTGACCATTTTTCTCCTACGTCCTGCATCAGCCATTATGCAGCTACTAGCATTGCTGTATGAGCATTTATCAGGAGGCACCCTGCCCATAGCATACAGTAGGTGTCTTCAGAATTCATAGCAGGCCGTGCATAGAAAGCTGGGTACCGCTTTGATTGACAAGCATTAATACGCCCACAAGTCAGGGACAGCAGGCAATCAAATGGGCCAAAGCGGATTTTAGCCACTAACCCAGAAAGGCCATGATTGATGAGTGCTCCATAAAGGCGCCTCTTCATTGTAACTCTGCCAAGGCTGGAATTAGGCTGATGCGTTTTTAGATGAGTTTTAGCTTTGTTCCTCTCAGCTCCCCTGGATGTATTAACCTTGGGGACACTGTACGAGTGCGTTCCAGCGGAGCACCTGCTGGGGTCACCCAGCCCCATTTCTTTCTCCATCTTTGCAGAATAAACTAGTGTGCAGCGTAGTCCCCATCTTTATGCAGAAGCCTTATATCTGCCAGATTCTGGAATTTATTTTGCTACGGACTTTTCTGGCAGTCTCTAAATAAACATGGGTTTATCAGAAAGATTCAAGATGTACGTGGAAAAATAGTCCTGTTAAAGGGGAACGCCACCTAGAAGTGATATTTTAGTTTTGTGTGGTGCCAGGCAAGTTAAAGCAGAAATTGAAGTACATAAGTGTAAATTGTCTTACCTTGCAAAACATTTGCAGTTCTATTTAGCTAGTTTTCTAATACAGACAATCCTGTTTTGACCTTAATTTCCCTAATTGTATATAAAGTAACACAGCTTATTCAAGGACCATACCGACATGCGATTGGATATTGAAGGAGTAGGAACATTCTGAAGAGTTTAGTCTCATTTCTTCCCTTCCAATGAGCCACATCCCTGTGTAATGTAGTAAAGCCTGTTGACTTATGCCCTGTACACACAATCAGATTTTCCGACAACAAATGTTGGATGTGAGCTTGTTGGCGGAAAGTCCAACCATGTGTATTCTCCATCGAACATTTGTTGTCGGACTTTCCGCCAACAAATGTTGGCTAGCAGGTTCCCAAATTTTCCGACAACAAATTTTTGTTGTCAGACTTTTCGATCATGTGTACACAAGTCCGTCGCACAAAAGTCCTCACATGCTCGGAATCAAGTACGAGCAGGAAGTGCTCAGTCTTGTAAAACTAGCATTCGTAATGGAGATATCACATACGTCTTGTAGGTCACTACCTTCGTAATTGTTGGCCAACATTTGTGTGACCGTGTGTATGCAAGACAAGTTGGAGCCAACATCCTTCAAACAAAAATTGTTGTCACAAAGTCCGATCGTGTGTACGGGGCATTAGAGTGATATATCTATCTTCAGGCTGGATTCACAACATAGTGGTGCTATAACATGCATTATGGTAAAGTTTTTTTTATAAATAAATGCATAACAAAGCATAAAAATGCATTTACTTACAATTCTGCTCTAAATGATTTGCTGGCTTCTTATCCAATAGACTCCAGTGGAGAAATATGCTCACTGGACTTCCTAGGGCTGCTCATGCAGTGTAGGCCTTACAAAGCCAGAGTGTGGTGACACACTCCCACTATGAACCATGGATTTTCTATAATGTAGAATAAACAAATAGGGGATACCTTCATTATGACTTACTAATGTGAGGAGACAAAAACTACAGCCGGAAAATCCTAGGAAGGAGTCCCTAAATGGCGTTGGTAAGCAATTCAACCTACCAGATAAAATCCTAGGATTCAATATTATAATTCGAAACACCACATTAGTCACCACTCATCACCAACAAGGAAGAATGCAGGATAATGAATGTTCCCCCAATATCTCATCATTCAAACAACATCATATGTGCAAGTTTACTGTCCAACCTGTATTTTCCCGACTTATTTCCAATTTTGTATTATTCTATTCTTGTCAGTAATTTGCTAGTCTCTCTATTCTTTTATGCAGCCTGACAATGTATTTCCCTTTGTCATTGAATAGCTTTACATCTTTAACAATTGACTGCTTTTTCACCTGTCCATGTATATTGTCTGCCTACAGATAGATTTTTCTCTTATGTGTTCTCTCCCTCAGCATGCTTTATCCTTCTTTGTCTACTTCCTCCACCCTTTAATTTTCCTCCTTGTTTACTGCATCCCTTCTTGTACCTTTCCTTCTCTTTTGGCTTCCTCCCTCCTCATACCTTTCCTTCCTTGTCTACTTTCTACCTCCTCATACCTTTCATTCCTTGTCTACTGCCTTGTTCCTCATACCTTTCCTTCCTTGTCTACTTCTTCCCTCCTCATACCTTTCATTCCTTGTCTACTGCCTTCTTCATGATACCTTTCCTTCCTTTTCTACTTCTTCCCTCCTCATATCTTTCCTTCCCTGTCTACTGCCTTCCTCATTATGCCTTTTCTTCCCTGTCTACTTCCTACCTCCTCATACCTTTCATTCCTCATCACTGCCTTCCTCCTCATACCTGTTTCTCCTTATCTACCATTGCCTTCCTTGTGCGCATTCTGATTCTTTATACTTTTCCTACCTCATCTGCTGCCTTTCCCCTCATACCATTCCGTCTTTGTCTACTTCCACCCTCCTCATACTTTTCCTTCCTTGTCTACTGCCTTCATCCTTTATACCTTTCCTACTTTGTCTACTACCTTCCCCCTCATACCTTTTCTTTCCTTGTCTACTTCCTCTCTCCTCATACCTTTTCTTCCTTGCCTACTTCCTCCCTCCCCATACCTTTCCTTCCTCATCACTGCCTTCCTCCTCATATCTTTCCTTCCTTGTCTGCTTCCTCCCTCCTCTACTTCCTCCCTCCTCATACCTTTCCTTCCTTGTCTACTGCCTTCTTCCTCATATCTTTCCTTCCTTGTCTACTTCCTCCCTCATATCTTTCCTTCCTTGTCTACTTCCTCCCTCATACCTTTCCTTCCCTGTCTACTGCCTTCCTCATTATGCCTTTTCTTCCCTGTCTACTTCCTACCTCCTCATACCTTTCATTTCTCATCACTGCCTTCCTCCTCATACCTGTTTTGTCTTGTCTACCATTTCCTTCCTTGTCCGCATTCTGATTCTTTATACTTTTCCTACCTCATCTGCTGCATTTCCTCTCATACCATTCCTTCTTTGTCTACTTCCACCCTCCTCATACGTTTCCTTCCTTGTCTACTGCCTTCCTCCTTTATACCTTTCCTACTTTGTCTACTACCTCCCTCCTCATACCTTTCCTTCCTTGTCTACTTCCTCCCTCCCATACCTTTCCTTCCTCATCACTGCCTTCCTCCTCATACCTTTCCTTCCTTGTCTACTTCCTCCCTCCTCATACCTTTCCTTCCTCGTCACTGCCTTCCTTCTTATACCTTTTTTTTCTTGTATACCATCTCCCTCCTCATAACTTTACTTCCTTGTCTACATTCTGATTCTTTATATTTTTCCTTCCTTGTCTACTGCCACCACTTCATACCTTTTGTTATCTATTGTCTTCCTCCCTTAACCTTTCCTCTCTTCACGTACCTTTTTATTACTTGTTTACTGTCTTCCCCCTCGTATCTTTCATTCTTTGGACACCCTTTTCCCTTCCTGATATGCTTTTTCTTCCATTCCTAGTGTCTGTCTACCTATATCTTCATTTTTTGTCTACTGCCTCCCTTTTTATACCTCTACCTTTCAGTTTTTATCTGCCTCCTTATGCCTATCCATTAGTCTGCTACATGCCTCTTCATACCTTTACTGTATACTCCCTACTATCTGTTTCGCCTCATTTCAGTACTGTGCTTTTTCTCCTCCTGTCTGTCCACCTAACTCTGACCCTTCTTATGTTTGTTTTCACCACCTAAAGTTGTGGACAGGGTATGCTTCAAGTATACATTATTCCTCATGTTTTCTATATGGCTGTAATGTTGTCCAGTTTTTTTATATCATAGATGCACCCCTCTACTGTATCTCAGTGGTACTGTTTTTATTTTCTTCCAGAACCATGCTCCAGATGGTCTGTTTGTGAAAACGAAAGATCCTGCAACTGCTCCCAACACCCCAGACATTTTGGAAATTGAGTTCAAGAATGGTAAGCATCTAAAAGCATGTACTGTATAACATAGTAAAAAGAAAAGTTGACAGGAACAAGTGAACTGCAGTTTAGTAATTATGAATGGCTTCCTCTTTCCGTCTTTCCTGGCCTGTGCCTACAGTTTTCATTTGGATGCACTGTTAAGCAGAAAAGCCAACATTTCAGATTGTGGCCTGATATAACACCATTGTCTATGTGAGATACAAGACATTTTTGTGTATGCTTAATATTACTATAGTGATTAGAAATCTGCCTGAACACTGGATTCTGCCTTTCAACTGTGTTACCAAATGCCAAGGCATATGGTCACACGTGTGGCTGCCCTTAGAGCCTAGGACAATAATGACAAGATAAGTAAAGCCTCGTACACACGCTTTGATTGTTGTATGACCGAGCGTCTGATTTTTGTCAAAAGGGCATGTGCAGGATTTTGTCTAGCATACTATCTGCCAATTGTCAATTGACAAACGCGAACGTAGTGATGTACTATGAGAGTATAAAGAAGAAGTTAATTTCTGAAGCGCCACTCTTTGGGCCCCTTCTGCTAATTTCATGTTAGTTTGGTGAGCGTTGATTCACACTTTTCTGTTAAGTTATTTTTTTTTCTGCACAATAAAAAAATTGTGTAGAATAATACTTGGCTATGTGTTTTTCTTCAAATGACAGTTTGGGAGTAGGCAGTTATATTAAAAACAACACAATGGAAAATTAACAAGGGACACCAACAGCAAAAATGCAGCAGAAAAAGCAGCAAAGATGCAACAAAAAGGGTGGGACTTTATATGAAGCTCATGGTAACAAAATTAATAGAGTGGTGGATAGTAAAATATTTAATAAAACATAGAGACATGTTTACATACATTGTATTTCATATACAAAGAAATGCACACTTCCATGGTGCCAATTTCTAAAACGGTAATATCTGGTAGTAACATATTTATAAACATTAATCACATCATAAGATTAAGGAGTCCACCAATATTCATGATTGATTACACAATTGAAAAATAGCATCTGCACAGTCTATGGTCTTTCTTATCCCTGTCACAATAAAAATTGTATACATGGGCACATATCTTAGTGGGCGTGTAGATGAGGTTACACAACATCTGGTAGCTTGACGCGTTTCACAGCTTTAAGCCGCTCTTCAGGAGCAGACGTGATGTATCTGCAATGGGAGAGTACAACAACTAAGTAAACTAGCTTGTATCAATATAGGGGAGGATAGATAGAACCCCCCACACCACCCCCCCTCCATTTGAAACAAGATCACTTACAGGTATATGTGCATTTACTGGCATCAGTATCGGAAGCTGAGGGGGCATGTTCAGCTGCGGTCTGTAATGGGTGTTGATGTCCTCGGGTGGCTCACGGTCCTTGACATCGTGCCAGTAAATGCACATATGCCTGTAAGTGATCTTGTACATATATGCACATATACTTTTACTTTATTCTTTCACACTATATTTATGCTGTGGCTTTGAGGAGTTAAAGTGGGTTGCCCAATCAGGAAATGGCCAGTCAAGCAATGAACTGGGCAGTAGTTGAATTTTGGAAATTTTGGAAAGGACAGTTGAGTGTGGATTTCACTCATGTTTGTATCTACTGTTCATAATCTGGTGTAAAGTTAGACTGCCTTCAGAATTGAAAACTAAGACTTGAAATGCATTCAGTAAATAAAGACTACTTACTCGGGTTTTCATGCATTGCTTTAGTGCACCTCATCCCTTTCATTTAGAACCCCTTAACTTGACCTATGTGCACTCCCGGAAGTTATTCTTATGCCGCGTACACACGTGCGGACTTTTGCCGGCGGACCTAGTCCAGCGGACAATCCCGCGGGACTTTCCAGCTGGGTCCGCTGGACTTTCCGAGCGTGTGGACTTGCCCACACACGCACGGACTTCTCCAGCGGATAATCCGCCGGCCAAAAGTCCGCGGGACTTTTGAAAATGAACGGACTTGCCCACACACGGAGCAGTCCGTTCATTTCGAACGTAACTTCAGGTTACGTAGCTAGCGTAGGCAGTAATTGCCGCCGCGCTAGTTCCGCAAGCTGGCATGGATTTAAAGGGAATCCCCACGCCGAAAAAACGGCGTGGGGGTTCCCCCCAAATCCAAGTCAGACCCTCATCCGAGCACGCAGCCTGGCAGGCCAGGAAAGGGGTGGGGACGAACGAGCGCCCCCCCCCTCCTGAGCCGTACCAGGCCGCGTGCCCTCAACATGGGGGGTGCCCTGGGGAAAGGGGGGCCGTGCGGCCCCCCCCACCCCAAAGCACCTTGTCCCCATGTTGATGAGGACAAGGGCCTCTTCCCGACAACCCTGGCCGTTGGTTGTCGGGGTCTGCGGGCGGGGGCTTATCGGAATCTGGGAGCCCCCTTTAATAAGGGGGCCCCCAGATTCCGGCCCCCCACCCTATGTGAATGAGTATGGGGTACGATGTACCCCTACCCATTCACCTAAGGTGTAAAATGTAAAGTACAAAAACACACACACTTTTGAAAAAATATTTTATTGCACTGCTCCGGGGGTCTTCTTCCGTCTTTGGGGTCTTCTCGCCGGACTCCTCCGCTCTCTTCTGCTCTTTTACCTAGCTCTTTCACGAGCGGGGGGAGTCCGGCTACCTTCTTCGCCGTCGCCGCCGTCGTCGTCTGGGGGTCTCGATCCGCCTTCGGGGGTCTTCCGGGGGTCTCTTCTGTTCTTGCGGCGGTCGTCGTCTTCCGCGCCGCCGGCGCCGCCTTCTTCTTCTTCTTGTCCTTCTTGTTCTTCTTCTTCTTCCGATGTTGACCCGTCGCTGTCTCTGCCCGGAATGCCTGTGCCGCTCTGCGCTCGGACTTATATAGGGACATGGGGGACAGGGTCACATGTTCATGTCACATGGTGACCCCGCCCCCTTGCGATGTCACAGTCCCAGCATCCTCCGGGACTGTGACAACACAAGGGGGCGGGGTCACCATGTGACATGTGCATGTGACCCTGTCCCCCATGTCCCTATATAAGTCCGAGCGCAGAGCGGCACAGGCATTCCGGGCAGAGACAGCGACGGGTCAACATCGGAAGAAGAAGAAGAAGAAGGCGGCGCCGGCGGCGCGGAAGACGACGACCGCCGCAAGAACAGAAGAGACCCCCGGAAGACCCCCGAAGGCGGATCGAGACCCCCAGACGACGACGGGGACAAGGTGCTTTGGGGTGGGGGGGCCGCAAGGCCCCCCTTTCCCCAGGGCACCCCCCATGTTGAGGGCACGCGGCCTGGTACGGCTCAGGAGGGGGGGGGGGCGCTCGTTCGTCCCCACCCCTTTCCTGGCCTGCCAGGCTGCGTGCTCGGATGAGGGTCTGACATGGATTTGGGGGGAACCCCCACGCCGTTTTTTCGGCGTGGGGATTCCCTTTAAATCCATGCCAGGTCACGGAGCTAGCGCGGCGGCAGTAACTGCCTACGCTTGCTACGTAACCTGAAGTCACGTGCTAAATGAACGGACTTGCCGATGAGCGGCAAGTCCGTTCATTTCAAAAGTCCCGCGGACTTGCCCACTAACGGCGGGATTGTCCGCTGGACTGCCAAGTCCAGCGGATAATTTTAAAACAAAACTTAAAACTTTGGTCCGCCGGACTTTGGCGCCAAAAAGTCCGCCGGCGCCCACACACGAGGGGATTATCCGCTGGACTTCCAGTCCAGAGGATAATCCCGCGGGATTGTCCCTTCGTGTGTACGCGGCATAAAGCACACCCATTTGCACGTTCCTTACATATCTCAATATATTAAATAGGCTAAAAGTCCCACAACCAGTAATTAGATCCAACCATTGCTTGAAGGGATTGAATATGACTGGTGAAGTATGAAGCAGAAAGAAGTTAGAAGGTAGTCAACATGGGACCTAACACAAGAGTGAAATCCTGTCTGGAATATTGATGTTGTATGTGCCAGAGAATGCGAATTAAGGTGTACTGGGTAGACTTGCTGATTTAGCACAGAAACTGTGTTTGTTAGGCCCCTTTCACACTGGGGCGGTTTGCAAGCGCTATTGCGCTAAGAATAGCGCCTGCAAACCGACCCGAAACAGCTGTTGCTGTTCCTTCAGTGTGAAAGCCCGAGGGCTTTCACACTGAAGCGGTGCGCTTGCAGGACGCTCAAAAATGTCCTGCAAGCCACATCTTTGGCTCGCTATAGGAGCGGTATATTTACCGCTCCTATAGCGCCCGGTCCCATTGAAAACAATGGGGGAGCGCGCCGAACCCGCCCGCAAAACGCCGCAATAGCGGCGGTTTGCGGGCGGTATTGACCCTTTTTCGGCCGCTCGCGGGGGGTAAAAACACCCCGCGAGCGGCCGCAATGCGCCGCTAAAACGCCGGTAAAGCGGCGCTAAATATAGCGCTGCTTTACCGCCAGCGCCCCCACCGCTCCAGTGTGAAAGTAGCCTTATAGAAGGTTACTGGGTGATTTCACTCATTCCCAAGAACTGTTCCGTAAAATGTCAAGGTGGATTCATTTGGGATCTTTAAGCTTCCAACTTCTTATTACTACAATAAAACCTATGAGGGTGGTCAGACGTGTATTCTTGATCAGATTGCATCGATAAAACAGGATTGGATAGTGGGCTCAGAAATATGACAGCTTGGCTGACTATTATATTTTTTGTTATGCAGTAGAATGAGAAAGAAGGTGCTGGAAGCTGCTGGTGTCACCTAGCTCCCTCTATCTGCAGCCAACCTGAAGGGTTGGGGTATCCCTTACACTTGAGATTGTCCCTGAAAATGACACCTGTTCCTTGAGTTTTAAAAACTAAATCCTAATACCACAATTGGTCTAAAAGAAGGCAAAAAAAAACCTATAAATCCTGATTCAACTTGCTTCAATGGGTAAAAATGTCCTTCTTAGGCCATATAGCAGGCAAAAGTCATGCAGAACCTGCCTAATGACGTTCCTGGGACCCGCTGTCAGTGTGTACAGATGGCCATTGAGATTCATTCAAAGAGACAGCTGTACGTAGCTGTGCCCCAATGGTTGGGTAAAATACCGGCATGTGCACTGACGCTCCGAATGTAGATGGAGTATGTTCGGAGCATATGTCAGTGCGTATGTGTGTATTGCCGTATCTTCTAATGCATCTCAATGGGCGGAAATTACAAATACTCTGCACACTGTATGGCCGTATGCATGAATCCTTATAAATGTTAGCAGCCCTTTATATTTAGAAATACAGCCAGCGCCTTTTTTGACGCAATCAACTGGGTCAGCTATAACCAGATTCTGGGGAGAACAACTTCACAGCTCTTACAGTAAGACTACTTTTACACTGAAAGTGCCAGCTATTAGCGCTAAAGCGCTGTTTGCTTTAGCGCTGTTTAAGCGGCATCTTTGCGCTACTTTGTGGCCACTAGTGCGGTGCTTTTAACCCCCCCAAAAAAGTTAAAAACTCCCGGTTTGTTGCGCTTTTAAATCACTTTTAAGGCGCTTGGAAAGCGCTGCCCATTCATTCCAATGGGCAGGACATTTTGGGAGCGCTAAATACAGCACTCCCAACCTGCCCCAAAGATGCTGCTTGCATGACTTTTCCGAATGGCCTGCAAGTGCACCCCCCCAGTGTGAAAGACACACTGGACTGAATGGGAGGCGGTTTTCAAGCGCTTTGCAGAGGCTATTTCTTGCGCTAAAGCGCCTGAAAACCGCCCCAGTGTGAAAGGGGTCCAAAAAATGCTTTCCATATGCAGAGGTTAAACCTCCTTTCCTCCAGCCACAAGAGTGCCCTTATGTCTTTAGTAGTCCTGATTAGTAAGATCCATCTGGACCCTAAGGTACTTGGTATGGGACTTTGAGTTGAAATACGATTATAACAGATTTACCCACCACTCTTACCGTTTACATCACCAAGCCCTGTTTGATGATAAAATAGCCATAAATATTAGAAGGCATTTGAGTGTGCAAGTACTTCCATTGAATGACCACTTGAATCTGCTAACTATAAATGTTCAAAGAGCAGAAATCATGCAGGTGTCTCCATCCAAACAGCTACTCTACTATTTCCTAGATAGCTGTGTCTGATTACCTTCATGCAGTTGCAATCCTCTTTTTGTGTGTATAATGATTTAAATAATAATAATAAAAAGTTGTCTTTTTGGAAAAAAACATTTGATGAGAAAACTCCAAGTGGGAAGAAAAGACGTGGTATCTGCACAGAACTCTGCAACCCTTTGACAGTCGTCTAGATATCAAATCTTTCTTCCTAACAGCCAAAATCTCATTGTTTTCTGCCTCCGAACAATAGATCCTCTAAGTTGCGTTCCCTTTGAAAAAGCCCCTACAAGCAATGATTTTTAAAACGATGCCTTGCAGCTGCCAGCAAGCCCGCCACCCGGCTACAAACATATAGTAACTTATTTACACGTGGCATTGTGGTGACTCATGGCATTGTTACGGAATACCCCTAGGAAATTAAAATCCGGTCATCATCTCATAAGAGGACAATGACAGTCCCATTCAGCTTAGTCCATCAGACTCTCTATTCAAACCTCACTTCATTTATTTGAAGTTCTAATCTAATTATTGACTATTTGAAACCTATAAGCTGCGGATCAGGGAGCAGAGCGCAAAAAGTGACGAGCGGGATCCAGTCCACATGGTAGGAAGAAAAAAAAAAAACAAAAAAAAAAAAACCCTTTAAATATAAATAGGATCTCCAGATTGACGAAGGGGGCTTAAAGTTCATTATTGCAAAGAATTACATTTAATAGCAAAAAGAGAGTGAAAGTGGTCTGTTAAGAGTTGATTGGCAGTGAATAGTGCAATCAATGCTAATAGGGGGAACAGATGGGGAAAGATTAAGTAGCAAACCCAGGGCCCAGCTCTTCTTTGTGGTAGAACAACTCCTTGTCAGATTGCTAATACATTTATTGCTCATTTCAGTTTGAAAAAGAATAATAACCTCATTCTTTTCATAGTCTGTCCTCTCCCTCCCACCCGTAGCCTTTTCCATACTGAAATCCCCCCCCCTCCCCATTGCTCTCCCCCTCTGCCCCAATCCGATCACCACACCCTGTTTTGTGCAAGGTGTAATAATTAATTCATAGGGTCTCCTTTTGGCCGGGCGGATTTAACTTCTCGCTGATGAGAGCAGACCCCTCTTTTTTTTTTTTTTCCTGAGCCGTGACAGCCACAGAACTTGCTTGGCGCCCTTTGAAACAGACATTATGGGAGGGTGGGCAGCCAAAGCCTTTACCATGCAATTGGGCCACCAGCTCCCCCCCTCCTTCCCCTCGTTCCCATTTGTCAGGCTCAAATCTCAGAGTGGTGGGACAGAAGGTGCTCGGCCATAAGACAAAGGCAGAGCGTGAAATGTAATTAGCAATGGTGCTGGTTGCAATTTCACAGTGTATGAAATGAAAAGACAGGGCGACAGAGGAGACAGCAGTGGGGTGGGGGGCTTATTTTTATTGCCGTTTTCTATTTTGGCCCTGAATATGTCCCCTGCTCCCCACCCTCCAGCACCTCCTGATACTTAAGAAGTTACTTAGAGTTCATAACTGTCTCATCCATTTAATGCGTGTGTTGTGTTAGAAGCTCCTTTACACTCGCTGGAAAGTGCTCGGTTCCCCACGGGGTTCCTATGTCTATGTTCCCCCCCCCCCCCCCCTTCATTGAGTGCCCACATGTTATGTCTGTGCTTGTCTTTTGTTACAGGTGTCCCCGTGCAAGTCACCAACACTAAGGATGGTACGCGGCATCAGAGTGCGTTGGAGCTATTCTCTTATCTCAACGAAGTGGCGTAAGTTTCTTTGGGTCTGGCTACCACATCACAGCACAATAAAGGCACAATTTATATATCTCCTATATAGTATATACCAGCCTTTCTCAACCTTTTTATCTTTGAGGAACCCATGAAATCATTTTCAGGTCTCGGGGAAACCCCTATTAAAAACAATTTCTTTCGGGAGGGGGGTCAGTGTAAAAAAATACCCCTTACATTGGTGGTCAGTAAGAAGAATGCAACCCTTACAGACAGCTAAAAAAACATTGGTGTTGATGACTCTGCCAAGTGGTATTGGCCCCCAAACTCTGCAGGCACTATCCGATGGGAGGTCTATCAGCCACAGCCCAAGAAACCCCTAGCCTTCTGGAGGAACCGTAGTGCTCCATCGAACCCCGGTTAAGAATGGTCGGCATATAGTATATAACTTAGCATGATTAAGGGTGCAGTTCTCCAGTTCTTTATCATGCTTAGTTATATACTATATGCCAACCATTCTTAACTGGGGTTCCGTGGAGCGCTACGGTTCCTCCAGAGGATGGTAGGGGTTCCTTGGGCTGTGGCTGATAGACCTCCCATCGGATAGTGCCTGCAGAGTTTGGGGGCCAATACCACTTGGCAGAGTCATCAACACCAATGTTTTTTTAGTTGTCTGTAAGGGTTTACAACCACTTTTAAGGGTGCAGTTCTCCAGTTCTTTAAGTGGTTGTATGCATACTAGGTCATTATGCCTTTGTCTTGCAGGTGTTAGTTTATTTATTTTTTTAAAGTGGGTTTATAACCACTTTAACCCCTTGGAGCCAGCCCTTTAAGGAGTTCATGATGCTGGGAGGTGGGGTTTATAACCATGTGACCACCAAGATTGGCTGTCATGGCGGTCACATGATTGGAGAGCTCCCAATCGCAATTTTTCTGTTAGCTGTTGGTAACTGTGCCGGGAACACACAGTGGGCGCACTCCCTGCACAGCTGTATTCCACCAATCCGTGCAAATATGTGGCTGCCTGGGGCCAAGGCCCACCCGCCAAGAAACCGCATATTTGCATGCGACTTGTGCCAACGGGTTAAGGTATAACTAAACGCAAAACCTTTTTTCGTTTTTGTTTTAGACAGAGTGGAGAGGGATTAGAACACCTGTCAGGTTTTTATTGCTGTCTGTTCCCCCCTTACGGAGATTCATCATCTCTATTTGTCCTGGTAACCATTATCGTTGAAAGTGAAAGTAAAAGAAATCTCACATTTTGGGTCCCTAAAAGTAATAGAGGGGAAATCTTCCAATGGTGACACTAATTCTGGTGACCTAGGGGTCCCCCAGGGATTCCCTTAATTTGCAGGGGTTTCCTCTCACTTCCTGTTTAGCTATGGGACAGGAAGCTGTGGGAAATCTCTGCAATGGGACACAGATGGTGGAGAAAAAAATAAATCTGACAGGGGTTATAACCCTCCCTTACTCTATCCAAAATTGTAAAGTTTTGCCTATAGTTCTATAAGGGATCTTTCCAATTTACATGGATATCAAAGAGTGGGCAAGTGCTAGAACTTCTGTCAGGTCTTTATTGCTGTCCTATTGGGACCTTCTCTATTTGTCCAGGTGACGATTTTCATAAGGAAAAAAAAAAATCAATGGGAAAAGTAAAATGTTACAGCTGTCAATGGAATGGGAGTAATGTAGTAATTGGGGACACCTGTGTATAAGAGGGAATGATCTATTTCCTTTTGCTTCCCCACCAAGAATGAGCAATAAAAACTTCTTTGTGATGTACAGATAAGAAAAGTAGCTTTTTGCTATATATGCTCTTTAAAGCTGAACTCCAGCCTTTAGTCTTGCACAGTTGTACATCCTCCTTGCCTGAACTGAAAGAACTTGCTTGGATTTCACTGCACACTGCAAGCTTCTTACAGTGTGCATTAGAAGATGCAGTAAGTCAGAGAGAGGGCATCTAGCATTATCTAGTGTTTTTCCTTGCTGGCCTCTACTGTCCTGGCCCACCAGTTTCATAAATTGGATTTTCCATGATGGAAGCTCAGCATCACATGTAAGCAATATCTAGGGTGGTCTACTGTTTTCCAAAAGCTATGTACAGGCCCTCCCACCAGCCATGTTCTGCCTGCCCTGTGCAGAGAAGCATAGAGACCCAGTGATGACAATACTGGGTCTAAAATAAGGTATGCAATGAGAATTTTTTCATTAGCTTGTTGGTGGGGGCGGGGGGAGGGTAAGGAGGAAACAGAGAAATATAAGCAGATTCAACTTCAGCTTTAAAGTCTAACTCTGGCTTTGCTATCAATTTAAATAGTTTGATGCCAAGCTGGTCCAAACGATTTCCTTTACTAATAGATTCACTTGCCTTTAGTACTGGAGCGACTCGCTCATCACCACCACAATTCACAGAACGCCATGTTAACACATAGCATTGTCTGATTCGCTGAGGTGGAGAAGAGGAGAGGTGATGTCATATTCTCTACCTCGTCCAATCAGCTAATGCCTTATATTCATTCACAAAAATACCAGGTGTTCTATGAATGGCGGCAGTGCCATGCGAGGGACCCCCTGTGGTCAGTCTGCAGTGGGGCAGTGAACCTGAGCAGGACGCAGAAAGTAGTGCCTACCACCACAGGTATTGTCGGCTTCCACAACTGACCCTCAGGTATGGGATATGGATACTTACACTGCGGAAAGGTGGACCAGGTTGAGGTCAGGACTCTGTGCAGGCCAGTCAAGTTCCTCCACCCCAAATTCACTCATCCATGTCTTTATGGACCTTGCTTTGTGCACTGGTGCTCAGTCATGTTGGAACAGGAAGGGGCCATCCCCAAAATGTTCCCACAAAGTTGGGAGCATGAAATTGTCCAAAATGTTTTGGTATACTGACGCCTTAAAAGTTCCCTTCACTGGAACTAATGGGCCAAACCCAACCCCTGAAAAAACAACCCCACACCATAATCCCCCTCCACCAAATGATTTGGACCAGTGCACAAAGCAAGGTCCATAAAGACCTGGATGAGCGAGTTTGGGGTGGAGGAACTTGACTGGCCTGGACAGAGTCCTGACCTCAACCTTTGGGATTAATTAGAGCGGAGACTGTGAGCCAGGCCTTCTCGTCCACAACAGTGCCTGACCTCACAAATGCGCTTCTGGAAGAATGGTCAAACATTCCCATAGACACACTCCTAAACTTGTGGACAGCCTTCCCAGAAGAGTTGAAGCTGTTATAGCTGCAAAGGGTGGGCCAACTCAATATTGAACCCTACGGACTAAGACACCATTACAGTTCATGTGTGTGTAAAGGCAGGTGTCCAAATACTTTTGACAATACAGTGTATGTATATGAGCAAAAACAAGTTGGGTAATGCAAACATTCTTATTTAAAGCCTTTCTGGAAAATTATAAATTCTAAAATTTACCTTCAGGAATTGTATAGATTGCATACTTGCATAGTTCCAGCTTGGCACAATGTAAGCATGTATATCCTAAATTTGATGGCCACTGGGGAACCTAGAAATCACTGTAGTAGTAGCGCTACAACAGTGATATCTGCAATCTTATAGGTCCTGTTGGTGTTGTGTCAGTGGCTTCCTCCACGTAAGTGTAAAGGCAGGCGTCTCAATACTTTTGACAGTATAGTGTATGTGGTTGTTCTAATTTGCTCGTTCTCCTACAATAGAAACCATGAATATGCATTTCATATGTTGTGGCAAATTCACATCTATACCTTTTCAGCTTGGGTTTTTTTTTTATTATTTTTTTTTTTTTTTTTATAGGAAATGCAGCACTGTCAGCCATTATGTGATTTAAAGTGGACCCCCTTGCAGCCCAAATGTCATCCATTTACATAGAGCTTGGTTGTGGTGTGGTGGTGTAGGTGTTAAAACAGGTGGTTAGGAGGTAACAAAATGTTTCCTCACTGCCTGTCAAATCCCCTCTGAAATGCAATCCACTGCAGATCACTTTTCAGAGGCCAAAACATGTATAAACGAGCCTTTTCATGCCTGCACTACTATTAAAGGTCCATTGATAATTGCGCAGTGGATAATCAATTGCATTATCAAAGCAATGGGCTTTAGATGCATCAAAATGTCCTAAAAATCAGCAGATGCGTCAAAAATGTTTGCCGCAAAGCACTATGATGCCTTGTCATGTGTTGCAACGCACTTCCAAAGAGAGACCCCTCCAGATGGGCCACCAAACCTCCCCCCTGACATTAGGGCAGGCCCTCCGATGACCTGCATCCTACGTCTCTGTGCAAAAAAAAAACACCACATGTGCAGTGTAAGTGCTTGTGAATAAATCCGTGATACACTCATCAAAAGGTGCCATGCGTAATACACAGCCGGCCTATCGGGCGGTATTAAAAATTTGCCCTGGCTAGCCAAAAGGTCTGCCTAAAAGTGTAGCGCAAGAAAAGCCTAAGGTGACGTGACCTAGTGCCAGTGAGACGCCAATGGGGTGGGCAGTGGCGCCCCCCCACCCAGCAGTCACGAAAAAATAAAAAGGTCGGCAGCTCTGTGGAATGCACATCCCGAGCGGAGCTGCCTGTAAGGTAAGTAAGTGAGGCTCAGGGCTGCATTCGATGGGGCACAGTGAGGCTGCATTCAATGCTGCACAGTGGCTGCATTCGATGGGCACAGTGGCTGCATTCGATGGGCACATTGGCAGCATTTGGTGGGGCACAGTGGCAGCATTTGATGGGGCACAGTTGCAGCATTTGATGGGGCACAGTGGCAGCATTTGATGGGGCACAGTGGCAGCATTTGATGGGGCACAGTTGCAGCATTTGATGGGGCACAGTGGCTCCATTCGATGGGCACAGTGGCTGCATTTGATGGGGCACAGTGGCAGCATTTGATGGGGCACAGTGGCAGCATTTGATGGGGCACAGTGGCAGCATTTGATGGGGCACAGTGGCAGCATTTGATGGCACAGTGAGGCTGCAATTGATGTTTTTTTTTTCCAGAATTTTTCAGTTTGTTTGTGCCCCCCCAAAATATTTTGAGCACCAGCCGCCACGGAGGGTGGTGCAGCCAAAAAGTGTCTTTCCGGCACACCCTGGGAGATGCCACCTTCCAGCACCAGGCCAGGCAGATGCAGCCCTATTCAGAAAGGCAGTAGAACATAAAGAGAGCCGTGCTATTAACCAGGGACAAGTCTGGTAAACCAGGCCAGATTCTACCCGTCCCCACCTTATTACATCAGGAAAATAATATGCCACACTGAAAAAAATACTACCCACCGAATGTGACAGTGGGGATCATTTTTCAGCACCAGATTGCAAAGCATTGCAGCTGTGGCATGTGTATATCCCTTTATGGCTGCCTTTGCAGCTTAGGGGGAGAAGTTGGGGGGCAGTAAAAATGCAGCTCAACCACAAGTAGAAAGTGGAAGTTGAGATGCTCCGATAGGATTTGCACATGTATGGCCAGCGTTACCTCCTCATGTTAACACGTAGGCCATTTTGCTATTATTTTTCTGCACTTTTCCCTGGAATGTTCCTTCCGCCCCCCAGCACACAGTCCAGTGGCCATTTAGCCCTTTATGAGCCTGCGTACCTTCAATGGCAGTACATCTAGCTGGGGGGAAACAATTATGGCTATTCTCATGCGGAGCAGCAATCTACTGCCTGTGAGGCATAATGACATAAGTGAACAATAGAATGCTTAATAAGAGCAGACATTGTCCTGTTGTATTGTTTACTGGAGATGCTGGAGATAAATACATTGGAGTTATGACTTTGCTCTTTAATTGCTTTCCATCAGGTTGATTCAGAACGTGGTGGTTTGGTCATGGGCGCCCCCTTGTGGACAAAAGTACAGTCACTCCTAACTGTTATAGTGAGCTCAGTCAAGGCAGGGACAACTGCAGAGGAACCACAAATCCCAGCATGTCCTCTGGCTGTCTGCTTTGTTGCCCAACTTCTAACCAAAACACACACTTTCAGGTGCAACATAGGTGGTCCTGTGACACTGGTGGGATCAGTTCTGTATTGATTGAAGGCACATAACTACCAAAAAGCTGGCCATACACTTTGGCAATTTTCCATCATTTCCAGTTTCGATTCACTGAGAATTACAAATAGGATGGAAAAAAATCTAAACAGTGTGCATGGAGGAATCTTCCCTGACAACTATTTTATTCTGACAGCTGGTACCAGCGGCTTTCCGAATACCTGAACACTGCCTGCATCTAATTGGATGCAGGCGCTGTTCAGCCGACAATTTTCCACTCAACAGGAGCACCCACAACTTCAGTTTTGGCACTTTTAGCATGAATCGGACCAAATTCAAGCCATATACTAGTGGATTTTTTAACAAATTTCCTTGCATTTCAGAAATGCGCTACACCAAAAATAGCAGTAAAAAATGCACCAAGCTCCGCTCTAAAAAAAATTCTGAAGCTTCTTTGGGGCGATTGCTGTGTGTAGGGCAGCACATTCCAGTGGATGTGTTGCCCTATGTGTGTTGAGTGAAAATGCTCCAAAACGCCTCCCCCCTCGCTAAAAATAAAATAAAAACGCATGTGGGAATGCGAGTTCCTGCTATGCAGAGATGTGAACGGGGCTTGACAGCTGAGTTTCTGTCCACTCCCTCCTTTGTACTTGTATAAGGATGGCCATACACTATGCAATCTGATTGTATATTGTGTATTTAGTGAGAAGGGTGATCACTGATTGATTGCATTTCATTTAAAAAATGTGCAGCTGAGAGTGGGCGGGTGGATGAAGATGGGGGTGTGCTAATGAGGTCAGCTGGTCAACTCCTTCCTGTGTCATGACCTCTAGTCTGTAAGAAAGTAAAACAGAAGCAATAGATACGTTTGGAATCATGGATGTAGATTTTATGGAAATCTTTGATATTTTTGCAAAAAAAGTACATGAATGCTATATTGGCGCATAGGGGGGCTGGAATCTAGGAAAAAAGGTGAACTTATCCTTTAAGCCCGGGTACACACTAATAGTTTTTTTTTGTTTAACCCTACGGATTGACTGAAAAAATACTGACTGCTCCGGTTGGAACCGATGTACTAACAGTCCTATGTTAGTACAGCAATCTCCCCTGCTGAGCTGTTGTGTTCTGACAGGGGGGTGGCCCTTCCCGCCAGAACACTCTGGTCAGCGCTCTCAGCCAATGGCCAATTCGGCCCGGCTGACATTCACACGGGCCGAATGTTGGCCGGTTTTTATTGAACCTCCTGATGTCTACCAACATTCGGCATTAGTCTAGGGAATGTCTTTTTGTAGATTTATACCAGGACTTAAACAAGAGGGGATATATGGAAAAGGACCTGGGGGTCCTAGTAGATGATAGGCTCTGCAATGGCATACAATGCCAAGCTGCTGCTAACAAAGCAAACAGAATATTGGCATGCATTAAAAAGGGGATTAATTCCAGAGATAAATGATAATCCTCCCGCTGTACAAGACTCTGGTCCGGCCCCACCTAGAGTATGCTGTGCAGTTCTGGGCACCAGTCCTCACGAAGGATGTACTGGAAATGGAGTATGGAAAAGGACCTGGGGGTCCTAGTAGATGATAGGCTCTGCAATGGCATACAATGCCAAGCTGCTGCTAACAAAGCAAACAGAATATTGGCATGCATTAAAAAGGGGATTAATTCCAGAGATAAATGATAATCCTCCCGCTGTACAAGACTCTGGTCCGGCCCCACCTAGATTATGCTGTGCAGTTCTGGGCACCAGTCCTCACGAAGGATGTACTGGAAATGGAGTGAGTACAAAGAAGGCAACACAGGTAATAAAGGGTCTGGAGGATATTAGTTATGAGGAAAGGTTGCGAGCACTGAACTTATTCTCTCTGGAGAAGAGACGCTTCAGAGGGGATATGATTTCAATTTATAAATACCGTACTGGTAGGGAGTTTAATAAGACACGTGGCCACTCACTAAAATTAGAAGAAAAGAGGTCTAACCTTAAACTGCATAGAGGATTCTTTACTGTAAGAGCGGCAAAGATGTGGAATTCCCTTCCAGAGGCGGTGGTCTTAGCTGGGAGCATCGATGGTTTCAAAAAACTATTAGATAAGCACCTGAACGACTACAAAATACAGGGATATACAATGTAATACTGACATATAATCACACACATAGGTTGGACTTGATGGAATTGTATCTTTTTACAACTTCACCTACTATGTAACTATATGAGGGTGCAGGATACTCCAAAACATCAGCAACCATTAACAGGAAGACAACTTTTTAAGCAGAATCCTCTCGTACACATATATCAAACACTAGGCCCATGGGCCAAATGTGGCCAGCCAAGCCATTTTATCTGTTCTTTGCACCCAGGGCTTTTTTCAGCCGCGAACGTGGCGGAACTCCGTTCTGCCACCTCTAGCTCTCACCCTCCGTTCCCCACTCACCACTGTCACTTGTAAACACAGAAGCCTTCTGTGTTTATAAGGACAGCTGTCCTCTCAGGCGGCTCTCACGGGTCTCTACCTGGTCTGCACAAGGGAGATGCAGGTGCAGTGTGGGATGGGGCATCACATTGTAGGCTGCACTGTGATCCCCATCAGTGAACAGATGCTGACCAATGGATCTCCCTGCAAGAGAGAGGGAGAGGCACAGCTGCATACACTATCAGGGGATACTAGAGCCGTGCCGGGTAGGTGAGATGTGAGGAATCTTGTCAGAAAGGGGCTGGGTGGAGAGATTAGGTCTGTGGAGGGAGATGTGTGCAGAGATGGGGGAGAGTGCAGAGGTCAGAGACAAATCGGGGTGGAAGTGAGATGTGGACAGCCTGTGAAAGAGAGCTGAACCATGCACACTGTGCATAGCACACCCTAAACCATGCAATCTGTAAGTATCGCACTCCTCAGCTCTGCACTCTTTACGTAATGTACCCCTGAACTCTTCATTCTGTACACAGCGCACCCTTGAAACTGCACACTGTATATATCGCGCCCCTGTCCGCTGCACTCTGCACACAGTGCGTCCCTGAGCTCCGCACTCTGTACACAGCGCGCCCCTGATCTCTGTACACAGCGTGCCCCTGAGCTCTGTACACAGCGCTTCCCTGAGCTCTACACTCTCTACACTCTCTACACAGCGCGCCCCTGAGCCCTGCACTCTGTACACAGCGCGCCCCTGAGCCCTGCACTCTGTACACAGCGCGCCCCTGAGCCCTGCACTCTGTACACAGCGCGCCCCTGAGCCCTGCACTCTGTACACAGCGCGCCCCTGAGCCCTGCACTCTGGACACAGCGCGCCCCTAAGCCCTGCACTCTGGACACAGCGCGCCCCTGAGCCCTGCACTCTGGACACAGCGCACCCCTGAGCCCTGCACACTGTACATAGCGCGCCCCTGAGCCCTGCACACTGTACATAGCACGCCCCTGAGCCCTGCACACTGTACATAGCATGCCCCTGAGCCCTGCACACTGTACATAGCATGCCCCTGAGCCCTGCACTCTGTACATAGCACGCCCCTGAGCTCTGCGTTCTGTACACAGCGTACCCCTGAACTCTGTAAATAATGCACTCCTGGTATTTACCCCATGCCCCTTTTAAGATCTTCCCACTTTTAGTGCCATTTGGCCACACCCACCATTCAATGCAGTTCGGCTAGGAATGGGGGTGTGGTTAAGTCCTGGATACATTTATATAGTCTAACAGATTGAATCGATCCTTTGAGGGCAACCATAATACTGATGTGGCCCTCAGTGAAATTGCGCTTGACACACCTGCTCTAGTAGCAGCCCTTTGCTGGGGGTAGAAAGGGATAGCCAGCTAATCTGGGAGTCTATGCGAGCAGTTCCAGTCCTGACAGCAACCACTAGCACGTAATTTCCCATGTACATGCGCACCTGTTATCCTATATCAGGGTCTTACTCACAATGTCCAAAGACAGCTGTCGCCCATTCCAGCTTCCACATGACACCCTTTAGTGAGGAAGAAATAAAAAAAGGATCCTTCTTCAGATCAGCCTCCACATATGATGCCCTCTAAAAATGTCTTTTAGTCAGATTTCTTCAGGCCCTCAGCCAAGCACATGCTGAGGTCTAACATCAGCTCTTAGCTACTAAGGCTGCATCCCAGGGGCAGCAGCCCCCAGGATAAGAACACCCTAAGCAGGCCTCCTAAACATTTATCTCCCCAGCCACCTTCTGGATGCCCCTTCCCAGGGATTGGCTGCGGTCCAATAAATATTCATAGCTCAGTGGTTGACCTTCCTACTCAATTTTCTTGAAGCTTCTTCCAGAAGCAGGCAGGAGTAATCAACCACTAAGCTTAGTAAAACCTGAAAAGACCAAAAAAAAAATGATTAATGGGAAAACCTTTATGTAAATTGAACATGTTTAGGTAAAAACTTTCATGCAGGAAAAGAAATAGTAGTGTTAACATAGCTTATCCACAATCTATGTAATTAGACTTGCACATGTAGGAAGTGCAATAAAGCCCCATACACACAATATAGTACAAAAAATACTGCTTTTGACGCGATTGTACGATAATCCGATCGTTGGTACACAGCTTTTGTCTGAAATTTTCTGAAGGGACAGACACGAAAATGTTTCCCATACGAAACCAGATTGTACGATTTTCATTTAATCAGTACGAAAATACAATACATTAAATTACATCACTTCAGAATTATTATTCGAGAATTTGAGACTTTTCGTACTTCAGTAACCTATTCATTTTCGATATGAAGACTAGCATGCAAAAAAAAAAAAAACGGACGATCATTTGTTGCGGAAATGGAACAAATGGCTCCCTATGGTGTAAGCTAAACAAGTACTATGCACTAGCACCCACTCACACTCAATTGGATCATTGTTTGATCATGAGAGATTAATTGCTATACATGCTACTTGTGTAGTTTGCACCATAGGGAGCCATTTGTTCCACTTGTGTAGCAATTGATCGCTTGATTACCAATCACTTGTGATTCTAGTAGCGTGACTCTGCTCTAATCTCAGCTCCTCCCAAGAATGGGCTGATGGCATTCACATGGCACAAGAGAAAATGTAGGGCTGGTATAATACTGTGCGTATATATATATATTAGTACAGGTGCATCTCATGAAATTAGAATATCATCAAAAAGTTAATTTATTTCAGTAATTTGATTCAAAAAGTGAAACTCGTATAGTTGATATAGATGCTGTACACACAGAGTGATATATTTCAAGCATTTCTTTCTTTTAATTTTGATTAATTATGGCTTACAGCTAGTAAAAACCCAAAATTCAGTATCTTCGAAAATTTTTATATTACATAAGACCAATAAAAAAAAGGATTTTTAATACAGAAATGTTGGCTTACTTAAAAGTATGTCCATGTACAATCATCACTGACTGTGGAAACTTCACACTGGACCTCGTGCAGCTTGGATTCTGTGCCTCTCCACTCTTCCTCCAGACTCTGGGACTATGATTTCCAAATGAAATGCAAACTTTTCCACAGTCCGTGATGATTTGAGGAGCCATGTCATCTGCTGGTGTTGGTCCACTGTGTTTTATCAAGTCCAAAGTCAGTGCAGCCCTCTACCAGGAAATTCTAGAGCACTTCATGCTTCCCTCTGCTGACCAGCTTTATGGAGATGTTGATTTAATTTTGCAGCAGGACTTGGCACCTTCCCACACTGCTAAAAGTACCAATACCTGGTTTAATGATTATGGCATCACTGTGCTTGATTGGCCAGCAAACTCGCCTGACCTAAACCCCATAGAGAATCTGTGGGGTATTGTCAAGAGGAAGATGAGAGACACCAGACCCAACAATGCAGATGAGCTGAAAGTCACTATCAAAGAAACCTGGGATTCTATATCACCTCAGCAGTGCCAGAGGCTGATCACCTCTATGCCACGCCGCATTGATGGAGTAATTCATGCAAAAGGAGCCCCAGCCAAGTATTTAGTGCATACTGTACATGGACATACAGTAAGCCAAAATTTCTGTATTAAAAATCCTTTTTTATTTTTGGTCTTATGTAATATAAAAATTTTCTGAGATACTGAATTTTGGGTTTTCACTAGCTGTAAGCCATATTCATCAAAATTAAAAGAAAGAAATGCTTGAAATATATCACTCTGCATGTATAGCAGCTGTGTAAAATATGAGTTTCACTTTTTAAATAGAATTCCGTAAATAAATACCGTACATTTTTTGATGATACTCTACTTTTATGAGATGCACCTGTTTGTGTGTATTATATATGTGTGTGTGTGTGTATATATGTGTGATATATATATATATATATTACACAAAATAATTGCACCAAAGCGAGGATAGACTCCCTCTGGCTAGCCTATGTGATAACGTAAATAAATCCACTCTTCTCCTGGACAAATGGATCTCAGTGAGTGACTCTCTCCTTGGTGTATTTGCAGGGGAAAGCATGGCGTTGGGCGTATTGACATTGTTGAGAACCGTTACATCGGGATGAAATCACGTGGTAAGTAACAAAAAAGAACTGCTCTTAGACTAACTTTAGTTCCACTAAATCTAAACTTTGTCCATACACACCACTATTGATCGTACAATCTATTTACTAAAACTGTGTAAGGCAGCCCATACAGATTAGTCTTTTTTTTTTCTTTTTGTTCAACCAGCTCCCTGCTGAACCTTTGTATTCTGAGCAGGTAGTGTTATGCGCAAAATAAATGCAAGAAATGTCTGCCAAGAGCACTGAACTTCAAACATCAGTACCGTGTGCAGGTACCCATAGAATCGTAGCCGATTCAGAGGTATCTGACAAAATTCTAACACTTGGGTGCCCTACCGAAAAGCTTGATTACTCCTTTGACTTTTGTCAAGGGAGCTGGATCAAAAATTGTCATCTGAACACTGATTGGGCATTGTGACAGCTGGTGCCAAATACAGATAATTTCAAATACAGGGCAATCTTAGAAGAAAACTTATTAGAGTCTGCAAAAGAACTGAGACTGGGGCAGAGGTTCTCCTTCCAGCAGGACAACGACCCTAAATATACAGCCAGAGCTACAATGGAATGGTTTAGATCAAAGCATATTCATGTGTTAGAATGGCCTAGTCAAGATTAAGATTGCCCTGTATTTGGCTCCATCCATCTTCCCATCAACTCTGACAGCTTCCCTGTCCCTGCTGAAGAAAAGCATCCCCACAACATGATGCTGCCACCACCATGTTTAACAGTGCGGATGGTGTGTTCAGGGTGATGTGCAGTGTTAGTTTACCGCCACACATAGCGTTTTGCTTTTAGGCCAAAAAGTTCAATTGTGCTCTTATCTGACCAAAGCACCTTCTTCCACATGTTTGCTGTGTCCCCCACATGGCTTCTTGAAAACTGCAAACAGGACTTCTTATGGCTTTCTTTCAACAATGGCTTTCTTCTTGCCACTCTTTCATAAATACCAGATTTATGGAGTGCACGACTAATAGTTGTCCTGTGGACAGATTCTCCCACCTGAACTGTTTCTTTGCTGCTTCTCTGATTAATGCTCTCCTTGCCTGGCCTGTCAGTTTAGGTGGACGGCCATGCCTTGGTAGGTATACAGTTGGGCCATACTCTTTTCATTTTCAGATGATGGATTAAACAGTGCTCCGTGAGATGTTCAAAGCTTAGGATGTTTTTTTAAACCTAACCCTGCTTTAAACTTCTCCACAACTTTATCCCTGACCTGTCTGGTGTGTTCCTTGGCCATCATGATGCTGTTTGTTCACTCAGGTTCTCTAACAAACCTCTATTATAGAGGTGGACTCTATTTACTAATTAGGTGATTTCTGAAGGCAATTGGTTCCACTAGATTTTAGTTAGGGGTATCAGAGTGAAGGGGGCTAAATACAAATGCACACCACACTTTTCAGATATTTATTTGTAAAAAAAAATTTAAAACCATTTATCATTTTCCTTCCACTTCACAATTATGTGCCACTTTGTGTTGGTCTATCACAGTGATCCTCAAACTACGGCCCTCCAGCTGTTGCAGAACTACACGTTCCATGAGGCATTGGAAAACTCTGACATTCACAGACATGACTAGGCATGATGGGAATTGTAGTTCCTGAACAACTGGAGGGCCGTAGTTTGAAGACCCCTGGTCTAGCACATAAAATCCCAATAAAATACATTTAGGTTTTTTGGTTGCAACATGACAAAATGTGGAAAATTTCAAGGGGAATGAATACTTTTTCAGGGCAATGTAGCTAGCTTTTGTACAACTCTGTCTACACTTTGCCCATGTCTTTGTTGAGTTGGTACCTGCACCCCTTCATTATATCAGGAAAAAGAAAATATCATAGGAATAGATGAGTCAGTGGTGCTCCAGGTGAGCAGAGACAAAGAGAAAAAAGAGATCTTTCTAAGAATAGTATTCAGTTGTACATATATTTAAAGAATAGGAAAAAGTGTGGTTAACATATGCTCACGTTCAAAAGGTTGCTGGATGCCCATCTTGGGGTCAAGCAACCTATTTTAGTACATATGGAAATTTTGACCGTCTCCATGCAGAATGTGGTTGGCTGCACTTGATGCTCATCTGGGTTTTCTGGAGATTCCTGCACTGGTCTTCCCTGTGGTCAAGTCCAGTGGACAGGGAATGAGGCCAAAAAATGTAACCAATGTGAGGTCAGCAAAGGCGCCTGTTATATAAAAGTTCCAAGTGCATTCTTCTGGGAGGTTGGTATTTATTGACCATAGCGACAGTATACTGTACATAAGACTGAAGAAATATGCACATTCCTTCCTGAAAAATCCACTTGGAAGCACCTTTTATTTTAATGAACACCTCTGCTGACCTGACCATGCTTTGGTTCCATTTTGGGGCCTCATCCCCTTTACCATCATAGGAATAGATATGATTATGGTTTGAAATGAACCTTTTGTCTGCAGGTAGAAGCTCCACCATGTATAGTTCTTAGATAGCGGACAGTCTTTATTGGAACCAACCAGCCCCACCACTTTTTCCTCTTTGAGGCTGACAGGTCTATACAGATCTACAGAGACCTCCATCTGCCTGTTTATGGAAGTCCATTTTCCTGTGGCGAAAGCATGTGTTTACTGCATGAAAACGTGATGTATAAGTTGAGATCCAAATCACTCCAATGTGTGCACAATCTCAGGGGCGGATATCGGGGGGGGGGGGGGGGTTCGGGGCAATTGGCCCCCCCCCCCCCCCCCCCCCCCCCGAAAATATTACTGACGGACTCCAGTTCAGTCCCGAGTCTCTCTCTCTCACATCAGTATCATCATAAGCGGTGCAGAAAGGGAGAGACTATTGTCATTACGCTGCGCTGGAGCCTGGAGAAGAGGGAGGAGGTGGGTGGAGCCGTGCCACCGGCTTGGCCTCTAGTGTTCCCTGCACTGGTTGCTAGCACCTGTGCCACCTGGCATCTAGCAACCAGTGACATCAGTCATGTTGGAACCGCTGCTAAGGAGGAGGAGAGACCCAGCATTCAGAGCAGAGCCTTCTTCCTTCTCCACTGACCCTTATTTTGCTTTACAGTTCTTTATTTAAAAAGTATGTTTTTTTCCTGAAACTTCCCTCTTAAAGTGAAGGTGGGTGTTATACGCCAATAAATACGGTATATCCAAATAACACGCCCAAGGTCATCCTTAGTCCTGAGCATCGCTCGGGGATTCGTTGGGGGCCACAAAAGATATATATACATCCAAATAACACGCCCAAGCTCACCATACACAGCCACAAAGGCAAGAGAATTCTTGTTGGACAGTGTATTAGTGCTCGGACGAACACACTTAGACAGAATTTTAATGGTTTAAAGACTGTCAGGCAAAATGGTCGGCCCTCATGCATGTTCACTTCATCAAATCTGGCCCTCTTTGAAAAAAGTTTGGACACCCCTGATATACACTATATTATCAAAAGTATTGGGACACCTGCCTTTACACGCGCATGAACTTTAATGGCATCCCCGTCTTAGTCCGTAGGGTTCCACATTGCGTATGCCAACCCATTGCAGCTATAACAGCTTCAACTCTTCTGGGAAGGCTGTCCAGAAGGTTTAGGAGCGTGTCTATGGGAATGTTTGATCATTCTTCCAGAAGCGCATATGTGAGGTAGGCACTGATGTTGGACGAGAAGGCCTGGCTCACAGTCTCCACTCTAATTTATCCCAAAGGTGTTCTATCAGGTTGAGGTGCAGGCCAGTCAAGTTTTCAACTCTTCTCGGTCCCTCTTCGGTGCTCCTGGCCCCTCCCTCCTGCCAAGTGCCCCCACAGCAAGCAGCTTGCTATGAGGGCACCCGTGCCGGGCTGCTGCTCTGTGTGTCCATTCAGACATGGAGCCGCTCATTGGCTTACTTACTTTCATTAACAGCAGAGGGAGCCAATGGCGCCACTCTGCCATCTCAGCCAATGAGGAGGGAGAGTCCCGGGCTGCTGAGAATGTTTTGCGACATAAAATGCCTAAAAACCTTCTGACTTTACAATCACTTTAAGGCATACCAAGAAATTTTGGACAATTTCATGCTCCCAGCATTGGGGAACAGTTTGGGGATGGTCCCTTCCTCTTCCAACATGACTGAGCACCATTGCACAAAGCAAGGTCCATAAAGACATGGATGAGCAAATTTGGGGTGGAGGAACTTGACTGTCCTGACCTCAAGCCAATAGAATACCTTTGGGATGAATTAGAGCGGAGACTGCGAGCCAGACCTTCTCATCCACATTCAGTGTCTGACCTCACGAATGTGTTTCTGGAGAGATGGTCAAACATTCCCACAGACACACTCCTAAACCTTGTGGACAGCCTTCCCAGAAGATTTGAAGGTATTATAGCTGCAAAGGGTGGGCCAACTCAATATTGAACCCTACGGGCTATAACTGGGATGCCCTTAAAGTTCATGTGCGTATAAAGGCAGGTGTCCCAATACTTTTGGTAATATAGTGTCCATGTGGCTATGGGGTGAGGAAAGCCTTGGCCTCAAATGAATGCCCCATTACAGCTGACAGCTTCCAACCTAAGATCTCTAATTCACATATAGTATAGGGATGAGCTTGGGGCATCTTCAGATGTTCTTTCAAACCCATATGGCCAAACCACATAGGTTTGAAAGAGCATCTAAAGATGCCTTTAGCTCATCTCTGTATATTCTTCTTCTTATTATTATACATGATTAATATAGCGCCAACAGTTTGCGCAGCGCTTTACAACATGGGGGCAGAGAGTACAGTTACAATACAGGAGGAATCAGAGGGCCCTGCTCGTAGGAGCTTACGATCTAGGAGGGAGGTATAGGGATCGTAGGCTGTAATCTACTTGTGAGCAGCAAATTATGTGCATGTAGAATATGAAAAGACACTATGCAAATTATAAATACCTGTAATACATCAATTAATATGTATTCCACCATACATTTGGACACTGAAGCGTTCACTCACTTGGTTATTACATTTTCCTTGTGTACGCTGTAGCCTGTGTAATATGGACGCATACTACATACTATATACCACAAGGATATGATTTAGTTGTTTCTGCATCGGCTTTATTAAATAAGGCTTAAATTCCCTCCATTCGTGTTAGTTTGCTTATTGTCTATACAAGGCTTGTTGCTGCACCATGGCAGCAGAGGGGTTAACCCAAGCCACAGGTACCAACAGGGCAGGAGGGAAGAAGGCGCTCGCACAGGTGTGTGCGTGCCGCTAGTTTCACCAGCATTTGTGTGACAGCGCGTCTCATGGAGCTCGCCGCCGCTCCCCTAACAATAGACCGTCTTCTGGGAAAGCAAGGGCAGCTGAAATTGCAATAGATTTGATGCATATTATGTCTTTTCACAACCTCATTATCAAATTATGGTTTTTGCACTGAAGGAGGGATAATTAAGTGAAGTAAATTAAATCTGTGGGAGGGAAGAAGTGCTGCATGCTCGGGCTTTTAATTTCGCCAAAAGAACAAAAGAAGGTTTTTTTTTTTTTCTCTTTTCTGATTTAATTGTCCCTTTTCTTTTTGTCTTCGGTTTCTTTATCTTTTTAATGAACCCTGGATGGAAAAGACAAGAAATGGTGATTTCGTTTAACGTGTTAGTTGGAAGTTTCTGAAAAGTTTTTTTTTTTTTTTTTTTTTTTTTAGTTTTTTTTCCTTCTCTAAACAGTTAGGGAAGGATTCTGGGTAAGCCCTGTATTCTGGCCATACATGCAGCATTTTTTCATAGGATGGATAATCCAATCTGAACAGACTGTAAATTCCTTTCATCCATGCATTCATTTTCAAATAGGAAAATGTATTGGAAAAAGTAAATCAAAGTCTTAAAAAGTGATTGTTTAGGAACTGTTTGCGCAATACACCACATGATCAGTTTGAAAATGACCTGAATGCTTTTCCTCATTGATTTGATCCCATAAAATGAGTGGAATGCAATATAAATGGTAGTGAAAAATTATTGATAAATGACAGATTTGATCAGGGCATCAAGCAGTCGTCTCGACACATGGCCAACATTAACCACTTCAGCCCCGGAAGCATTTACCCCCTTCCAGACCAGGCCATTTTTTGCGATACGGCGCTGCGTCGCTTTAACTGACAACTGCGCGTCGTGCCACTTTGTACCCAAACAAAATTGAAGTCTTTTTTTCCCCCACAAATAGAGCTTTCTTTTGCTGGTATTTGATCACCTCTGCGGTTTTTATTTTTTACGCTATAAACAAAAGAAGAGCAAAAATTTTGAAAAAAAACTAAAAATTTTAAAACGTAAAAAAAACGAATTTATTCATCAGTTTAGGCCAATTTGTATTCTGCTACATTTTTTTGGTAAAAAAAAATCCCAATAAGCGTATATTGATTGGTTTGCACAAAAGTTACTGCTTCTACAAAATAGGGGATAGATTTATGGCGTTTTTATTATTTATTTATTTTTTACTAGTAATGGCAGCGATCAGTGATTTTGCGGCGGACAGATCAGACACCTAACTAACATTTTTGATACTTTTTTGGGGAACAAGTGACATTATTACAGTAATCAGTTCTAAAAATATGCATTGTTATTGTACTAATGACACTGGCAGGGAAGAGGTTAACATCAGGGGGATCAAGGGGTTAACTGTGTTCCCTCACTGTGTGTTCTAACTTTATGGGGGAAGGGCTCACTGGGACAACACACAGATCCGTCTTCCTGCATACACAGGCAGATCCCTGTTCTGTCACACTGGGGAACGATCGCGGGTGGCCGGCAGACATCGAGTCCACCGGACCTGCTGATTGGCTCCCCCGCTGGCCAGTGGGGGCGTGCACGCCCCGCCCACAAATAGCAGTCTACGAGCCCAACGTACACCTGCGGCAATTTGCACAGCCGAGCCAACCTGCCGCAGTATAACTGTGGCGGCTGGTCGGCAAGCGGTTAAATGATCAAGGCCATAGATAGATCATTTACAATAGAGTTTTCTGTATTAAAATTTCAGAATTACAATAAAACGTTGGATTGCAAGCATAATTCCTTCTGGAAACGTGCTTGTAATCCAAAGCACTTATGTATAAATGGTTGTGGAACGAATCATCTGAGTTTCCATTATTTCTTATGGGGAAATTTGTTTTGATATACAAGTCCTTCAGTCTATGGTCCATATAAAAAGAATATAGCAATGTGGCTTTGAGGCAACTTCAGGGAATGCCTGGGTAATCTTCTTGTAATGTCAAGTCCAAATCACATTAATTAAGATGAGGCTCCGACTTAGGGCTCATGCACACTGCAGCTCAAAAAAAAAAAAAAAAAAATTCAGGCATTTGAGCTTTTATTTCAGCTTGAAGAAGCTTGTACTTTTTGTGCTCTTGTGCATGTTTTCATTGGACTTCTTCAAGCTTTTTTGAGCTTCTTTGAGCAATTAGCGTTTTCTTTTTCACAAACCCTCCTTAAAGGCTATGGGCACAACTCTGATAGAAGTTACCTTGAAGTAGTACAGGAAACTTTTCTAAAGTCGGAGCGACTTCAGTAGTGCTAATTAAGACAGCTCTCCTCGAATGAAATGGGACGTGACCCTACTGTATTGCAAGACCTTGCTCGTTTATCAAGTTAAAATTTATTTTAAAAAAATTGCTCAAAAATGGTTTAAGAATGGTTTAAGGTGTTGACTTGGCTTCCGGATTCTCCAGATCTCAATCCAATTGAGCAACTCTCGGATGTGCTAGCAAAAGAAGTTTGTTTTTAATGGAGGGCCCACCTCAAAAAGTATGCCGCATACACACGGTCGGAATTCTCGTCGGAAAAAGCTCTGATGGGTTTCCCGTCGGAATTTCACTCAAACTGTCTTGCCTACACACGGTTACACCAAATTCCGACGGTCAATAACACTGCGACATACAACACTTTCAACTGCACTATAAAAGGGAAGTTTAATGCTTCTGAGCATGCGTCAAATTGTTTCCGAGCATGCGTCGGAATTTAGTGTGTCGGCATTGCATGCACACGATCGGAAAATCCGATAGAAAGGTTTTCCGTCGGAAAAATTAAGAACAGGTTCTCAATTCAAAGTCCGTCGGAAATTCCGACAGAAAAAGACAGATGGGCATACACACGGTCGGAAAAATCTGATGAAAAGCTCCCATCGGCGTGTACGCGGCATTACAGGACTTAAAAGATCTGCTACCGATTAGGACTAAGCGAACCTTGATTTGTGAAATGCGTTAATCTTGCCATGCCTGCCTAGAGGTCTTATGATGTATCTTGATGGATTTTTACCTTCAATAAAGTAATTATCACTGCTTCATACCTGGGAGTGCGGTCAACCTTTCTTGAACCATTGGCTTTTATTCAGGCTGAGGACTGGACCTGCACCACAAGGTTGAAGGGAGCAATTGTTCCCACCTGGAGCCGCACAGCTCTGTCTTTGTATCAGTTGACTGCTTGGTGCCAAATATCACAACGTACCTTCAGAGGTCTAGTGGAGTCCATGCCTCTACGGGTCAGAGCTGTTTTGGCTGCAAAAGGAAGACCACCTCCATGGTCTTGTGTGTATTTAAAGGACCTGACGTTATGAAAAAAAAAAAAAAGGGTGGACCTTTCCCGGAAATATTTAAGTTATTAATGCATGGAAAGAAAAAAATGCCTTATGTGAAGGATCAATTAATATTAGTAATAAATATGTGTCTAAGGGCTCATTTACACTTGGGATCATCACTACTGCCCATCCAAGGTGGAATTGACAGATGGCTCGGAGGTGATATGTCGCCTCTTGGATGCCTGTTAAAGCCCCTGAAAGCCCACAGCACCGTGTTGTGTAGTGGTGGTGCCGCCCCTTAACTTGTCTAATTGCTTTTGGTGCTGGTACTGCCTGTACAAAAATAACAGTTGACCTGCCAGAAATCCAGTAAGCTTGTAGGTTCCAGTGCTCTATGCAGTGTTATCGCAAATAGAGTTATGGGGGGTGTTCTGTAGTCCCAACGCACTTCCTGTATTGAGGCTCATGAACATGGATGTACTTGCCCATACAGATTGCGGTGTACAAGCACTCACCCCGCTGCAGGTATAAACAAGCCCTTAGAAAGAATTGAAGCCACTGGATCAGCATGACAGGCAGCAGCCTATGTATTCTCTGCATGCAGGTTCCCTTTAATGCACATACTACATGTCATGTTCCTCCACAGCTCCTCACCCTCCATGGAGGAACATGCCATGGTAATAGAGATCCTCTAATGGTGGCTGTGTGGGAGATATCTGTCTCCCGTCCTCGCCATGGTTCTGTTGGCATATACAGCATGCTGCTTTCTCACCGCAGACAGCTGTCACAGCATTGAAAAATACGCCCCCCCCCCCTTTTCTCCGCAGACCGCTGTGAGCCTGAAAAGAAACTTATATATGGAAAATAAAAAAATGTTGACAAATAACACAGATATTATTTTTTCATGTTGTTGTGATAACTTAATCACTTTTCCCAGAATCCACTGCTGCCTCGCCTTGTTATACTATGCCACCCGTGTCAGGGAAATGTAAAGCAACGCCATAAATGATTCCCTGGGAGGCAAAGCAAAGAAAGGCTTCTTGGCAATAGCAGCCAGGTATCATTTATCCAAGTCAGGGAGAGAATTTCATTGGTTGGGGGAAAGAGGCATTTTACTACATCTCCCTGATCTCTGACATTGCATCCCCACAAAGCACATTGTGCAGGCAGCACCCCAACCAATGGAGGGAGGAGGGATAGGTGACAACAGGAAGGAAAATGTCTTACCATTGGACAGACAGCAATAAATCATTTCTTTAATATCTAGTGGGAAAAGGGAAGAACCTTTGTCTTTACTGCTGTGTTAGATTTTAGTGCTGTGAGACCAGATTTCAGAGTTTCCAGCACAAAATGTGTTGCCCTGCTCTTAGGCCCCTTCACACTAGATAAGTCTAACACTGTCCCTCCCTGCAACCTGACACTGTCCTTCCCTGCAACCCCTATGTAACCTTGACACTGTCCTTCCCTGTAACCTGACACTGTCCTTCCCTGCAACCCTATGTAACCCTGACACTGTCCCTCCCTGCAACCTGACACTGTCCTTCCCTGCAACCCCTATGTAACCTTGACACTGTCCTTCCCTGTAACCTGACACTGTCCTTCCCTGCAACCCTATGTAACCCTGACACTGTCCTTCCCTGCAACCCAGACACTGTCCTTCCCTGTAACCTGACACTGTCCTTCCCTGCAACCCTGACACTGTCCTTCCCTGCAACCCAGACACTGTCCTTCCCTGCAACCTGACACTGTCCTTCCCTGCAACCTGACACTGTCCTTCCCTGCAACCTGACACTGTCCTTCCCTGCAACCCTGTGTAACCCTGACACTGTCCTTCCCTGCAACCTGACACTGTCCTTCCCTGCAACCCTGTGTAACCCTGACACTGCCCTTCCCTGCAACCCTGACACTGCCCTTCCCTGCAACCCTGACACTGTCCTTCCCTGCAACCCTGTGTAACCCTGACACTGTCCTTCCCTGCAACCTGACACTGTCCTTCCCTGCAACCCTGTGTAACCCTGACACTGTCCTTCCCTGCAACCTGACACTGTCCTTCCCTGCAACCTGACACTGTCCTTCCCTGCAACCCTGACACTGCCCTTCCCTGCAACCCTGACACTGTCCTTCCCTGCAACCCTGACACTGTCCTTCCCTGCCACCTGACACTGTCCTTCCCTGCAACCCTGACACTGTCCTTCCCTGCCACCTGACACTGTCCTTCCCTGCAACCCTGACACTGTCCTTCCCTGCAACCCTGACACTGTCCCTCCCTGCAACCTGACACTGTCCTTCCCTGCAAATGGAAACAAGTTTGTGTACATCTGGCTGCCCAAAGAGCCATAATGAGTCTGCGCCATCCACTGTGCAAATGTGAACACTTAATGAATGGGCAGGGATGAAAAAAAAAAGTGACATCCGTTCAGCTACAAATCAGCAGGGGACCTGCTCTTGGTTCCCTGCAACCCTGACACTGTCCTTCCCTGCAACCCAGACACTGTCCTTCCCTGCAACCTGACACTGTCCTTCCCTGCAACCTGACACTGTCCTTCCCTGCAACCTGACACTGTCCTTCCCTGCAACCCTGTGTAACCCTGACACTGTCCTTCCCTGCAACCTGACACTGTCCTTCCCTGCAACCCTGTGTAACCCTGACACTGCCCTTCCCTGCAACCCTGACACTGCCCTTCCCTGCAACCCTGACACTGCCCTTCCCTGCAACCCTGACACTGTCCTTCCCTGCAACCCTGTGTAACCCTGACACTGTCCTTCCCTGCAACCTGACACTGTCCTTCCCTGCAACCCTGTGTAACCCTGACACTGTCCTTCCCTGCAACCTGACACTGTCCTTCCCTGCAACCTGACACTGTCCTTCCCTGCAACCCTGACACTGCCCTTCCCTGCAACCCTGACACTGTCCTTCCCTGCAACCCTGACACTGTCCTTCCCTGCCACCTGACACTGTCCTTCCCTGCAACCCTGACACTGTCCTTCCCTGCCACCTGACACTGTCCTTCCCTGCAACCCTGACACTGTCCTTCCCTGCAACCCTGACACTGTCCCTCCCTGCAACCTGACACTGTCCTTCCCTGCAAATGGAAACAAGTTTGTGTACATCTGGCTGCCCAAAGAGCCATAATGAGTCTGCGCCATCCACTGTGCAAATGTGAACACTTAATGAATGGGCAGGGATGAAAAAAAAAGTGACATCCGTTCAGCTACAAATCAGCAGGGGACCTGCTCTTGGTTCCCCTGCTGAATGGAGCAGAGCTGCACTGTGTGATAGGGCCCAAACACCGTCCCTCCCTGTAATCCTAAAAATATCCCTTCCTTTAACCTTAACACTATTCCTTCCACTAAACCTAACACTCCTCATTCATGTAGGACTATAGCAAGGTACACACACACAGTTTTTTTTGTTCAACCGGCAGATTAAATGAAAAAAAATACTGACAGATCCACACAAGCAATATGGATCCAGGACCTCCCCTGTCGCATTATTTTATTCTGACAGGGGGAACGCCGTCTACAAGGTTTAGGAGTGTGTCTATGGAAATGTTTGACCATTCTTCCAGAAGCGCATTTGTGAGGTCAGGCACTGATGTTGGACAAAAAGGCCTGGCTCGTAGTCTCCACTCTAATTCATCCCAAAAGGTATTTTATCGGGTTGAGGTCAGGACTCTGTACAGGCCAGTCAAGTTCCTCCACCCCAAACTAGCTCATCCATATCTTTATGGACCTTGCTTTGTGCACTGGTCCAAATCATTTGGTGGAGGGGGGGATTATGGTGTGAGGTTGTTCTTCAGGGGTTGGACTTGGCCCCTTAGTTCCAGTGATGGGAATTCTTAAGGCGTCAGCATACCAGGATGTTTTGGACAATTTCATGTTCCCAACTTTCTGGGAATAGTTTGGGGATGGCCCCTTCCTGTTCCCCCATGACTGCACACCAGTGCACAAAGCAAGGTCCATAAAGACATGGATGAGCGAGTTTGGGGTGGAGGAACTTGACTGGCCTTCACAGAGTCCTGACCTCAACCTGATAAACAAACAAAACCTAGTGCTCATGGGCACAGCATAACTCTCTTAGGAGTTTGAGGACAGACCAGGTGAGTATTAAAAATATATCGTTTATTGAAAAATACAACAGTAGAAAAATGTCACGATAAAATCAATTTCAGTGTAGAAATATAAACATGATTGTAGACACCCTCTATTATGAAGGGCTATTGCACGCAGCTGTTAGAGATGACGCCTGACATGTTTCAGACTGTTATGTCCTTCTTCAATGTCATCTAAACCATACATGTGATGCATGAGCCGGTCACTACTGGATGCAAAGGTTTTTTTTTTTTGCCAAGTGTGGAACTGGCCTTTGGGATAAATTAGAGTGGAGACTGCGAGACAGGCCTTCTCGTCCAACATCAGTGCCTGACTTGTGGAAGAATGGTGAAACATTCCCATAGACACACTCCTAAACCTTGTGGACAGCCTTCCCAGAAGAGTTGAAACTGTTATAGCTGCAAAGGGTGGGCCAACTCATTATTGAACCCTACAGACTAATGCCCCGTACACACGGTCAGAATTTCCAACGTAAAATGTCGGACCATGTTGTCGGAAAATCCGACTGTGTGTGGGCTCCATCGGACTTTTTCTGTCGGTTTTTCCGACGGAAAAAGTTTGAGATCCTGCTCTCAAATTTTCCGACAACAAAGTCCGATCGGACTTTTTCCGATCGTGTGTAGCGAATTCCAATGGACAAAGTCCCACGCATGCTCAGATCACATTACAAGACGAAAGCTATTGGCTACTAGCCTC
The DNA here is from genome assembly GCA_028564925.1 of Lithobates sylvaticus. NCBI lineage: Eukaryota > Metazoa > Chordata > Amphibia > Anura > Ranidae > Lithobates > Lithobates sylvaticus. Next base: position 112,883,396 of record CM053033.1, read on the forward strand.
TACGTAGTTCCGTCGTATGTAACGAACGTCACCACGTTCAGAATGATCGGATTTTCCAACAACTTTGTCCAACCGTGTGTAGGCAACACCAGTGTCGGACAAAATCCGTCGGAAAAAATCTGACGGATTTTGTGGTCGGAATTTCCGATCGTGTGTACGGGGCATAAGACTGGGATGCCATTGAAGTTCATGTGTAAAGGCAGGCGTCCCAATACTTTTGGTAATATAGTGTATATGTCAGCAGAAAAACCTCATTGTATAAAATACATAATGTGAAATGAATTTCCATTGGATGGTAATGTATGCACGGTTGTAAATATAACACATAACCCCCCATGTAACTGCTATGGGGCCCGAGCTGTCTGACTACACAATGATTTATTCAAGTATTGATGGCATTTAGCAAACACTTAAATCAATTTAAAATCAATTTATCTTTGGAACCCTCTATACAACTGTTTAAAAAAATCTGTATTTTGTATCACTAAATGGCTTTTGTTGTAATGCTTCGACAGACAGAGGGAGGGAGGGGCCCCTTATACCATTTGTTCTGGGGCCCCTTATACCATTTGTTCTAGGGCCCTTTATAGCATTTGTTCTGGGGCCCCTTATAGCATTTGTTCTGGGGCCCCTTATAGCATTTGTTCTGGGGCCCCTTTTACCATTTATTTTGGGGCCCCTTATACCATTTGTTCTGGGGCCCCTTATACCATTTGTTCTGGAGTCCCTTATACCATTTGTTCTGGGGTCTCTTATAGCATTTGTTCTGGGGTCCCTTATACCATTTGTTCTGGGGTCCCTTATACCATTTGTTCTGGGGTCCCTTATACCATTTGTTCTGGGGTCTCTTATAGCATTTGTTCTGGGGTCCCTTATACCATTTGTTCTGGGGTCCCTTATACCATTTGTTCTGGGGTCCCTTATACCATTTGTTCTATAGGGCCCTTATACCATTTGTTCTATGGGTCCCTTATACCATTTGTTCTATGGGTCCCTTATACCATTTGTTCTGGGGTCCCTTATACCATTTGTTCTGGGGTCCCTTATACCATTTGTTCTGTGGCCCCATATACCATTTGTTCTGTGGCCCCATATACCATTTGTTCTGGGGCCCCTTTTACCATTTGTTCTGGGGCCCCATATACCATTTGTTCTGGGGTCCCTTATACCATTTGTTCTGGGGCCCCTTTTACCATTTGTTCTGGGGCCCCATGACACATTAGCCTTAGGTTTGAGCGATTGTTGCTCCCCATGTTCCCATGCCTTCCTGCGGCCTGTTAATGTCTGGACATCGATCGTGTATCCGGGGAAGACGGGAGTAGACAAGGTCTGTTTTCCTGGACGTTTATCAGAACGTTGGACTTGGGCAGAGTCTATTGAGAGTAAATTTGTAGACACACTAAAATAGGAAGGTTTTAACCTCCTCACCCCAGTCGCCAGTTTTGCGGCTGACTTAGCAGGAAATCTCTTGTGACAACGACAATCTTTAATACGCTTTCAAGATGTCACCTGGGTCAGCGGCAAATAGAATTCTCCGCTGGAGAGTAAAGAGTTGTGAAATGAACGGCCACCTTGCTATCGCTGAGTAGTTCTGCTAAGATACGGACGCAGGAAAATTGGGCCTGGATATGGACCTGAGATGGGATGGGGACAGTGCCTGTCAGCATAGGTGTACAGGAGCTGTCAATGCTCACTAATGCTGGCCATACATTATACAATTTTACCAAAACCAGATAATATGAGGTCAAACCTAAACACTTTCAATTTGTATGCAATCAGGCAGGCCCTTTCACTACATAGTTGAAGGTAAATCTAAAGGAAATGAATAAGAAAATTGTATAATGTATGGCCAGCACTAGAGCTGAATTCCAGGCAAAAAAGCTAGATGCATTGTTTGATTACATATACAAGAGCTGCTTTATTTGACAAAAGGATTTGTATTTCTGTTCATCCAGCCCTGAGATTAACAAAGCTCTGCCATACAGCACAGTCCTGGCAGGGAAAGGGACCAGATCTTTCTCTGATCCTTCTTTGTTTAACTTTCACTTAGGCCCCTTTCACACTGGGGTGGTGAGCCGCGGTGACGGTAAAGCAGCGCTATATTTAGCGCTGCTTTACCGTCGTTTTTACCGCGGTTTTCGGCCGCTCGCGGTGCGGTTTTACCCCCCGCGAGCGGCCGAAAAAGGGTTAAACACCCCCCGCAGAGCGCCGCCGTAGCGGCGCTTTGCGGCGGTATTGCCGCGGTTTTACCGCGGTCTCCCATTCTTTTCAATGGGAAGGAGCGGTATAGGAGCGGTGAACACACCGCTCCTATCCCGCTCCAAAGATGCTGCTAGCAGGACTTTTTTTTTCATCCTGCTAGCGCACCGCTCCAGTGTGAAAGCCCGTCGGCTTTCACACTGGAGTTAAAGGGGCAGGATTTTTTCATGCGGTGAACAGGCGCTATTTTTAGCGCTGCACCGCATGAAAAACGCCCCAGTGTGAAAGGGGCCTTACAGTGAAACCCGAACATTTTAGCTATGCAAAGCAATTATTTTTTATAGTATAAACTATACATATATTTTGCAATTAAATAACATTTCTAATCATATGAAGTTAATCACAAGAGTTTCCCTTTAAATCAGAATCCACAGAGTTCCTCTTTTACCTCTGAATCCGCAGAGTTCCTCTTTTACCTCTGAATCCACAGAGTTCCTCTTTTACCTCTGAATCCGCAGAGTTCTCCTTTTACATCTGAACTCGCAGAGTTCCCTTACACTTTAAGGGGGGACTCTGCAGACTCTGATGTAAGGGGACTCTAACATTAGGGATGCTCTGGGAACCCTGATTTAAGGGAGAGCACTGAGAAACTCTGATGTACAGTGAGGACTCTGATGTAAGGGGGGACACTGTGGCCTCTGGTGTAAAGGGGAACTCTGATGTAATGAGTGCTCTGAGAACCCTGATTTACCTTAGTGTACTCACTCAGAGGCAGAAGAGAGAAGGGGGAGACTTCACTCACAGACAGAGATGGATGGTGAACTCACTCACCCCTTGGCAGTCAGCACCTCTCATCCAGATGTATCTGAGGCTGCTGGACTTCAAATTTCCAGCCTGCACTTTCCTTTTCTAAGGAGTGTGGGCAGACACAGAGGGGTAGGGCCAGGAGGAAGAGGTGCATGTCAAGCCCTCTTTCCTCTCCCGTCTGTGTGTGGGGGGGAGATTGATAGGGACGGCTTTGGGCAGTGTGAAAGAGAGTGTAACAGACTGTCTCGGTTTAGACACCTGCAGCCAGCAACCCTGTTGGGAGGCCATAGTCCCGTCTGATTAATATGTCCGGGTTTCACACAGTCTGAAACCCGGACGCATGATTACAAACCCGAACTGTCCGGGTGAATCCTGGACAGGTGGCAACCCTACTTACAGGTCTCCTTCCCACCCCCAGCCTGTAACTCTACTGTAAAAAGAAAACCAGCACGCTGATAAGCTCATCTCTCTGTCACTTTGCACTCTTCTCCTGGCAGCATGCTTTTTGCACTACAATACACTTAATTGGCTCATTTAGCTGCTTCTCTTTCCCCCTCTCTAAGCTCTGCTGTACAGCAAGAGCGGGGGGTTCTGGGCGCTGTCATATGACATTGTCCCAGAACGAGTGCATTCCGCCCACCATAATTTTACTATACGGCGAGTGGGAAGTGGTTGAGCCACGGCCAATATTTAGCGCAAAATTAAATCACACCCACATTTCACTAAAAGCGACACTTTTTTTTCAATGCCTAGGGCCCACTTGTTATTTTGCACACGGGCCCACTGATTTCATGATATGCTATCAGCATTCGTATTTTTAGCAAGTGTAAACTTAGGCTAATGTCTTGTTTATATTTGCTTTGTGCTAAAAATAAATAAAAACTCCTGCGTGCTGCATCTTTGCACGTTCTACAGAGTTCAATAGCAGAACCCCTAAAGTGTGCCTACAAATTCTGGATGAACCCTCTGCACACTGCTATATACCCTTTCTAGCAATTTTTTATTCACTCACCTTTAATGTAACCTATAAACTGTACAACTCAATTGAACAACAAACTGAAATCTTTTGGGGGGGGGGGGGGGTAGTAAAAATAAAAAACAAAATAATGTGGTTGCAGAAGTGTACACACCCTCTTATAACTGGGGATGTAGCTGTGTTCAGCATTAAGCAATCACATTCAAACTCATAAATAGGTTTCAGTACACACCTGCCATCATTTAAAGTGCCTCTGATTAACCCCAAATAAAGTTCAGCTGTTCTAGTAGGTCTTTCCTGACATTCTCTTAGACCCCTTTCACACTGGGGCACTATAACGCTAAAAATAGCGCCTGCAAAGCAAAATCAATGGGGCAGCGTGGCTATACCGCCGGCATAGCGCTGCTGCAGCAACGCTTTGCTGTGGTTTTAACCCTTTCTCGGCTGCTAGCGGGGGGGGGGGTAAAAGCAGCCGAATAGCACCGCAAATTTTACAGTAAAGCGCCGCTAAAAATAGATGCCTGTTAAAGTAAGTAATTTGCCCCCCCCCAATAATTATAGATCCAGGGGTTCCAATTTTTCGAGAATTTCTTGACATTGTCCTACAGGACCTCTGCCAGTCTTTCGGTGATCAAATAGCACATTATTTGAGATTTGACCTGTGCTATAGTCGGAACATCCGAATTTACCAGTTACTAGGCAGGGTCTGTTTGGTAGCTGTGAAAATAAAGCCTATCAGTTTAAACTGGTTATCAGTGTCCCATTTGTTCTCTTTCTTTGCTTTTATTTTTAATGTCTGGTTTTCTTTATAGCTCTGCCTTTTTATTCTTGGTTGTAGGTGCCAAGGTTTACGTACTTTATGGGAAATCAGTAGGAGGGACTTGTCTTAAGCCTCCTACACACAATAGGATTTTCATCCGGGAATTGTAGAGATGACAGACTGCCTAAAATCCGACCGTTAATACGCTCCATCAGACAACTGTTGTCCAACTTTCGGCCAACAAGTATTGGATGACAGGCTAGTAAATTTTCGGGGGACAACGGTCTGTTGTCAGATTTTCGTATCGTGTGTACACAAGTCCATCACACAAAAGTCCAAAGTACAAAAACGTATGCTCGGAATCCATGCTCACCAAAGGGTGGCGCTCAAGAGCTGAAAATCCACGTAGTACGTCGATACGTTTGTGTTTGTTGGCCGACAACTGTGTGCCGTTTGTATACAAGACAAGTTCACGGCACACGCCCTTCGGACAAAAGTCTGACGCTCTGTCGGCCAACAATCCGATTGTGTGTATGAGGCTTTAGACTTTTTTTTATGCCATTAATTGGCCAGGATATGTTGCTGCTGAGTTTGAGGAACAATCAATATTCAAGAGATACTTGGAGTGGTTGCAATCAAAGCTTCATTTGAGGGTTCATCACCTGCACCAAATGCTGATATGACAGTGCATATTTTTAGCACTGATCACTGTATTGGTGTCACTGGTCCCTAAAATTGTCAGTTAGTGTCTGATTGGTCTGTCGCAATATCGCAGTCCCACTATTAGTCACCGATCGCCGCCATTACTAGTAAAAAATATCCCATAGTTTGTAGACACCTATGTGGTTGATTTACTAAAGGCAAATAGACTATGCAGTTTGCAAAGTGCAGTTACACTCTGAAAGAGCTGTTGCTCCAGAGTTTAGTAAATGAGCAGAAGCTCTTCTGACTTCCATCATCCAATCATGTGCAAGCAAAAATGCAGTCATTTACATTTTCCTTGCATGTGATTGGGTATTCTTTGCAAAGGGAAGCTTTACATCATTTACTAAGCTCTGGAGCTCTATTTGCCCTTAGTAAGTCACCCCTATAACTTTTGCGCAAACCAATCAATATACGCTTATTGGGATTTTTTTTCTTTATCAAAAACATGTAGCAGAAAACATATTTGCCTAAATCTATGAAGAAATTTGATTTTGCTGCCCGCCATATAGCAAAATTACGTCGGCAAAGTGGTTGCCATATCCTGACTGGACGTCATATGACTTTGCCACGATATCAAGCCGCTGTGCACCCCCGGAGACATGCATCGTGGCGATCGTCGTTGCGGTGTGTCAGTCTGACACACCGCAACTCCGATCTAGGTAAAGAGTCTCTGACAGAGACTCTTTACCATGTGATCAGCCATGTCCAATCACGATGTAAACAGGAAGAGCCATTGATCGGCTTTTCCTCACTTTTGTCTGACAGAGTGCTCTCCTGACAGGGGGGTCTGTGCTGATTGTTTATCAGCGCAGCCCCCCCTCGGATGCCCGCCCAGGACTACCAGGATGCCGTCAGGACCACCAGGAATGACCACCACACTTGACCACCAGGTATGCCACCCTAGACCACCAGGGAAATGCCAATCAGTGCCCAGGCAGCTGCCAATCAGTGCCATTGAAAAATGCCTGTCAGTGATGCCTATCAGTGAAATCCAGTGCCAGCCATCAGTGCCCATCAGTGCCGTCTATCAGTGAAACCCATAAGTACCCATCAGTGCAGCCTTTCAGTGCCCATCAGTGCCACGTATGAGTGCCCATCAGTGCCGCCTATCAATGTCCATCAGTGCCGCATATCAGTGCCACCTATCAGTTCTGCCTATCAGTGCCATCTCATTGGTGCCACCTCATCAGTGCCGCCATATCAGTGCCCATGAGTGCATCTTATCAGTGCCCATCAGTGAAGGAGAAAACTGCAATTGTATAACAAAAACAAAGAAAAACGTTTTTTGTAAAAAAAATACCACCAAAAGAAAGCTCTATTTGTGGGAACAAAATGATAAAAATTTTAGTTTGGGTACAGTGTAGCATGACCGCGCAATTGTCATTTAAAAAGTGACAGCACTGAAAGCTGAAAATTGGCCTGGGCAGGAAGGTGCGAAAGTGCCCCGTATTTAAGTGGTTAACATTTTTTTATATTGGATTTGTTTTAGAGCAGAAAGTAAAAAATATAAATATATATATATATATATATATATTATTATTTTTTTTTCAAAATTGTCAGTGGTTCTTTGTTTATAGAGCAACAAATGAGGTGATCAAATACCACCAAAAGAAAGCTCTATTTGTTGTAAAAAAAAATGTTTTATTTGGGTACAGTGTCACACAACCGTGCAATTGTCAAAGTCATGCAGTGCCGTATCGCCAAAAAATGGCCTTGTCAGGAAGGGGGGTAAACCTTCTGGAGCTGAAGTGGTTAAAGAAAACCTGTCAAGTAGCCACTGCTGGTCTGTGTTGAAGATGCTAGTTGACTGCACTCTGACGTTATCTGGCTTGTTTGGTGCCAGTGAGCCAAAGACAACCAGTCAACTAGCATTTTCAAAAAGGAGTTTGGCATTGTCACCCTCCCCATTAACTCCATGACAAGTTTCCTTTAAACTAAACACATTTCAATGGTTGGAAGAGACATCCACATCTGCTGTATCAAATCTCTTTTCTGGCTCCAGTTTGCAGCCATCGTTGGCTTGGCACACCAAGTTGAGGGGGGGGGGGGGGGTTCTTTTTGTGTCCAACATAGTTTTTCTGACAGCCAGAGAATAAAGCTGTCACCTCGGCAGGCTCCTTTCCAAGTGCACGGACACTTATCTAAATGAGCAGCGATCCTTAGGAGAGATCTGTCTAAGCTTTGTTGCCTGTTCTATAGCTCTCAGTCACAACGTGAGCCTCCAAGGCTTCCAATCACTCCTGTTTTAAATAGTATTATTTCCGAAAAGCGCTTATGCTTGGGCGAAAGTGAGAGTGAAGTAGGGGGATTGCAAGGGAGGGGAGGCATGGAGGGGGTACAAAGAGAACTGTTATTTAAGGCCCTTCTTCCCTATGCCTCCTCTCCTGCTCTTGGGCTTTAATTACAGCCTTCCTGCGGGAGTCCAGTGGGCTCGAGACGGTGAAGCGATCAGTTCGTGAAACCTGTCATTTCAGCCTCTTCAAAAAAGGGGAATCTACACATTTTCACCACAAGGTGCGAAGTGGTCTGTCTTTGCCCCCAGCAGGGGAGTAATGACACATAACACTTTGCGGCAAGCTGAGAGTGAATGAAGTCGGACTGCAGTTCTGCTGTCACAGGGCTCATTAATAGTGTCATTTGACAGCAATTTCGGCTTCATGTATCCTTCTCTAATTCTCTATTTTTTTTTTTCTCTCTCTTTCTCCTCCCTCCCCATCCCTGGAAAAAAAAAAAAAATGTCTAGGTATCTACGAGACGCCGGCTGGAACCATACTGTATCAGGCTCACTTAGACATTGAGACGTTTACCATGGACCGCGAGGTGCGCAAAATAAAACAGCAGCTGTCGCTGAGCTTTTCTGAACAAGTCTACAATGGTACGTGACAACCCTGGCTTCTGAAATGTACCTGTTATATCAAGGATGATGTGTGTTAAAGGAGAACTCCAACCTGAATGAGAGAAGCACAGACATTTCAAGGTGAACCCTAGCTAAATAAGTGCATGGGAAATCCCCAAATCTACTTTTCTGGTAGCATGCTTCACTCTATACAGTTTTCCTAAACAAATCATTTTCTGTGAAGCTGTTGCAAAGTTTCTTACCTGGAGATCCTGCCAGTAACAGCACTTCCTGTGGCAGGCTGACAACACTAAGCTGCTGTCCCACAATTGGTGGCCTGCTGCATGCTCCTTCAGTTTAGCCATTGGGATGGATGCCTGTTGGATGTGCACATTCCTCCTGCAGGTCTAACTGAACCGTATACAGTGGGGCATGATGCCAAAGCATCAAGCAAGCATATATCTGAAACCAGTTTTCTCCTGTTGAGAGTAAAGTAATACATGTACACTTGTGACACACCCAATCCTACAGTTTTATCAATCCTACAGTTTTATATGGCAGTGCTGTATATGACTTGCAACAACATTTAATCAAATAGAAAAGGATAGACACCCATGTGTTCAATTTTTATAAAACCTTGTTTGTTGCAAACCCACTGTGGACAAAAATAATCCAATACACAAAAAGATGTTGATGTGTTTCTGCCCTTACGGGCCTTAGTCATAGCCTAAGACTAAGGCCGGCCATAGACGGAGCAATTTTTTTTCCCTGCAACCATGGGTTGCAGGAAAGAAGGTCGCTTGATTCCCCCATCAACACAGACAGTGTGGACAGGGGAATCCCTCCCACGGAGCCATTGTGTTCTCCCGACGGGGCGGGACAGGGGAAGCTGTTCCCGCCAGGAGAACACACTGATTATTGCTAGCGGCCATAACAGCCACTAGCAATTATTGCATGTAAAATCCAGCAAGTTGGTTGTACACAAGTTGGTCGATCGATCTACTTGGGTACATTAAGCCTACACATACATGATTCAAATCTCGTCTGGATCCTGCTGAACCAGCCAAGATTTGAACAGTCTATGGCTGGCTTAAGGCCCATAAGGGCATAAATACATCAGTATCTTTTTGTGTATTGGATCCTTATTGTGCCCAATGGGTTTGCAATAAAGAAGATTTACAAACAAGCATTGAACACCCGGGTGCCGACCTTTTCTTATTTGGATGAACGTTTAGGCAGCATGTCCAGCTGTGGTCTTGGCACAAGTGAAGCAATCCCTATACTGTATGTAGAGTCCATGGATTGTAGCAGCACGCTTCTATATGACAAACACAACAACATTTATTATAGCCTTCAGTATTGCACACTCTTTACTGCAGGGATTCATGCTGGGACTTGTAGTTCTTCCCTTTCTTTTGGGGGGAATCACATTCTTAAATCACAGGGGCTCGTGTTGGGACTTGTCCTCCACTAGTTGGGGTGGGGGTGGCGTGTCATGTCCTCAGCTCTGAGGGGTTCATGCTGTGACTTGTAGTCTGTCACTTTTGGGGGATGTGACCCTCCCAAAAGTGACAGATTACAAGTCCCAGCATTGACCCTTCGGAGCTGAGGATGTGTCACCCACCCCCACCCCCAACTAATGGAGGACAACAAGTCCCAATAAGCATATATTGACTGGTTTGCACAAAATTTATAGCATCCATCTACAAACTATGGGATATTTTTATTTATTTATTTTTACTAGTAGTGGCGGTGATCAGTGACTTATAGCGGGACTCGTTGCCATAGAAACATTTGTAAAGGGGAGGAGTTAGTAAGATGACTACGCCCATGGGCGCCAGAAATATTTCTGCACTCAGACGTTTGTAACCCTAGGATTGTTCCTGCAGCCTTCCCCTTTTTTGGAACAATAGGGGCCCTTTCACATAATGATCTGTTCAGATCCACCTGTCAGTTTTTCAGGATCTAAACGGAAGATCAGTGTAAGTCTATTGGAAATTGGATGGAAGCCCTCGTTCAGACTGAACACGGCTTTGAAATCGTGCGAGTTCATCTGAACTCGCACGATTTCAAAGCCATATTTCAGTCTGTCTTCGGGGGCGACTTGAAAGACCCCGGTGTGGGTTCATGCACAGATGTCTATTGAAACCACCCCCAAGTCGCCAAAAGTAGTGCAGGAACTACTTTTGGAAATCGGTGCTGTGTCGCACCGATTGGGACGCTCCTGTTGCTGGTATTCTATCAGATTACCGCTACCGATCAGATCGTGTAACGGAAGTGACGTTCTGACCAAAAAATACTTACTGCGCATGCGCTATGCATTCCAGCATGCGTTCCACGGCACTATGCGTTGCAAACACTTCATGATTTGACAGGTAGCGGTAGTCTGACAGAACACCCATGCGGACATCTTACTATACCCAGCTACGTCTTGAATTTCAGAGTAATTTTAGCAATAAAGTGAGCGTATATAAATAAATATAGTATATTAACATCTGTGATGCTGTTTTGATGTTAAATTTTGAAAGCATAAAGGTTTAGCGCTGAGCAGTGCGGGGTGTACCAACATGGCCTCCCCCACCTTCCTACTGCTGGCGCCCAGCTTCTCTAAAAATGTAACATCCAAACAGCATCACAGATGTCAATATATTATATTTATTTATTTATGCTCACTTTATTGTTTTAACCACTTCAGCCCCGGAAGGATTTGCCCCCTTAAAGCGGAGGTTCACACACAAAAAAGGAACCTCCGCTTTTCGGAACCCTCCCCCCCTCAAATTTTGGCGGAACTCAGCTTTAATGACCAGGCCATTTTTTATCTGACAATTGCGCGGTCATCCGACGCTGTACCCAAACAAAATTGATGTCCTTTTTTTCCCACAAATTGAGCTTTTTTTTGGTGGTATTTGATCACCTCTGCAGTTTTTTTATTTTTGTGCTATAAACAAAAAAAAGCAACAATTGTGAAAAAAAAATATATTTTTTACTTTTTGCTATAATAATTATCCCCCAAAATTTAAAAAAAAAAAAATTTCTTCCTCGGTTTAGGCCGATATGTATTCTGCTACATATTTTTGGTAAATAAAATTGCAATAAGCATATATTGATTGGTTTGTGCAAAAGTTATAGCGTCTACAAAATAGGGGATAGATTTATGGCATTTTTTTTTACTAGTAATGGTGGCGATCTGCGATTTTTAGCGGGAATACGTCATTGCGGCGGACAGATCGGACACTTTTTTTTGGGACCATTGACATTTATACAGCGATCAGTGCTATAAAAATGCACTGATTACTGTATAAATGTCACTGGCAGGGAAGGTTTTAACACCAGGTGGCGATCAAGGGATTAAATGTGTTCCCTCGTGTGTTTCTAACTGGGTGGGACTCACTGGAGGAGGAGACTGATCGCTGTTCCTAATTACTAGGAACAGATGATCTCTCCTCCCCTGACTGAACCGATTATTTGTGTGTTTACACACACAAATCCGCGTTCTGGGTCTCGTGCCCACGGTCGCGTGGGCATCGCGACCGACGGCCACTTGCAACGGGTCCCCTGCCAGCAGCTGGGCTGTGCGCACCTCCGGCGGCTCTTAAATGAGCCGGCGTACCCGTATGGTGGTTCACACAGGGCTGCGAACCTGCCGCAGTATATGTACATGAGCCGGTCAGGAAGTGGTTAAAGCGGAACAAAACCCTTTCTATCCTTTTCAGCCATAACAGCTGCCATTTTGGGCTCTGTTTGAGCTGCAACTGCCATGGTGCTGCACATGTGATCAGTTATAACACCAGCCATTGGATGGTTTGACAGTTTGGTTGAGAGCACAAGCAATGTGACAGTTATATTTCCCAGTATGCCAGGAATGTAATTGTTTTTTGAAACTGTTAAATTAATGGGTTTAGTTCCACTTTAACATTTGAGTACATGTCATGTTTCAAATATTGGAACTTCTAAAAACATGTCAGTTTACCCACTTTTTAATCGAAGTTACTATGCAGAGTAGCCAAAGGGGACGCTACTGGATAGTAAAGCTTGAATCTGATTGGGCACAGTGGATTATACCAATCAGTTTTTTTCTTGGTCTGTTACAAAACCCCCTTTTATACAGTAACAAGCGGTCTTCTAGATAAATCCATTCTAGCCCCAGGGAACGAGGGTTCTGTCGGAGTCTAAGGGACAGATGTGCTTTGGTATTTGGTTCCCGGGAGACAAGTGTCAGTCCTTTCTTCCTGCAGCGACTAATGTTACCTTTGGAGAATGCTATAGAAGGTGAGCTCACCTGAGCAGGCTCTCAGCCCACAGCAACCCATATGGGCCCTGATTCCTGACCCTGATAAAGTGTAAGGTCACAACGCAGCCTGGCGTCTTTAATCTAGAGGCCACAGGGGAAGAGAACCAAGGACATAAGAGCGGAGTTATTGTAATCGCTTTACAGATATCCAGGAACCGCAGAGTTAATAACGCTCAGCGATAGATTTCCAGTTTGCTGTGACTATAATCAAGCTGTCATTAAATCCCCAACCATACAAGTTCATTGAAGAATGAAAGGGGAACTTCGGCTAATACCAAGTGTTTTGTTTTCTAACAATTAAAGTTCCAAAACTGTTTAGGGTGCCTACAGACATTAAAGGGCCAGTTCACTCAAAAGTGGTATTTTAGTTATGGATGGAGCCTGGTGAGTTGAGACAACTTCTTGTATGTCTTGAATACTTCAACAGGAAGATCCAGGGCTGCCATTAAAAATCATGGGACCATGTACAGTCTACTTGGCGGGGACCCCCCCTCCCCCCAATGTCTCCCCATATATTTTGAACTCCCTATCCCCAGTCAATATGGTGTTTGTCCAGACACAATTCAACTAGTGATGCACTTGGGCATGGTTGGACTAGAATCCGACCCTACGTGTGTGAGCCAGCCAGGAAACTGTCACCTATACATCCCATTCAGTTTAAAATAGAAATGAAAAGCAAAACCTTTGTGTATACATATATAAAAAAGCATTATAAATATAATTTTCCTTTCTTTATAATTGATCACATAGCCTCTGTTCTCAGCTGCATAAGGAACTCAGAGAGCTGGGGGAGGAGAAACATCAGCACACTGGTCTTCCCAGTGACTTGCTGTGCAGGGAAGGGGGGTTGTCAGCACAAGTCTATTCATTGGAAAGAGCAGGCTGATTTCTTAAAACATCCAGAAAACTGATCAAGCTGTGCTCTCATGCCTTGTGTTGTCAGTTTTATTTTATAGAAAAGCAGAGGGCAGGCAGGAACACCGGGGATTTCACACAAAGGAAGCAGGCACATATCAGGAATATGAAATGTGGGGGTAACCTATTCATTAATGCCATGTGGAGCAATCAGATCCCTGGCTGCACCTTTAAAAATAATGAAAAAAATAAGCCATGATCCCTTTCAATGATTAGGGCTTTCACTTTGCCTTAATTCAGCTCCACAGACACAGACCCACTTTGGAATCACACAATTCCAGTCCTGGAACCAGTTTGTACAGGGTAGCCCATTCACAGCAAAAACTAGAGCTCTTGCACTGGTGCAAAGTTGGGTCCCCAGCAACTTGCTTCAGTATTAAGCCTCGTACACATGGGCCGTATGTCAGGCGGCATTGACCGGTTCAATAAAAACCATCTGACATTCAGCCCATGTGTACTGCAGTCGGTCCGACAGAAACCAGCCATTGGCAGGCTTCTGTCGAAGGGGCATTACTGAAAAAGGTCTGCCGTCTGGCTCCCGATCATCCCTCCGAGTCCCAGCCATTGATAGGCTTCTGTCGAAGGGGCATTACTGAAAAAGGTCTGCCGTCTGGCTCCCTGTCAGCCCTCCCAGCCATTGGCAACTGGCGTGTTATCACGCTGTGCCCCTGTCAGAACACAATAGCACAGCATTGAAGATCGCTGTACTAATGTTGGATGGTTAGTACAGCTGTTCCCCCTGAGCTGTCCGGGTTTTTTTTCATTCAGCCCTGCTGGGTTGAACGAAAGAAGACTACTAGTGTGTACTAGGCTTCAGTGTCTCCTCCCCCCTTGGGCTGGGCCCTTCTCCACCCATACACTCACATTAACACCTGCAAGAGGCCCATGCCACAGGGAGCTGCCCCCTAATGACATTACCCACCACAACACATCAGTACGGAGATTGCTGTTTAGTGCTGCAAAGGGGATCAGTGAAATCCCCTGCCAGACCCCACCTGTTGACCCAATGGGTCCCAGGACTGGAATGGGAGGACTGCCTGTACCCCCGTATCCTCTTAGGTGTGTACTGAGGAGCGCCTTGTAAAGTTCATCTCAATTGAAAGATTTTTTAAACTTTTAGTGGTTAAGAGCATCAAATACATCCAATGCATTTTAAGGGTAAAGAGCCTTTCTCTTCTTCGGGGCTTGAGCATTCAATGTCAATGAAAACACAGCGGGATGCACTAGGGGACCTAGCTAGATGAAGACTATCATCTTCTGATAGCACTAATTGCAGCCAGCTGGGTGTACCCCTGTATTGACGAGATCTCCCTACCACAACTCCAGACTCTGTTCCTGTCCACCTAGGATTAAATATGATGTTACCACCATAAAAGAAAGTTAAAAAATTACAACAGGGAATGAAGGAGCCTCTCATAATGGCCACAGCAGACCCAGGAACTCTAGGCAGATATCTCACCAATATAAAAAGCTGCCAGGATTCAGCTCTCTAGCATCTACTAAATGTGTCCATGTTGTGTCCGTTTTGGGTGGACTTTAATGCTCTTGATTTATTAATGTCCCAGCAAGCACTGGACATGCATGTTGGTACTTAATGAAGGAGAGCGTTCTCATCATACTGTTGTGGCCTACCTATCTCAGAGAAAAACTTTAGCAAAAGGCCAGGAAATATCCACCCTGACCAGTCCAGGTCAGGGGTTATCAGGGAAAGTTTCCTACATTTTTAAAATGTCTGTAGGCACATTTACAGTGAAAGAACTGTTATAGTAAATTGTCATAGAGACGGCATGCCTGGAGTCATAGAAGGCTATGTGATTAGTATGGGGCCAGAAATTATGGGGGGGGGGGGGGGGGGAGGTGCAGCAGCATTAACTGACAGCACAGTGATCCATCTTTTTTTCTTTTTTTTTGTTAGGCCCTATCACACATACCTACAAACCTCTATAGCAACCAGCCTTTTTTTTTTATATTTTAGAACAGAAAACAAATAGTAGGTAAATAACAATTAGCTGTAATCTGATTGGCTGCCATGGTCATCACAGACCATTTTCTTTGCAGTGTTGAAGAAAAGCCTTACATACTGTCTCTTGACCCTCAGCCACCAATCCAGGTCCAAAGCTGCTTGCACACATTACCATCTGGTTGTACAATCTATGACTGAGTGGTTCCAAAGCTAATAACTTACAATCAAAATGTAAGAAAAATTTATTGAAAAAGATTGTAAGGTGTATTACCAGCTTCACAATCTCCTAAGGCCCATTGAAAAAAAAATCTGCTGGATACATTTGATTCTATGGAGCCCATATACAGGTACATCTCATAAAATTAGAATATCATCAAAAAGTTCATTTATTTCAGTAATTTAATTCAAAAAGTAAAATATAAAATTAGAATATCACAAAAAGTGAAACTGATAAGATGTAGCTGTATGTTCAGGTGTCTGTTTAATTGATTACAGAGCTGCATTGATGTGTGTCTTTTATATTTGCCTAGAACTCAGCTTTAATGCCCAATTTATAGAAAACTACAATAAAAGCTCTTTCTTGTAGTGGGGGTTGTGTCCACATTGCAAGGGCTAACTGCTAGTCTTTGTCTAGGGCAGAAGCCTCCAAACTGCAGGCTGCGGACCAGATCTGGCCCTTTGCTTGCCTTTATCTGGGCACTATTTCTTCCACGCATACCACTGATTGGATACCATTCCTTCCACTGATACCGGAGCGGGGGAACTCACTCACACCAATGATGGGGCACTATTCCTCCTACTGACACCAATGATGGGGCACTATTCCTCCTACTGACGCCAATGATGGGGCACTATTCCTCCTACTGACACCAATGATGGGGCACTATTCCTCCTACTGACACCAATGATGGGGCACTATTCCTCCTACTGACACCAATGATGGGGCACTAATTCTCCTACCAACACCAATGAGGGGGGCACTATTCCTCTTACTGACACCAATGATGAGGCACTACTTCTACT
The DNA here is from genome assembly GCA_028564925.1 of Lithobates sylvaticus. Classification (NCBI taxonomy): domain Eukaryota; kingdom Metazoa; phylum Chordata; class Amphibia; order Anura; family Ranidae; genus Lithobates; species Lithobates sylvaticus. Next base: position 112,899,871 of record CM053033.1, read on the forward strand.
GATACCAATGAGGGGGCACTATTCCTCCTACTGACACCAATGATGCAGTAAAGTTCCTCCCGCTGACACCAGTGATGGGGCACTATTCCTCCCACTGACACCAGTGATGGGGCACTATTCCTCCCACTGACACCAGTGACGGGGCACTATTCCTCCCCCTAACACCAATGATGGGGCACTATTCCGCCCACTGACACCAATGATGTAATTGGCTTTAACAGCGATCGACCACAAAGCCTTTGGGATTGTTTACTCCCAACAATGCCAGGGAATATTCTACTCCCACTGACCACAGTCCCCCTTGTTTTTAAAGCTTGTAGACCCCTGGTCTAGGGGATGGGATAGTTTTACTTACCTGATTCTGTGCTACCCTGGCAGAAGGTGCTCCCCTATGCGCCAGTAGTGGATTGTCTCTCCTTGTGTCTAGTGCAGGACTATGGAACATGCATTTGTCTTGATGACGTCAGAGTACCTTAGAGTGTAGAGGAGAAGAGGCTGCAGGGATCAGTCCAGCAGCATGGAGGATCAGGTAAGTAAAACTGCTTTAACCAGTGGTCCTAAACAAAAACAAGCAATTAACCTTTGCAGTGTGGGTGCAGCCCGACTGATAGGGACAACTTTTAGTTTTCCAATAGTTTAGCTTTACCTTTAAGCGATAGATACATGAGCTTCCACTGCTGACCTCCTTATGAAAATGATGATCACAAAATGCTTCATTGTGTAGATTAGAAGATCTGACTTCACTTGTTAAATGCTTATCCCAGGTCAAACAGCCTATAATTAGATAATGGTACTGAAGCCAGAGACAGCCGGGCAGCTAGCATTTCAGAAGGACCTCTGCTCTTCATTTTAATCTGATTGGTGGTTGAGGACGACATTAACCATCCTTGTTTAGCGCAGGTTGCACAGTGTTTATCCTCCTCTTCAGTCAGGCACAAACAGATCGGCTTGTAGAGAGTGATTTAGCAGTCATACACCGACGCATGCAGACTGTTTCATGTTTATGTTGTCACCTTCCAAAAACTTAAAGGGAATATGTCAGTGGGACTCAGGAGTGTGAGACCTCTTAAAACATTCATTCATATGAAAATTTCTGTTGTGACAACACCGCCTTGCTATCCCAAGATCTGTTTAAAGTCAGATTTTAGCTGTTGTTGAATATTTTTTATGCAGTGGTTCTGCTTTTCTCTCTGCTTATTCCCGCTGGCTACATACAGGTACTACAAACCATTCATTGGTTATAATGATACCATAACTGTCTGTACTGCAAATCACACTCGTTGTATTATCTCTTACTTCTGTCTTCTTTTTTTTTTTTTATCACTTCAAGCAAACCCTTAAAAACACAGTTAAAATGTACAGTAAATACTAAACATCATTTAAACGTCTCAAGGCTCCAGAACCAATCATCCTAAAGACATTGCTAACTTTTTTGGGACCTTCTATGCCTCATTGTATAATCTACATTCTGAAGACCCCCCCGGCATTGCCCAATCAAGACTGGACAAGATCCAAGAATATATCTCCACCTTCAAGCCATGGTGGATCACTTTTCAGAGTGTGCCTAAGCAGCCACAGTCGGGCATTCAGAAGGCAATCCTGCCGTCTCCAGAATAACATTTTTTCTGTTTTTTTGCTGAACGGCAAATTTCAGTGGGACCAATTTGCTGCAACCGTGAGTCAAGCAGCCTTATTGACTTGAATGGATGTCAACTCGACATTCCAGGTTAAATTTGCCATGGCTGCAACCCAAAGCATTGCACTGTAAACAGACCCCTCTGGCTGTATTGTGAACAGAGTAGGTTGGTAAAATCATGGCTCAACCGCTTATTTTTATTGCTCCCTTTCTGAGGCCAAACAGCCTTATACAAAGCAATGCAGTCCTTACTGGCTCAGACTAGTGACCCTTCCTCTCTGTCCTGCTTTACTTAAAATGTTATGTAACTCACAACAGTAAAACCCATCTGTATATGGAGTAAAGCATGCTTGGTATACTCACTGTGGAACCTAAGGGGTTAATCCTCTGCATTGTGTAAAAACACTGTTTGATCCTTTCTTCCACTGTCCCCAATCTATCTGCTGATAGTACAGAGCATTGGAGGCACTCTGCACATGCCCAGTTTGCTGTGTATTACTAGAGATTTTTTTTTTTGGGAGGGTGCATGTGATCAGCACAGTGCCGATCAAGACTGTTCAGACAGAGGGTCAGGGGTCATGCAGCTTCATAGGATAGTCAGAGGAGAATGAAAACTCCTCCTACAAGCTTTAACCAGTGCTTAGCCGGAAACTGCGAAAAGTCACCAGACTGCTATATACTGCTGATGAGAAAAGATATTTAGCAGTTTTTATTTACTAAAATAATTGCATTTCCATGTTCTGTAGTCAATCAGTTGTTGTCCCTGTTTAGGTTTTCTGACAACCATGGGTGCCTCTTTATAGTGGATAAAGGAATCAAGTGATATCTCTTGTTCAGTCCACGGGGCTAAACGAGAGAAATCAGAATCAGGGACTTGTATTTACTGTATCTAAAATGAATGTAATCTGTTTTAGTCATTGGCCACAAACTTCTCCCAGATCCCCGGTTTTACATAAGTCTGCCTTGAAGAAGACCCTAGAGAAGACCTTTTTCCCTCCCAGTGTGGAGGTATGCTGTACCTATTCTGCTAAGACATGACAATTCAAAATGTTTACTGACAAGAAATTTGACTTTTCGGATTCAGATGTGTAATTAATCAATGGGATTTTTTTCATATAGCTCATGATATGTTTTTGTACTTGCAGGGTTCTGGTACAGCCCCGAGTGTGAGTTTGTTCGATCGTGCATCACCAAATCTCAGGAACTGGTGCAGGGGAAAGTGCATTTGTCTGTCCTGAAGGGACACGTTTATGTACTGGGCAGAGAGTCGCCACAATCGCTGTATAATGAGGAGCTGGTGAGGTAAGTGATGAACTTTCAACAGTTTCCCAGCATGCAATTGGTGTAGCAAGCTGAATTATATGCTAGCTTCCTAAATTTGACGTTTTAGGTATGGCAATTTTTTTTTTATATAGTTACATTGGTCCAGCTTGGACCAATGTAAGTATATATGTGCCATACCTTTTGGGATCCCTGTGGAAGCTGAAAATCTCTGTGGTAGGCACCATCACTACAGTGATCGCCACTAGTTTCCGTGTCCCATACCAACTACGGTAGCTACCATGCTGCTTATTGAATGCAGGAGGTTGCCTGCTTGGCACAGGTGGCATTCAAGACTTTGCAGTTTCTTAATTAATGCAAAGTGTTCTCTAACTTGGACAAGGTGGACACTGTGACATCACCGCCCTGTCTCTACACCTCATCCAGTCAGAGAATGCTTTGTATTCTGTGAGAAAATGCAAATTGTTCTCCCAATGATGCCTGTGCTAAGCGAGTGACCTCTTATGTTCACAACCTAGCAGGGCAGACACTCTGTACAGGACCCAGAAGCCAGTGGAGTAGCGGTGTCTACTACAGTGATTTACAACTTCCAAGGGGGATACCACAGGTATGACACATACATACTTACACTGGTCCAAGCTAGACCAATGTAACACTATACAAATTTCCATACCTACACTTCAGCTTTGAAGTGTATCTGTAGCAAGCTAATTGATACAGTATGTTAACATGTATATGTCCAGCCAAAACTTTTTTCTTAGTTTTGGATAGAGTACGGAAGGTGTGAAGGTTTATCCTTTACTTCCTGTCCCAGAGATGCAACAGTATATAAAGAAGAAATCTCTTCAAAGGGAGGAGAAATCCACTCTCAGACAGTTGTCACTGAAACGAAAAGATGAGCCAATCGAATTGAATGACTTTCTCTCTATTTATGTTCCGATTACAACCTTGAAATTTTGGATCTCCATCATTTTCTGTCCTGATGACGATGGTCGCCAGGACACACGCAGAAGATGAATTTCCTCAGCAGGGAAACTTAGGGAAAAAAAACAGACAGGGGTTCTAACCATGCCCTGCACTATCCAAACCTAAAAGTAAAAGCTTTGGAAACATTTGAACTTCCTGAGGACTCTAGTGATGACCAGTACCGATTTTCCAGTCCCATCTGCCCGCTGCAGTCAATACAAAGCCACATGTTGGTGTCACAACTTCTTTAACCCAGCTGCAGAAGAGTGGAGCAGAGTGTAACCATGCACAGACATCTCATTACTTGAGTTTGTGAGACATAAAACGAAGCCTGGAGGTGACTCAACCAGTGTCCAGACAAAATAAAGTATTTGTTCTGGCCTTTGGGTGTGGGTTGGTTATACCAGAACCTTATAGAAGCTTTCCATGTTTTGGTCATACATTTTATTTAGAAATGCATTTCATTTTTAAATTATCTCAGATTTACCATTTTATTTCATTAATATTGTTCGAAAATACATCAGGAATGTCATTGGCTTTTAACCTTTGATTATGGTATGAATGGAGTTTCCCAAACAAAAACCACATACACTGTTAGAAATGTGTGTAAAAAATGTCAATCCTGCACCTTTGAATTTTCTTGAACACTGCATTCATTTGACTTCACTAACCATTAGCACGTCAAGCGAACAGTCTAAAATAGAACATTTTGGAACAAAATTCTAGTAGTGTATGGCCTGCTTAAAGCCCCTTTCACACTGGGGCGGTTTGCAGGTGTTATTGCGCTAAAAATAGCGCCTGCAAACCGACCCAAAACAGCTGTTGCTGTGTCTTCAGTGTGAATGCCCGAGGGCTTTCACACTGAAGCGGTGCGCTTGCAGGACGCTGAAAAATGTCCTGCAAGCCGCATCTTTGGTGCGCTGTAAGAGCGGTATATTTACCGCTCCTATAGCGCCCCTTCCCATTGAAAACAATGCAGCAGCGCTCCAAACCCACCTGCAAAACGCTGCTGCAGCGGCGGTTTTCGGGCGGTATTAACCCTTTTTCGGCCGCTCGCGGGGGTAAAACCGCCCCACTAGCGGCCCAAATGCGCTGCTAAAACGACGGTAAAGCGGCGCTAAATATAGCGCCGCTTTACCGCCAGCGCCCCCAACGCCCCAGTGTGAAACTAGCCTAAGAGTTGTACTATTTGTGACCTCAATAACTGATCCCAACACATCCACAGCCATCTTGACTGTCCTCCATACATCAAATCTGCCCATCACCTCAGTGGTTTTAAGTCCAGTCCCAGCTATAGACCAAGTAGGAAAGCGTTCCGATTTCTGCTAAGTTATTTTTTACTGCTGCCCACGGACCTCGCCTTACTTCCTGTCCCTGTCAAACCAGGGAAAGAAATGAGATGAGACACAAGGCAGAGCATTCAAAACCCGATCCAACTTCTGACCCTTTCCCACTCTACTAGAAACATATGTTTTTGTTTTTCAGTTCCTCTTAAAAAGATTTCCATCGCTTACTTTTTCTATGACACCATATAACCAGGACAGGAAATAAGAGTAAATTTCCCCAGTGTCCCCTTAAATAGGATAGGAGAACAGCCAGCCCCTCTGCAATATGCTATGGAAAAAATGTAACTTAAAATATTGGGAGCCATAGCAGATGCAGTAGCTCAGATGCCATAAATTTGGCTTTGCACATAATGGTCCTTGAGTTGCATCTTTCCTAAATACTATCAATGTGATCACCAAACTGACCATATGCTAGTAGAATTTGGTTCAAAAATGTTTGTAATTGGAATATTCGTTCGGTTTCCTAATGTTTTTTTGTGTCAAATTGGCAATCATGTTTGACCGTAGTGATGAGAGAATTCAAAGGAGCACAGTGGAAATTTTTTCTGGAATGAATGAAATTGTAACTCTGAATGTGGTTTATTTTCTGGAAAAATCGTACATATTGCAATAGGCATGTTCTAGGCACAAAAGAAACCTGTTTAATTCATCTGGAATTCCATTTAAGTAGCAGATCTTGGAGAAATTTTAAGGTTCTTTGAATGAAATTAGCTGACTCCATGATGGCAAAATTGAATGCTCCGATGAATGATTTTTAGACTTCCCGTAGAAATGTTTGAATTCAATTCTACTGGTGTATGGCCAGCTTAGGGTTAATGTTAGGCAATGAGACTTGGGTTAGGTTAGAGGAGATGTTGGGGCTGATGCTAGCATGTTAACGGGTAACTGTATTTTTAGGGTACTGCTGATTCCGACCAAATTGCCAATTGGCATAATGCTCACAATCATGTATTGTCAAAGGTTGTGTGATTTCTTCAAGCTGCAGGCTCAGTAGATGACCTCATGGTTTATGTAATGACATCACTCAATGCCATCACTAGGCATACACTTTTTAGGACACAAGCTGCTTTACTTCTTTGCAACCAGCATTATTTATATCAATGATAGAGGAAAGGAAGAGGGATCTTATACTATCTCCCACATTACCACCTACCTTGGATGCCCCCTCTTCTTCCATCCACCTCCTCCCATCCGTTTCCAAATCAGCAGCTTCTCAAACCACCTCCACCCCCCTCATTATGTCACTCTCTCTCTCTTTCTCTCACTCTCTCTTGGGGAGATTCAATGAATAAAGTCAAAAGAAGGAAAAAAAAAATCCTAAAGTGAGCACGATCAAGAAAGAGCTGGCTTTTATACTCACCGTGCCGCCAACCATTTGCCTTTCTTCTTTTTGACTTTTGCATTTCTGCTTTGAAAGCTTTTGAATGACAGCCTAACGGGAATCAGGGGGAGCAAGCAAGCTGCTGCAACTAACACAGGGTGGAAATGCCTTAGCACAGTGGGTATAAAGTAACGTAATTATAGAGCAGGTCACAGTCACTTCAATGAGCAAAAATAAAAGGCACCGGTTTCTTCTCTGTCTCTCTTTCCTTCATACTTTAGTTTCACGTCAAGGGAGGTAAAATCATTCTACAGTCATTTTTTTTTTTCTTCTCCTTCTACAATTTAAGGCTGGTGGTAATTTATATTGGGAGGGGTAGCCGCTGCTGGCAGCACAAGGCACCAGTTTTGTTTTACAATCCCCGTATTTCAGCCTAGCGGTAATAGTTAGTTCGGTATTAAGAACACGCAGGGAGCAAGCAAGGACGGATCTGGGGAAAGGGAACATGGAAGTCAGGAGTAGATCCAGGAAAGACAGTAATAAGGCAAGGTACTGACTGAAGCTGACCTTACATCTGTAGAATTTTGTAAAAGAAATTGTAATTTTCAGAACACTCCTTGGAGTTAAAGGGGACAATTTGACAATTAATTTAGACTAGAGCAAGCAAAAAAATTTGAAAGACAAAGTTGGAAAATTGTTGTCAAATCTTAATGGGAATGAACAAATTTCTAATGCCACGAACACACAATCGTAAATGCCACCAGCAAAAGTCCAATGAGAGCTTTTTGTCGGAAAATGCGACCGTGTGTATGCTCCATCGGTCTTTTGCTGGTGAAATTCCAGCCAGAAAAAGATTGAGAGCATGTTCTCGATTTTTCAGCTGGGAAAATTTCCTATCCGTAAATGCGATCATCTGTATGCAATTCGGACGTGCAAAAAATCATGCATGCTCAGAAACAATTCAACGCATGCTCGGAAGCATTGAACTTAATTTTCTCGGCTCGTCGTAGTGTTGTACATCACTGCGTTCCTGACGGTGAAAAGTTCCGAGAACTTTTGTGTGACCGTGTGTATGCAAGACAAGCTTGAGCAGAATTCCATTGGAAAAACCATCCAAGATTTTTCAGACTTCCGCTCATGTGTACGTGGCATAATTGTGTTAATCGCTTTTGGCCTGAGAAAAATTGTAACTAGTCTTATGCTCATGCATTTATCAAAGTTAATACAGAAGAAGCTTGTTCTACAAAAATCAAGATATTGACATGGTACTTGAACAAAAAGTCATTCAAAATTAGAGTTTGTGAAGGCACCACTGAATGGTGGGATGAGGAATTTTTTACTTTCTCGTAGGAACAAAATTCTACAAGTATAAGGCTGGCTATACATTATACAATGTTCTTGTACAATTTTCCTTTAGATTTACCAAAACCGTATTATTTGAGGTCAAACCTAAACACTTTCAATTTGAATCCAATCAGGCAGGCCCTTGTACTACATAGATGAAGGTAAATCTAAAGAGAATTGTATAATGTATGGCCAGCTTAAGACCAGCACTAGTCTCAGGTAAAAACATGCTTGGCTTGCATAGCAGCTAACAAAACCTGAGGAAAGCTATAGACAAAATGGTAGGAATAAACTAAACATTAAAAAGTCACACTGCCAAGAATTATAAGATTCAGTCGTAAAGAGTCGTTTATACAATTTTTTAAATCTTGTATAGAATAGAGAATGGTTAAAACCTGACCTGTCCTTTTGCTGTTTGTTTTTCCATTGGGGAGATTTCTCTTTACTTCCCTACACAACAGGAAGTAAGGAACTTTGACCAAGATGGGGAAAAAAAATTCCCCCTCCCCAATTAACCATTAACAAATCTGTCACCAGAACGGGTGTTCCCATTAGATTATTTCCCCTCACTTATTCTAGTGAAAGTTTTAAAATGTTTGATTTTCTCTTTCCTGTTTACAATAGTTACCAGCACAAATGGAGGAGATGAATCTAAAAACCAGACATAGATTGGTCCACCCAGATCAATCTGAGTTTATCTCAAATAGATCAACAGCCATTAACCTTAGTTGTTCCATTCCAACTACTACTAACACAGGGAACAGAGCTATATTGTCACTTGATGCGGCTAAAGCTTTCAACAGCATAGAATGGGATTTCCTGTGGCACTGCCTCCAATGTTTTGGGTTTGGGCCTCGTTATATTCAGTGGATACAACTTCTCTACACAGCCCCAAGGGCCCGGGATCCGGTAAATGGGCATATATCCGACTCTCTCCCATTACAGGAACAAGGCAGTTATGTCCCCTGTTGCCTCTTCTCTTCGCCCAGGCTTTAGAGGCTTTGGAAGCTGCCATTCGCAAATCCCTGGAAACAACTGGATTTCTAAGACCCATGGGCGAAGATAAAATAGCATTATGTGTCTGACGCATAATTATTTTTGGGTGACACTTTGTCATCTTTGGCTGCAGCTATGTCCTTAATTACAAAGTATGGCTCCTTTTCAGGCTTCAATATTAATTGGGACAAGTCGGTACTTTTGCCACTTGATCCTATACCCACAGAGATTTCGTCCCAGGCATACCAAATTGCAGTAGTCACATCTTTTAAGTACCTGGGAGTTGTAGTTACACCTCAAGTCCATGACTATGTTGACAGAATCTTACTAGATTCAGACACACAGGTAAAACCTGGAGTAAATTACCCCTAACCGTAATAGGCAGAGTGAACTTGGTGAAAATGGTGTGGATGCCACAGTTATTGTACATCCTTCACAATTGCCCTGTGTGGTTGACACTATTGATCATTGGTGGCCTGTCCATTAGGGGTGCAGGGGTGCTGCCCCCCTAATCCAGGCGCCCAGCCCCTAATCTACATGCAGGGTGCTGGACGCATGGATTTCAATGTTTTTTTTTTTCATTAGAAGCAGGTGATTATTGCCAGAGGCTCTAATTGGCTTTAAAAAAGAGTGGTCTTGGGGCGCAGAGCACTGCGCCCTGAGCCCACCCAGTTGTGTGACAACAACAAATTAATATTCACTTTTGTCTTCCTAATTCTCCTCCTGCCCAATCAGTAAGCGGGTGAGACCCGATTGGCTGAGAGGAGAAGCGATTGTATTGGCTGCCGCGCCGAGGGAAGCCACCGTGAATCCGGAGAAGCAGAGAAGGAGGCGGAAACGCAGGAAGGAGCCAAATCTGCCCACAATCTAGATGCGTAAGTGCAGGGCCAAGCGACCGCACGCGCGCGGGGGGGGTCTCGGTGTATGTGCGGGGCTGACCGATGGAGCGGGGTAGGACTTTGGGTGATGGCAGGATGTCTGGTTTGCTGCCCCCTCCCCAAAATATACAGCACCAGCCGCCTCTGCTATTGATTACCTTTTCCAGGAACTTATATGGAAATATAGACATCCCAGAATTGGACATTCTATATTGCAGTCACCTAAAGATGGTGGCGGCCTAGCAATGCCCAATGCTAGATTGTATTTCATTGCTTCCCTACTACAGCTTTGGTATGGCTGTGACGAAGTGAAAATACAAGACGGCGTGTCATTTTATCTCAATTTACAGTATCTCCATTGGTTCAGCTAGTAGTAGCTCACCATTTCTAGGCTAAACGAAATTTCCTAACTGCTAAACTGTGGGAAACTGTACAAAACTTTACAAAACTTTACTCTATTATCTGTTCTTTGCAATATGATGAGCAATACCAATTTATTGTATTCATTTATATTGGAATGTATTGGAATCATTTTTTTACAAAAATAATAAAAATGTAAATGTAAAAAAAAAAAAACACTCTATATGAAGGTTTCACCAAATATATGCCCATTTGTTATAATCTGTGTTTATCAGAACTAAACAAATTAGTTGGGTTTGACTCTTGGAAGAGGGCTGGTATTAATTTTTCTCTACCCAAAACCAGACACAGTGTAACAACCCTTCCCACACTATATTCAACACTAAAAGAAAGTTTTTATTCTTTTTTTTTTTTTTTAATTCTTTATTTATTTCATTGAAGGGGTACAGTACCAACAAAGTAAATACAATTTATGCTTTTACAGATATTCTATAGTTTTTATTCTATAGATACACTTTTAATTATTAAGCCTGTCCGTTATTTCTGAAACGTCCATATTTTTTTTTTTAGAAGCTCCCAAAACTTTATATATTCTCATTTTACCCAAGTGTGTCTAAGTTTTATTGTGACAAATCTGAGCCACAAACTGGTCTCGCTGTCTGCTATAAATACTGTATATTTACTCCCTTCAATTCATATAAATCCAAGTTTTTGTGGCTGATTCAGGGGCAATGTAGATCACAGGGAAGCTTCTTCTGCGTCCTGGCATTTGGTCATGTGACAGCAAACCATATGACCATATACAGTAAAACCTTGGATTTTGAGTATAATTTGTTTCAGAAACATGCTTGTAATCCAAAGCACTTGTATATCAAAGCGAATTTCCCCATAAGAAATAATAAAAACTCAAAAGATTCGTTCCACAATGTGATAGGTTGTGTAACCATGAAATGTCCATCCACAAATGGAAGCCTCCACAAGGGGATTAGAAGCAAAATCCAGCAGGAGCTACAGCGTATAAAAGAGAAGAGAGGCGCCTCTAAGTGTAGCAATATGTTGCTAAATGTGGTACCTTCATTAAATGTAACCATATTGCTACACTTAGAGGCACCTCTCTTCTCTTTTATACTCAGTTGTGACATGACGCTACTTGTATATCAAGACATCGCTTGTATATCAAGTCAAAATTTATTAAAAAATGTTGCTTGTCTTGCAACTCAAACCAACTTACTCTCAAACCAAGATTTTACTGTATAGGTGATGTTGGTGGAGGTGTCACAGCACAGACCTTCTCCCAGCCTGTTTCCTAACTCCACTGGCTCACTTTTCGACCTGTACTTGCAGCTTGTTGTATGTTGATAATCTTTGAATTGCTAGAAAATTTGCTAATTTTATTGTGTAAGTGTGACAGACACAGTTTTATTAATTGGAATTAAAATAAAATTGTAAAAGTAGTAAATGTCAAGTAATACTGGGATGGTGAATAGGCGATAGGTTTTGGCACAGAGGAAGGCATTTGTAAGTGTTGTCAAAGTATGGATACATTTCCCATATGATATTATTTATTATATAAAATGGCATTATATTCAGTTATATATTTCTATTCTTTTGCCATGCAGCATGGACAAGCAAGGAGATTATGAACCACGTGATGCATCTGGATTCATCAAGATCAATGCTGTGAGGTATGGTATTCTCCTTATCATTCTACTTTGATGCCTGCAGCAGTATGGTACGCAGGGTTTTCAGCCCTAAGAGCAAGCATAGATGTTACCTTAATTCTGACCATACACATAAAAACCAGACTGTACTATCACCTTTAGATCCACCACAACTATTTAGTGCAAGGGCTCACCTGCTGGGTACAAATTGATTGTTTACCTAGACCAGGTATATGTAATTAGCGGACCTCCAGCTGTTGCAGAACTACAAGTCCCATGAGGCATAGCAAGACTCTGACAGCAACAAGCATGACACCCAGAGGCAGAGGCATGATGGGATTAGCTGGAGGTCCGCTAATTGCATATCCCTGACCTAAACAACTGTTGTGTGATTTTGGTAAATCTAGAGGAGATCGTACAGTCAGATTGTAATGCGCATGGCCAAGTTAACATTGAACATGTTTTTCCCTCCAAACTGGCCATAGATGGAATAATTCATCCGGGTTCAACAAAGACTGGCTGAATTTTGATCCATTTATTGCCTTTTCCGCTAGATATGATAAAATAATTCTCTCGAACGGGACTGTTGGAAAACTTCCATTCGATTAGTGTCTTCAGCCAATCCACTGCAGCGCTGATCATTGTCTTCTGACGGAGGAGGAGTCCACACTTATAGAATTCAATAGAACAATGGGGAGGATTCCTCCATCCACCTCGCTTGTGTGTATGGGGGAATCAGCTTGCTTTTTTTTTTCAATCAGCCTACCAGCTGATCGATAAAAATATCACTGTAATGCCCCTTACACACGGTCGGAAATTCCGACCAAAAAATCCGTCGGATTTTTTCCGACGGATTTTGTCCGACACTGGTGTTGCATACACACGGTCGGACAAAGTTGTCGGAAAATCCGATCATCCTGAACGTTGTGACATTCGCTGCTTACGACGGGACTACGTAGAGGCTAGTAGCCAATAGCTTTGATCTTGTAATGTGATCTGAGCATGCGTGGCACATTGTCCGTCGGAATTCGCTACACACGATCGGAAAAAGTCCGATAGGACTTTGTTGTCGGAAAATTTGAGAGCAGGAGATAAAACTTTGTCCGTCGGAAAATCCGATGGAAAAAGTCCGATGGAGCCTACACACGGTTGGAATTTCCGACAACATTGTCCGATGGGACATTTTTCGTCGGAAAATCCGACCGTGTGTATGGGGCATAAGTCTACCCTTGTATTACTGTTTGACCTACTACCTAAAAATAACCCCTAACACCTAACCTAGCCTCAAGTGCTGATAAATTAACCCTTAAATTAACTCTATAAAAATAACAAACATGTTGTACTTACCTCCTCTGTGCAGTGGATTTGCACAGAGCAGCTTGGATCCTCCTCTTCTCGGGTCCCTTTTCTGTGCTCCTGGCCCCTCCCTCCTGTCAAGTGCCCCCACAGCAAGCAGCTTTAGTCGAGACACTTGTGGACATCACTGGACAGAGATGGGGCTCAGGTAAGTATTAGGGGGGCCGAGGGGGGGCTGCTGCAAACAGAAAGCTTTTTATCATAATGCATAGAATACATTAAGATAAAAAAACACTTCTGACTTTACAACCACTTTAACACCTAACAAATGAATTGTAACCCTTCACCCAATTGTATCACCTAACCTCATCCATCCCTTTTGCTTTAACCTGAAACCCAACCCTTAAACTGGAATTCCAGTCTATATCTAACTAAGCCTAAAATGGCTCTCACTCCCCTTCTAAGTGCTCTTCTAACTACCATATAGAAGAAAGATGCATATGCTTACCTATTCTCAGAGCGCTCCAGTTCAGTCACGTGATCATCTTTCATCGGTGGCTACACAGGAGAGGAGGGAGCGCCGAGAACAAATGTCCCATAGTAAGTCTATGGGTGAAGTCACCGAGGCATTCCATTCATTGTCAGCAATCTCTCCTCTCCTCTGAATTCCGGCCGGTGGTGAGATCACATGATCGGACCTGAGAGCTCTGAGTATAGGTAAAGGCATCGTTCTTGTACGGGGTAGTTAGAATATCAGTTAGAAAGTGGAGTGGGTGCCATTTTAGGCTTAGTTAGATATAGTGGTAAATAGAGAATACCGCGCTAACACAAATCAACTTCTACAAACAAGCTGCAGCTAGAAAGAAAGATACACACCAACAAAAGTAACAATAAATAAAGCTGCGCTATAACAATATCATGAAAATCATATACAGTGATTAAAGTGAATAAAAATATTAATGAAAAAAAATCATATAAATTGAGTCATATGAATAAAATCACTAATTTAGTAACGTAAATAACCATATACAGTGATGGTGTAAATGGAAGGAAATAAGAAAATGACAGTAAAAAATTTAAAAACTGTAAACAAGTCCATGGGTGAGGATAATTGAAAGAACACCATATGAATAGAGTTAGTCCATAGATCACCAGGAGATAAACCGGGGCAGTCTAAAACACCAAGGGACTAGTGCACCTCCACCACACAGATTGCAAGCTTACCATAAAGCAAGCTTTAGAAAGCCTGTGACTGTAACCCAGCTGGGGTTCTTTATCCAGAGTAGCAGCAATGGCACCTCCAGGTGGTTGAAACAGACAAGCCATGGCAAGCTTCAAGGTGAGCAATCACAGTAGCTCAGACCACGGATGTAACAGGCAATTATCCAAAATGAAGAGGAACTCACATAGTGTACAATCGTAACAATATTCAATTCTAATAGTTAAAAATTGCACTTGCATGGTTATAAAAGTAACAAGGTAAAAAAAGCCAGCCGGCAAACCAAGCGAACACCCGTCCACTACAAGGATGACGTCAGCACGTCCAACCTCCCGACGCGCGTTTCATCATAAAGCCACAACCTCTTAATGAAACCCTGTCAATAACCTTAACCACACAAACCTAGTTAACACCCAAACCTAAAGTGTGAAATATCTATATCTAAAATATTGAAATGATAGTTACCTTATCACATTGATACTTGGCACTAATTCGTACCAGTTTTGGTTAACCACTTCCGGACCAGTCGCCGTAGTTTTATTGCGGCAGGTTGGCTCGGCTGGTCAAATCGGCGTTACCTTACGTCGCTTCGCCTTTTGGCCACTAGGAGCAACAGAGCGAGAACTCTCAGGGGATAGGAGACAGATTCTGTGTTCATACTAAGTATAAACACTGATCTCTATCTCTTCCCGTAGTCAGTCCCACCCCCCCTACAGTTAGAACACAGTGAGGGAATACAGTTAACCCCTTGATCGCCCCATAGTGTTAACCCCTTCCCTGTCAGTGACATTTATACAGTATTCAGTGCATATTTATAGCACTGATTGCTGTATAATTGTCAATGGTCCCAAAATGTGTCAAAAGTGTCCGACGCAATATCGCAGTCCCGATAAAAATCGCAGATCACCGCCATTACTAGTGAAAAAATAATAAAAATGCCATAAATCTATTCCCTATTTTGTAGACGCTATAACTTTTGTGCAAACCAATCAATATACGCTTATTGTGATTTTTATTTTTTTACCAAAAATATGTAGAAGAATACATATTGGCCTAAACTGAGGAAAAAATTAGTTTTTTTGAAAAAAAATGTGGGATATTTAGTATAGCAAGTAAAAGATGTGTTTTGTTTATAGCGCAAAAAATAAACAGAGGTGATCAAATACCACCAAAAGAAAGCTCTATTTGTGAGAAAAAAAGCTTGTAAATTTTTTTTGGGCACAGTGTCACACGACTGCGCAATTGTCAGCGACGAACAAAAGCGACGAAGTGCTGTATCGCAAAAAAATGGCCTTGAGCAGCTAAATCTTCCGTAGTAGTTAAGAAAGCTTCCAATTTGTTGCAGCATCAAAATCAGGGCACCGTAATTACTCTGTCCCCGTATAAAGGCTGATATTATATTTCTGAATGTTAGTGCGGAATGAAGTTCATCTAATTCTATAGACCATTTTGTTCTATAGATAATCCAACATCTATGTGGTTTCGATGGCATATTGTGCCTAGTTTCCTCACAGCTTAAAGTAAACTATTGCCTGTGGAAAACATAAACTAAGACTAAGATTGTATATGAGGCACTACCAGGCAGTTTAGGCCAGTGTGGCCAAAAACACCCCCCCCCCCCCCTGCTGGCCTCTATGGCACTGAAGGGTACATTAGTGATATAAGGGTTTTCAGGAGAAACCACAGCAGCCATGGACACATATTCCACACACCCAAAAATGTGGGACAGTAACAGCTCCAGGTACTTCTTAGTGGAGCAAAGTTTTGGTTTACCAGCGGCCAGATAGGTAAGTATAAAGATTCTATTGCTGCTGAACTCTGTTGACCCCCTCCTCACCCCGACAGGGTTGTTTTAAGCTCAGGTGCAATTATTGCAAATTCTTGGGCCTCTGGCACACCAACCTCTTAATAAAGTCTCACCATCCCTAGCAATACCTGGGCACCTTTAGCTCCGAATCTGCCACATTAAGAGTTAAACATGCCAACATTGTGGATTTTTTAATCACTAGCTGTGATGCACAGGAGATGACAGTGTTGTGTACCTGTTCTTTCAATGCTTCCTCTAACAATACCTTACAAGCCTCCCCGGCATTAACATAAAAGGCTTTTTTTCTGCTTTAATTGGCTTTATTCAAAGCTTTTTGATTCATCCGTGGTCTGCAGTCATCCAATTGTCTTCCGAGGCATTTATGAAGGAAGGAAAGAGGGGAAAGCAGCATAATACATGCATCGCGTTAATAAGCCCTTCCTTGACTTATTAACAAGTAAAATTGACCTTGTGACTCCTCTTCTCTCTTTGACATTGATTTGCATGAATAAGGGTGACCTTTGCTAATTTTTTTTCCTCCACCTCCCCTTTTCTTTCTGTCTTCGGTTTACAGGTTAAAAGAATATCACCGCTTACAGAAGAAGGTCACAGCGCCGACAAAATGAAAACAGAGTGAGAAAAAAATAGAAACACACACAAAGCGGAGATGGAACAACTCCATTCTGTAGCGTTTTAATCCGCCATCCTGTCTCTACGCTTTCCTTAGCTCATTGATTAGTTTGTCTGATCGTTACAGATCTTTTGTGTGCTAAATCACAGGTTAGCCAACTCTGATGGAATGGCAATTACAGGAATTGGTAGAGTTTAATGGGTTAAACTTGCTGTTAATCTGTAGATTTTAAAGGAAATCATTTAAGTAGAGCAAATAAAAAAAGAATGAATTTTATCATTGCTTGTGATCTTTTTTTGTTGCATTTTTTTTAATCATAATCTGAATTATTACTACAAAAATCATTTTGTTTTATATTTGTGTTGCTGTTTCATATTTTCATTGTATTTTATATATACTTATGTATAAATGCGCCCTCTAGTGGCCATCTCTATACACGGGAATGAGAAAAATTTCTAATAAGAGAAATATGGGGCTGTCATTCCTGACTTCCTTTCTAGTTTTTTAGACCTATCAGTAAGTTTACAAGACTGCATTAATCAATTCCTGACAAACTACAGAAGCAGTTGTACCCTTTACAAGGTCAGTCCTTGAGCTCCAGCCAAGTGAATTTGCCCAGTCTGAGATGATGTCATCAATCTGCTGCAGATAGAAGGAAGCATTTCCTCTTTCTCCTCTCCCTGGTGATAAGACAGTACATTATTACATCACAAGGTGAGAGACTGCAGCAGGCGCTGATCTATGTTAAATATATGTAAATACAGCCAAAATCGGCACAGGCACCAGTATTCACATGATCAAGTTATCTCTTAATCAGCATCTCAGTCCAGTAAGTAGATGCTGAATTGGAGGATGCCTTAACAAAGATGGCTCCATCCTTCTGCAGACAAAGGCAGGTGGAAGCATTGTCGGGGTGTGTACTGTGACCTCACTGTGCTTAGCCTGAAATGTGAAAACAAATTCAGCCACCACGTCTAGGGACTGGTAAACTGCAATATATTCCTTTTTTGTTCTAAGGTTTAGTTATCGTTTTAATAGAAAATGGTACTGAGAGAATAGGAGGCCCCCATTACTGACCTCCTCTCCTGACAATGCTGAGTAATTGGCTGTCATGCGGATACAATAATTGTGATACTTTTTGTGCTACACTGGCTCAGAACAAACATGCAGATATGGCGTCTTGCCTTTCTAATCTGCAGATTCATTCCATGTTAATGACTCAGAAGAGACGGCCAGACAAGTGGGAATTTCAGAGGTAGGCTAGCACTAAAAGCTCCTATATACAGGTTTCCCTTAATGTAGAACTAAAGTCTGTGCACATACTTGCGCTCCAGTAAGCAGTTCCCCCTATCACTGCTGACATCTCCTCCTGGTCCTCTTGTGGATTCTAAATATGAAAAAGGGGCTAAATAAGAAAAAGCACCCAGTATATGGAGTAATGCCACACTTGATGATATCAGTCGTTTATTGAGAGTCAAGAATAAACAATCGATCTCCATTAGCCCTCCTTATCTCCATAACTCCTCCTCATCCCCATAACCCTACTTTGACATCTCCATAACTCCTCCTCTTCATCCCCACCCACCCCTCATCTTAATGCCTCCTTATCTTCATAATTCTTCCTCCTCATCTCCATAATGCCTCCTTCTCGCCTTAATCCCACCTTTACATCTCCATAATCCTTTCTCATTTACTTAACTACTACTGATCTCCATAACCCCTTCTCCACAACTTCATAACCCCTCTTCCAAAGAAAAAAAAGAATAAACAATCAAGGCAACGTGTTTTGGGGGAACTGCCTCCCCCTTCTTCAGGGCTATTGGAACGAATTTCTGCCTCTGTACTGTTCCAGCCATTGTCCAACCAGTTCCGGTAGCAGCCCAGACTTCCAAAGGGTATCATGAACCTCCATTTATCCATGGAACCAGTTAATACAGATCAAAATAATCAAATCTGTCCAGCGCTGCACTTTTCTCAAACCAACCTGTTCTAGGTTCAGCATCCTCAACCATCCTAAATGGTGAAACTACAGTGTGAGAAATTAAGTACAATTGTTGACTTTTTGAATGGGCAAACAGATCTTTATTCAAGCAGTGCCTACAGAGAAGGGTAAACTACTTGAATAAGAACACAAAAAGAAAAAGATTTTTCGTGGGAAATTTATCAGAGCAATAGCTGGTGTTGGTGCTTCAATGGCACCATGGTTATTATGGTGTCAGGATGATTGAAGCACATTATTTCTATTATTACATATTAATCTAAAATTAAATAGTTCAACTCACCATAATGCAGAATCAGTGGGAGCCCTGAGTGTGCCACTCTCCACCAGATGAGGAATGTCACTTGCTACGTCACCTGCCACCAGATGAGGAATGCCATGCTGCCTACCACTAGATGAGGATTGCAACTTACCATGCTGCCTGCCACCAGAGGAGGAATGTCACTTGCCATGCTGCCTGCCACCAGATGAGGAATGTCACTTGCCACGCTGCCTGCCACCAGATGAATGCCACTTGCCATGCTGCCTGCCACCAGATGAATGCCACTTGACACGCTGCCTGCCAGTGCCACCAGATGTGGACTGTCACTGCATTGGTGGCACTGGTTAATTTGGCACAGTGGTGGTCGTCCTTGAGTGAGGGCAGGAGAGCGGTGATGTGGGGTGGGTGCAGAGAGATGATGTCATCTCTCTGCTCCCTGCCACACCTCCGACACCAGTGCTGTGAGGGCTTAAGAGCTGAGATGTGGGGAGGGCGCAGAGCGATGATGTCATCTCTGCTTGCCAGCTTCTCTCATCTGCATGCCTCTGTGATCCACCGGGCTCTCTCATCCGCCCTGCTTTCTTATGCCGCCCGCCACATCTGCAGCCTGGCTGCAGAGACGCTACAGCCCGGGGGTTGGAGACCCCTGGTATAGATTACTGGCTAGCTGCCTAGGCCCTGAAGTACCAAAGCAACCCCAAACCAAAACATTTGCACCACCATGCCTTACAGTTGGTATAAAGTTCTTCTCCTGAAACACTGGGGTTGATTAACTAAAACTAGAGAGTGCAAAATCCGATGCAGCTGTACATGGTAGCCAATCAGCTTCTAACTTCAGATTGTTAAATTAAGGTTTCAAAATAAAACCTGGAAGCTGATTGGTTTCTATGCAGAGCTGCACCAGATTTTTCACTCTCCAGTTTTAGTAAATCAACCCCATTGTCTTCAGTTTGTGGGAAACCGGAAAATTGTATACTTACCTTTCCATCATTTTCCTTTCCTGTAGCATCATGACAGCATACACTTTGGGGAGTAACTCGCAGACTGGGTGGGAAATGCAAGAAAACAAGTTTATTCACAAGGAATGGAAGAATTGGCTTGGATAACGGACTTCCCGAAATCTACGGTTGATAGGCGTTCAGAATCTACTTTATAATAAAATATAAAGGTGTTCCTGGAGGACCAGGTGGCCGCCCTGCAGATGGTTTCCGCCGAGACCCTACAATAGGTGGCCCATGAGGTTGCCACTGCCCTGGTGGAATGTGCCTTCAGGCCATCAGGAATTTGTATAGTACTTAGTGAGTAGGCCTTTTTAATGGTCTTCACCAGCCATGAAGCAATAGTGCGGGCCGACGCTGCCTGGCCTTTCCTAAAACCGCGTGGAATTATCAAGAGGTTTTCTGACTTCCTAATATATTTGGAAGCTGAAAGGTATTCCAGGATGTTGCCCTTGACATCCAGAGGGTGAGGATCGCCCTGGTCCGTGACAAGTGCTGGCAGGTTGATTTCTTGGTTGAAGTGGAATGAAGAGGAAACTTTAGGAATAAAGCGGTCCGAAGGTCTTAGGACTATTCTGTCCGGATAGATGACCAGGTATGGATCCTTGGCCAGCAAGGCTTGCATCTCTGAGACCCTTTTTGCTGATGTTATCGCAATTAGGAATGTAACCTTTAGCGTCAGGTCCCAGATGGAGATGCTTTCCAGTGGAAAGAAGGGCTCTTTAGATAGGGCCTCCAAGACAACTGATAGGTCCAATGCCGGAAATGAAGGCTTCCTAGGAGGTCTTAGTTTGAGACTGGCCCTCTGAAATTGTATGACAAGAGGGTCGTGTGCCCACTTAATCCCGGACAGGGCGGACAGAGCTGACACTTGTACTTTCAAGGTACTGGAACCGAGACCTTTGTCTAGGCCCGACTGCAAGAACTCCAAAACTTGTGATGTTGATAGGGAGGATAGGTCCCAGCCTTGTTGATGAGCAAAGGAAACAAACTTCTCCCAGACCCTTCGGTAGGTGCTGTTTGTGGTAGGCCTTCAGGCCATCAGATGCAGTTTTTTCAGGTTTGGGTGGAGTAGCTGATCTTGGGAGAGCAAATCGGCTGGTATCGGGCGAGGGAGTGGGTCTGCCGTGTTCAGCTGTAGGAGGGTGATGAACCACGGCCTCCTGGGCCAAAATGGGTTCACGGCCACTACCAGTGCTGCTGACCTCTTAAGTCTCAAAAGGAATCTCGCTATGAGGGGGGTCGGGGGGAAGATGTAGCCGAGACGACGAAAATTCCAGGGGTGTTGGAGACAATCTGTTCCTGCTGCTGAGGGGAAGGGAATTCTCGACAGGAATCTCTGGCATTTTGAGTTCGCTGGTGTCACAGCCAGATCTATGTCCGGTGGACCCCAAGTCTGAGAGATGAGGGTAAAAGCTTGTGGGCTCAGGGACCACTCGTTTGAGATGAATCTCCTGCTGAAAGAGTCGGCTAGGAGATTCTCGACACCCGGGATGTAGGCTGCCTTTAAGTCCAGAAGATTCAGCTGTGCCCAGATTCAGCTGTGCCCAGCTTCCTGCATCATGGTGGAGCTCTTGGTGCCCCCCTGCCTGTTGATATAGGCGACAGCCACTTTGTTGTTCATCTTTAGGAGGACTTGTTTGCCCCTCAGGAGAGAGCTGAAGGCTAGGAGGGCTTGGAAGGCTGCCCTCATTTCCAGCACATTGGAGACCACGTCCCGTGCTCTGAATGGCTAGCGGCCTTGCGCCGCATGATGTAGGTAGTGAGCCCCCCATCCCTCCAAACTGGCATCTGAGGTAACTACTTCCTGTGGGGGGATGACTTTGTGTCTGCATCTGCTCAAGTTGCCGGGTCAAATCCACCATTCCAATGACTGCTTGACCTCTTGTGAAATATGGATTGGTTGGGACATGGACGTGCCATCCCATTGGCGTAGGAACGAGGTTTGTAGGGGTCTCGAGTTCCATTGCGCCCATTGGACCATCGGGATGGTTGCCGACAGGGAGCCTAGGAGGCTGAGGCACACTCTGGCTGATAAGGATGCGGCTAAAATAGGGGAACCTTCTCTGGAGGAAGCTCCATTGTGTTCATCCGGGTATCCAGTGCGGCTCCCAGAAAGACCATCCTCTGGGTGGGCTGAGCTTTGCTCTTTCCCCAGTTTATGAGCCACCCCAGCCCCTGCAGCGTGGAGATTAGGATTTTTCGGTGCTGAATAAAGGACTCCTGGCTGTTTGAGAGGAGAAGGATGTCGTCCAGGTAATGGTGAACTCTCAGACCTTACTCTCTCAAGGATGCGATTACTGGAAGAAGGACCTTCGTAAATGTTCTGCGAGCGGTAGAGATCCCGAATGGAAGGTTTCGGAACTGGAAGTGACAGTGATCTACTGAGAACCGGAGGAATTTCTGGAATACGGTATGAATCGGGACATGTAGGTATGCGTCCTGGAGGTCTATGGACAACATCCAGTCCTCCAGGTTTATGGCTTGGAGGATCGACTGCAGACTTTCCATTTTGAACTACTCCACCCGGATGGAGTGGTTGAGTTTTTTTAGATCTAAGACAGGGCGCAAGTCCCCTGATTTTTTTCCTGACCAGAAATAACGTGGAGTAAAACCCCTGGCTTCTTTGTGATAGGGGCACCTCCAATACCACCTTCTTTTGGAGCAGTTCCTGGACGTAATCTATTAGCAACGTCTTTTTTTCCCCGAGATGACCGGAGGTTGGTCGGGCAAAAATTATCTCCTGGGGGACGTCCCCTGAATGACGATCTGTGCCCGAACCGGACGGTGGCTACCGTCCAAGGATCTCTTATCATTTCCACCCAGGCCAGCCTGAACTTTGAGAGCCTGGCCCCCACTACTGCTGGCTGGACGGGCGCACCTTCAAAAGGACCTCTGGTCAGTGGACACAGAAGTCTTGGGCTTTTGAAATCTCATGAAGGATGCTTGGGGGTTCTTCCAATTTCTCCTATATTCCTTCCCTGGCCTGTAGGCCTTTACGTCCCTGTATTTATCGGGAAGATTGCGCCTAAAGGGAGGAGGCCTCTGCTGCTTTGGTCTTCTATCTGAGGGAATTTTCCACCAGTCACCTTTGATATGGCCGAGTCCAATTTCGCCCTCAAAAAGGTTTTCGCCATCGTATGGGATGCGACACCAGTTGGACTTGGAGGCAGGGTCTGCTGCCCAAGGTTTTAGCCAGAGAGCCCGTCTGGCCATTACGGAGGCCAGCATGGCCCTAGATGTGGATTTTGTTGCATCTACAGAGGCCTCTGCCACAAAGTCCCCCGCGAGACTTAGCTCCTGCAGGGCCTTGACTATCTTCTCCTGGTCTGCGCCCTCTGACACAAGCTTTTCAGTGTTTGCCGACCAGCTGAAGATGGCCTTGCCCACGGCGGCGAGTGCCAAGGCCGGCCTGCATGCGCCTCCTGCCACTAGGTAGGCCCTTTTTAGATCTGTATCGATCTTCCTATCCAGGACGTCTCTAAAAATTACAGCGTCCTCGATAGGAAGCATCACGTGCCTGGCTAGACGCATGAGGGATGCTTCCACTACCGGCGGGGTAACCAGAGGTTTTACTTTGGGCTCTTTGAGAGGGTACAGTTTGGCAAGTCTATTATTTAGACTTGATTTTTTTTCAGGTCTCTGCCACTCCTCCTTGATCAGGTCATCTAGCTCCTCGATGAAAGGAAAGGCCTCTGGGTCCCTCTTAAGATATGGGAAATATTTTTTCTGCTTCTGTTGAGTCTCCTGGGGTTCTTCCCAGTTTATCCCCTCCTTCACAGATTTTACGAAGGGTTCTATTAGAGAGAAGTCGGAGCCAGCTGATGCCTCCAGCTCCTCTTCATCTGACTCGGAATCCTGCTCTCTCAACGTACTCGGGGGAGCGGGAGAGGCACTTCTAACGAACATTTTTGTGTCCGGAGCAATCTGTGGGGTTGAGGCCCCCGCAAGCTCCCTGGGCTCTTGATTTTCTCTCTGGTGGCCTCATCGAAGCACCTGCCACAGGCTAGTTTGTCCGGAAGAGCAATAGCCCTGCATATCCAGCAGGCGTTAGCGGAAGGCCGGGAATGGAGTGCTGGTGAATGATGTCTGCGCGCAGGCGATCTTCTGCGGTGGGAGTGGCTATGTCTGGAGTAAGACCTGGAGCGACTTCTTCTGCGACTCCCCCTGTGACCTGAGCGACTCCTTCTGCTCCGGCTTGAGTGGCTCCGTCTGTGGCCAGAACAGCTTCTTCCACGGGAGGTCTCTCTCCCTGATTTAGAAGATCTTAAGGACCTGATAGGGCTGACCATTTAGGTAGCGTTAGTGGCATCCTGCTCTCTTTTTTGATCTTCTCTACTTACCAAGTAAATCCTCCCCTCTAACCTATTAGGTTGACAGTGCTCTGCTGGGGCAATGGTCTCCATAGGAATAAATTAGACAGCCTAAGAAATAAGGGAATAGGCAGAGTAAGGGAGAGGAAGGGAGAAGGGAGAAAAAGGCAGCAAAATAGAGTGATAGACACTAAAGGCCACTTACCTATTGAGGATGTATGCTAAAACGAGTCTGGAGTGAAAAAAGGCAATCCAGCAATCAGCTACAATCAAGGCGATGTAAAAAAGGAGTTCTCCCCTTTCAAATTTGGTCCCGGGAGCACGTCTCTCGCGCATGCGCAGTAGCGCCGTGCCGCGGCGGCGCCATTTTGGAAGCTGGAAGAAAGGCATAAAGCGCCCAAACGACCGTACTGCGCATGCGCGGAAGCGTCAGGACGCTTGGCGCACCTGAGACAACATGTAGTGGGCCCAGAACAACCTGACAAAGGAAAAAAATAATGCCCAGATGCAAAATGAAAGGGACAGACAATAAGAGGAGACCACTGCAAGGTAACTAAGTCTGTTTAAGGCTTATATGTTTAAGTGTACCCACATACCTTCAAGCCTATTTAAGGCTTACACCAAAGGCAGTAGTGACAGTGCTTCAAGCCTGTTTAAGGCTTATAATAGCAGGGAGGAGAAAAACAATAATAACAGTACCCCTGAGATCACCAGAGTGGGGTTCCTTCCATTTAGCTTCATTTAGAGGCTGTACCGGCAAGGACTTCCACCCAGGAAAGGCTAGAACCTGGCTGGGGCGAAGCGCTAAGGGGGTGATGCGGTCCCAACAGGTGAGGAAAAATAAGAGAATACTGGGGCGGGGGACGTATCGTCATTTTATAGTTATGTGATCCTATCAGGTTGTGGAGGCGGAGTCACAACCCAAAGTGTATGCTGCCATGATGCGACAGGAAACATGTCTACTGTTATTGTAACAACTTTATCTTTGAGTGATCAGTCTTCAGTACGTTGTTTCAGAAAGGCTAGTCTTTGGCTATATGTTCAATAGCAATCGGGAGACCTGCTCTACTGTTCTTTTACCATGTACTTTTTAGGGGAACAAAGGTTTAAGCAAGTTGAATTGGTGCAATCGCTTTCTGATTGTAGATGCATGTACTTCAACCCCAACTGTTGCAAGAGTTCCCTGAACACCCCGTAATTACATTTTTTTTTTTTTTTTTTGGTGCTAAATTTAAAAGTGTATACCTTTTTATGTATGACAAATCTGCATTTTTATTACTTTAGATCATTAAAATGAATACACCGTGTCAATTTTATGTGCCATTTGTTCAAGTACATCGCCTTTATCGGTAGGCACTATTTGAATGAAGAGCTGAAGTTTGCCTGTTCAAATACGTTGAAAAAGTCAACAATTTCCATGGGGTGTACTTTTTCACATGACTGTATTTCATCCCGGCACCCAAGGCATGCTGAGATTGCATACTGAGCTGCACAGGTACAGCTCGGTGTACATTTAGAGGAAATATTGCTAGCAGGCAGAACACATGAGCTTTTATTGAAGGAGAGAAATACAGAGTCACTTCTGCATCAAAAGCCTTCCTGACAGCAATTTTTCATTTTAAAGCAGTATTAAATGCAAAACCAAAAATTTAATATATTGACGCTTTCCAAAGCTTGAATGTGGTAATCCACCTGGTAACACTCTTCCTGTCCTAATCTGGCCATACACTGATTGAAAATTGGCCGGTTCAACAGGGTCCAGATAAATATTGATCAATATATTTCCAAAAATATTGGGAAACCTGCCTTTACACACACATGAACTTTAATCGCATCCCAGTCTTAGTCCGTAGGGATTAATATTGACTTGGCCCACCCTTTGCAGCTACAGTGCCTTGAAAAAGTATTCATACCCCTTACATTTTTCCACATTTTGTCATGTTACAACCAAAAACGTAAATGTATTTTCATGGATTCTTGTGATAGACCAATACAAAGTGGCACATCATTGTGAAGTGGAAGGAAAATGATAAATGGATTTCTATTTTTTTTACAAATAAATATGTGAAAAGTGTGGTGTGCATTTGTATTTAGCCCCCTTTACTCTGATACCCCCTAACTAAAATATAGTGGAACCCATTGCCTTCTGAATTCACCTAATTAGAAAAACAGAGTCCATCTGTGTTTGATTTAATCTCAGTATAAATACAGCTGTTCTGTGAAACCCTCAGAGGTTTGTTAGAGAACCTTAGTAAACAAACTGTATCATGAAGGCCAAGGAACACACCAGACAGGTCAGGGATAAAGTTGTGGTGAAGTTTAAAGCAGGGTTAGGTTATAAAAAAAATATCTTAAGCTTTGAACATCTCACGGAGCACTGTTCAATCCATAATCCGAAAATGGAAAGAGTATGGCACAACTGCAAACCTACCAAGACGTGGCTGTCCACCTAAACTGACAAGGTAAG
This sequence comes from Lithobates sylvaticus, assembly GCA_028564925.1. Lineage (NCBI taxonomy): Eukaryota > Metazoa > Chordata > Amphibia > Anura > Ranidae > Lithobates > Lithobates sylvaticus. Next base: position 112,926,652 of record CM053033.1, read on the forward strand.
GAGAGCATTAATCAGAGAAGTAGCCAAGAGGCCCATGGTAACTCTGGAGGAGCTGCAGAGATCCACAGCTCAGGTGGGAGAATCTGTCCCCAGAACAACTATCAGTCGTGCACTCCACAAATCTGCCCTTTATGGAAGAGTGACAAGAAGAAAGCCATTGTTGAAAGAAAGCCATAAAAAGCCCTGTTTGCAGTTTTTGAGAAGCCATGTGGGGGACACAGCAAACATGTGGAAGAAGGTGATCTGATCAGATGAGACCAAAATTGAACTTTTTGGCCTAAAAGCAAAACACTATATGTGGCGGAAAACTAACACTGCACATCACCCTGAACACACCATCCCCACGTGAAACATGAAAGAGAACGTTAAAACGAGAAAACGTTTTAACGAGAAACGTTGGGACTTTATATGAGGCTGTGACCGGGTAAGTTCGGTTGCCTCCATCCCTCTAATGAATGCAATTGGGCTACTGGGGGGTTGGGACTTTAAATGAAGCAGGCAGGTGTAAAACATTTAGATTTATAAAAAAAAAAAAAAAATCAATGGTAAGTTCCATGAGGGTAATCATGAGTACACCAAGGAAAGCAATGTTTTCTATTCAATGGATAAATATACAGCAATGACAATTGACCACAATAATACAAATCACAGTTACAAGTGATCATTGAATAAAATAAAACAGTAGTTGGCATAAGACATGGCATATAATAGCTCTATGCATTTCGTGGATTCATCCACTCTTCAGGAGCATGCACGTGGAAAACTGAATGCTGTAATATAGTAGTAGCAAGGATATCTGTGCGTGAAACATGGTGGTGGTGGGAGCATCATGTTGTGGGGATGCTTTTCTTCAGCAGGGACAAGGAAGCTGGTCAGAGTTGATGAGAAGATGGATAGAGCCAAATACAGGGCAATCTTAGAAGAAAACCTGTTAGAGTCTGCAAAAGACTTGAGACTGGGGCAGAGATTCACCTTCCATCTGGATAATGACCCTAAACATACAGCCAGAGCTACAATAGAATGGTTTAGATCAAAGCATATCCATGTGTTAGAATTACCCAGTCAAAGTCCAGACCTGAATCCAATTGAGAATCTGTGGCAAGACGGGAAAATTGCTGTTCACAGACGTTCTCCATCCAATCTGACAGAGCTTGAGCTGTTTTGCAAAGAAGAATGGGCAAAAATGACCCTCTCTAGATGTGAAAAGCTGATAGAGACATCCCCAAAAAGACTTGCAGCTGTAATTGCAGTAAAAGGTGGTTCTACAACAGGGGTGCCCAACCAGTGGCCCGCGGATCCCTCAGATGTGGCCTGTGACCTCCTGCTCTGGGATGGACTAGAATAGAATACCATTAATAGTAACTTTATTACTAAAATCACAGTGTATATATGGGCATATCTGTTCTTCAGTGGTTACTGGGCTGCTTTCAAACTGATCCTGCACTGAGCCATAGGCCCCTTTCACATGGTCAGTCTGACCCAATTGGACTCTCCATTCACCTCTAAGTAAGTAGAGTGGGCTCTATAGAGTAGAGTGGGCTGCCATGCACCCGCTCCGCTCATTGTGGCCCGCGACCGGTTATCAAGTCGCTTAGGTGGCCCTCGCTCTTCAAAAGGTTGGGCACCCCTGTTCTACAAAGTATTTGACTCAGGGGGACTGAATACAAATGTACCCCACACTTTTCACATATTTATTTGTAAAAACATTTTGAAAACCATTTATCATTTTCCTTCCACTTCACAATTATGTGCCACTTTGTGTTGGTCTATCATATAAAATCCCAATAAAATTAATTTACGTTTTTGGTTGTAACATGACAAAATGTGGAAAATTTCAAGGGGTATTAATACTTTTTCAAGGCACTGTATAACAGCTTCAACTCTTCTGGGAAGGCTGTCCACAAGGTTTAGGAGTGCGTCTATGGGAATGTTTGACCATTTTTCCAGAAGTGCATTTTTGAGATCAGGCACTGATGTTGCATGAGAAGGCCTGGCTTGCAGTCTCCACTCTAATTTATCCCAAAGGTGTTCTATCGGGTTTAGGTCAAGACTCTGTGCAGGCCAGTCAACTTCCTCCACCCTAAACTCGCTCATCCGTGTCTTTATGGACCTTGTTTTGTGCACTGGTCCAAATCATTTGGTGAAGGGGGGATTATGGTGTGGGGTTGTTTTTCAGGGGTTGGGCTTGGCTCCTTTGTTCCAGTGAAGGGAACACTTATGTCCCGTACACACGATCGAACTTTCCGACGTGAAGTGTGTGATGACAGGCTGTTGGTGGAAAATCCGACCGTGTGTATGCTCCATCGGACAATTGTTGTTGGACTTTCCGCCAACAAATGTTGGCTAGCATGTTTTCAAATTTTCGGCCAACAAATGTGTGTTGTCGGATTTTCCGAGCGTGTGTACACAAGTCCGTCGGACAAAAGTCCGAAGTACAAACACGCATGCTCAGAAGCAGAATTGGTCGGTCTTGTAAACTAGCGTTCGTAATGGAGAATTAACATTTATGACGTGGAAAATTATGAAATCTCCAAATGCAGCGCACATTTCTCTTCTTTAATGGGATAATAATGAAGCTGATTTGCTGGTGATACTGATGGTGTTATTGCAAACTAATTTTCAAAGGCTTTTTTTTTCTAGTGATATCAAGAAAAATATTATTATGTTTTTTTTTAAATTATTTGAAGATCAAAGATACAACTATGTTGGTGTCCCTTGTCAATTTTACATTGTATTTTTTTAAATGTAACTGCCTACTCCTAAACTGTCATTTGAAGTAAAACTCATAGCCAAGTATTATTCTCCGCAATTTTTTTATTGTGCATTAAAAAAAAAAAAATTAGACATGCTATCTGCCAATAGAACTTAACCAAAAAGTGCATTCTATGCATCCAAAAATATAGAAAATATACCAAATCAAATCATTATTCAACCAAAAAAATTATGTCAAATCAATAACTCCAAGGCCAATAATAAAGAAACACGTTATCTCCTCTGATTCCGCAACTTGTCTGGTTGAGGAACGGCCATTCAGAAACTAACTGAAAAGCACAAACTGAAAAACGCAAAAAGAAAAGCGCGAATCAACACTCACCAAACTTCTACTAACACAAAATTAGCAGAAGGGGCTCAAAGGGTGGCGCTAAAGAGCTGAAAAACTACGTAGTACGTCACTACGTTCGTAATTGTTGGCCAACAATTGTGTGGCCGTGTGTATGCAAGACAAGTTGGAGCCAACACCCTTCAAACAAAATTCCACGGTTTTGTTGTCAGAAAGTCCGATCGTGTGTACGGGGCATTAAGGCGTCAGCATAACAAGACATTTTGGACAATTTCATGCTCCCAACTTTGTGGGAACAGTTTGGGGATGACCTCTTCCTCTTCCAACATGACTGCACACCAGTGCACAAAGCAAGGTCCATAAAGACATGGATAGCACAGGACCCTTTTTTTGAAACGGATCAAATTCACGCCGCATATATGTGAACAGCCTTTATTGGAAATAATGCTTTTTTAAGATGACATACAAATCTATGCTTTTCGGATCGCATAAGATCCACATTGAATTCGCATAAGTGAGAAATGGGGCTTAAAGTGAACCTGTTCTTAGCCCTATAAAATGCTAACCTTACCTAATAGGTTCAAAGTGGTATTAAACCGATTTTTCATATATTAGATGCTCAAGGCAGAACTTATATTGTCTGTAGCTTGTTCTGACATTTTTTTCTGTCCTTCCTCTTTACTTTCTTCCCTGACCGGTGACATCGCTTTCCATTCTAAGGGTGGCTCCTTGCCTTGCAGGCTCCTATGGACTAACACACTTATGCCGCGTACACACGAGCGGACTTTCCCGCGGGATTGTCCGCTGGACTGAAGTCCGCCGGACAATCCTCCCGTGTGTGGGCGCCGGCGGACTTTTTGGCGCCAAAAGTCCGGCGGACTAGGGTTTAAGTTTTGTTTTAAAATTGTCCGCTGAACTTGGCAGTCCGGCGGACAATCCCGCCGTTAGTATGCTAGTCCGCCGGACTTTTGGAAATGAACGGACTTGCCGATCATCGGAAATTCTGTTCATTTAGCACGTGACTTCAGGTAGACGGGGCTAGCGAAGGCAGTGAATGCCGCTGCGCTAGCCCCGTCACCTGGCATGGATTTAAAGGGAATCCCCACGCCGAAAAAACGGCGTGGGGGTTCCCCCCAAATCCATCTCAGACCCTTATCCGAGCACGCAGCCCGGCAGGCCAGGAAAGGGGTGGGGACGAGCGAGCACCCCCCCCTCCTGGGCCGTACCAGGCCACGTGCCCTCAACATGGGGGGTGCCCTGGGGAAAGGGGGGCCGTGCGGCCCCCCCACCCCAAAGCACCTTGTCCCCATGTTGATGAGGACAAGGGCCTCTTCCCGACAACCCTGGCCGTTGGTTGTCGGGGTCTGCGAGCGGGGGGCTTATCGGAATCCGGGAGCCCCCTTTAATAAGGGGGCCCCCAGATCCCGGCCCCCCACCCTATGTGAATGAGTATGGGGTACGATGTACCCCTACCCATTCACCTAAGGTGTAAAGTGTAAATAAAAAAAACACAATTTTTTAAAAATATTTTATTGCACTGCTCCGGGGGTCTTCTTCCGTCTTGGGGGGTCTTCTCGCCGGACTCCTCCGCTCATTTACCTAGCTCTTTTACCGAGCAGAGGAGCCCAGCTACCTTCTTCGTCGTCGCCGCCGTTGTCTGGGGGTCTCGATCCACCTTCGGGGGTCTTCCGGGGTCTCTTCTGTTCTTGCCGCTGTCGTAGTTTTCTGCGTCGTTTTCCGCCAGACTGGGTCCGGCGGACAAAGTCCGATCGTGTGTACGCCGCATTATGCATTTTTAGTGCTTTTTGCATTTTGCAGATTTGCACTACAGAACGTGTTCCATAGGAAATCATGTTAAATGGACTGTAGTGCCAATCTGCAGAATGCAAAAAGCACTAAAAATGCATAGGTGTGAATCAGGCCTTAGGGTGTCTCCACTTCACTGGAGGAGCAATGTCAATCTTGGGAGAGGGTAGTGTTAGATTAGCAGATGTAGATGGACTTGACTAACAAACTAAAGCTGAACTCCAGCTAACACTTTTTAACCACTTCAGCCCTGGAAGATTTGGCTGCTGAATGACCAGGCCATTTTTTGCGATTTGGCACTGCGTCGCTTTAACTGACAATTGCGTGGTCGTGCGACACTGTACCAAACAAAATTGACGTCCTTTTTTTCCCACAAATAGAGCTTTCTTTTGGTGGTATTTGGTTGCCTCTGCGGTTTTTATTTTTTGCGCAATAAACAGAAAAAGAGTGACAATTGTGAAAAAAAACAATAGTTTGTACTTTTTGCTATAATAAATATCCCAATTTTTTTTTTTTTTTTTAAAAGCGATTTTTTTTTCAGTTTAGGCCGATACGTATTCTACTACATATTTTTGGTAAAAAAAATTGCAATAAGCGTATTGATTTGTTAAGTTATAGCGTCTACAAAATAGGGGATAGATTTATAGCATTTTTATTATTATTTTTATTAGTAATTTGCGATCTGCGATTTTTATCAGGACTGCGACATTATGGCGGACACATCAGACACTTTTGACACATTTTTGGGACCATTGGCAATAGAGCTATCAGTGCTATAAAAATGCACTGATTGCCGTAAAAATGTCACTGGCAGGGAAGGGGTTAACACTAGGGGGTGGTGAAGGGGTTAACTGTGTTCCCTGCTACGTGTTTCTAACTGAAGGGGGAGGGGACTGACTAGAGGAAGTGACAGATCGTGGTTCCTAGCTAATAGGAACACACGATCTGTCACTCCTCTCAGAACAGAACAAGGATATGTGTGTGTTTACACACACATTTCCCTGTTCTGCCTCTCGTGCTCACAATCGCTCATGGCCGCCACTCATCGCGACCATCAGCCAAGAGCGTCGGCACCCCCCACCTGCTATCCCGATCCCGCGAGCTGACGTATAGCTATGGTGGTTCATGGGATCGTGCCAACCTGCCACAGTAAAATGATGGTGGCTGGTCGGCAAGGGGTTAAAGCAGTTACAACAACCGATTATTTTTTGCAATAAAGATTTTACACGACTGAATAAAAGCTGATCGCTGTAAGTACCCCTGTCAGTTGTTAAATGGTTTGCCTCAACCCTCTAACTGGCACTGGACGGCTTGGTCTGGTAAAGAAAGGAGAAAAATAACAGTTTTGTTAGCCAGGTGAAAATAGAGGGGAAAAAACAAAAAGAGAACTAATGCAGCCATCATTTAAGGATTGGTAATCTACAATATATAAAAAAAATTGTTTTTGAGTTTAATATCGCTATAAATTGGGCCAAAGCTGAAGAGTCATATTTCTATGTTTCTGTCATCTACACAGATTTTTATTACACATGTCAATGGAATCATTAATCTGCAGGGGGTCTGTCTGCCGCTAAAGTGATTCCTCTGTAAAGGCGGACAGGAATCCAGCATATATGTAACATTACTGGCTGATGTATGACTGTGATTTACAATCTTTGTGTTTAGTGCGGTTATTGTGCATGTGCAATGAATCTGCTATTTATCAAATCTTCCCAGCTACAGTATGTGTAAATCTAAGAACCCCTTTACAATACAAGAGTAGTGGATTGTTTTAAACCCAGGAGATGCTGCGATCACTAATGGGCAAAAATTCAAGCAAGCCAAAATCAGGCACGTTTGTATAGGCTTGTGTGTCCAGATTTGTATCAGCTTTGTCCCATGTATATTATGAATGCAGACAAGGCAATATCCCTATTTGGAGGGTGACAGATGTGCGCAGCATGGTGGGGCCTGCATAAGTAAATGACAGACTATCACTGATAACATCAATTATTCGCTACATACAAACAAGGAATGCTAAAACACAAAGGTCAGCGGCTGCACCAGTCGTCATACCGTAAATACAGCAAATGTTACCCAGAGCAGGATTTTCCATGGAAATGAAGGCAGCAAATGCTCTTTGTAACTACAGCAATAGACCCCCACAGGCATTCACCAACAAATGCTCAGTATATCGTTTCTCAGCATATCATTTATTATCCTAAATATGTTACCTTCTTACAGCGGAGTTCCACCCAAAAGGTGAACTTCCGCTTTAAAGAGGAAGTAAAGCCTCTTTAAAAAAAAAAAAAAAAGACACCCTGCAAGGCAAAGGCATAATGAGCTAGTATGCATAGCATACTAGCTCATTATGAAAGACTTACCTGAAAACGAAGCTCTTAGCAGCAGGGACCTGATCTACCTGTCAGCTAGCTGTGATTGACAGGTAGATCGAATGGGAAGCTGTCATGGGGCCCCCTACTGGCAATGCCTGAATGGTCAGGTGTGCGGCACTTACTATTGCGAGCTGTGTCGGCAGCTGCTGGTGTAGCACCTTCCACACAGCTCACATACTTCAAAGTCTTGCAGGACACGGCTGCTAACGTGAACTGAGTTCCTGTTGTGGAAAAAGTACAGGAACTTTGTTCCCATTCGTTCCCGCAGGACTTGAGCCCTGCTCCTTCCTCTTCTTGGCCACCTAGGCGACTCCTTCTCTCGCCCTAGGCGGCCCCTCCCTGCCACCGATCTTCTGGGATATGTCACAGGTCCCAGAAGATTGGCTGGCCAATAGCAGAGCACAGTGCCACTCGCGCATTCACAGTGAAGCTGTGACGGCGAGGAAAGGAGGGGTAGAGGAGCGAGGCTCTGGGCGACCACATCGCTGGACCGTGGGACAGGTAAGTGTCTGTTTATTAAAAGTCTGCAGCTATGCTTTTTGTAGTTGCTGACTTTTAATAAACTAAAAAACGTGTGGAACTCCGCTTTGGAGTGCAAATAAACTCTAGGCTAAGTTCACACTTGTTAATCCTCCTGTAGGGGCCCCAGCATACAGGGGGACCCGGACAGCAGGGGGATTGGAGCAGCGGGGGGGGGGGGGGTGCAATTACAGAGGAGTCTCCCCTCCGATCCACGCTGCTGTTATCACTGAATTTCTGGAGGAAACAGAGACCAGCGGGAAACTCATGTCAACTGTCAGCCTCTGATGATGGAGGCGTGGATAAGCCTCCGGAAAGCTCTGATTGGTCACAGCGTCCCAGGCTGTCTGACATCTCACTGCAGTTTCCCCCCGGCTCTGTATCCTTCGCTTCCTCCAGCGATTCAGTGAAACAGCAGCGGTGATCAGGAGAACGGGGCAGCAGACTTTACAGACTGACATGCCTATAGCTTTGACATGGAGAGTGAGTGGTTTGTTTTTAAACATTTAATTTATTAAAAACTACCGCACCAGCAGCTGCCTCTCTCTCTCCCTTGTTTTGACTCCTCTGTAATTGCCCCCCCCCCGCTCCGATCCCCCTGCTGTCCGGGTCCCCCTGGGTGATGGGGCCCCTACAGGGGGTCCCATGGTACCCCCTGTCAGTGGCACTGGTGTCCGGGTCTCAGACAGAGGGAAACCCGGGCACAGCATTCTAAACCTGTACTGTCTGGGTCAAGACAGGTGGCAACCCTAGGCTAAGCAGTAGCAGTCAAGTGTTCAGAAGCCGATCCTGCCACCTCCCAAAGGTTAAATTATATTTTAAAGGATAAGATCACCTTTCATAACGTGTTATATGTTACACCCATATTAAGGACGGACATATTTATGAACGGACCGCCCCCCACCCCCTATCCCCTACTGTGACAGCTAGCAGAGATCTTCGCCCCCCCCGCTAGCTGTCACAATAGTGCTCTGTGAATGGAAAACTACAGGGTCCAGCAGCCTTTGCGGCTGTAGTTTTCAATGAACTATCATGGCGCTGTGAGCACTGTGAGCACTGTAGGAGTCTTCCTGTCAGAATGTATCTGGTTCCTCATACGAGTTACGAACAAGCCTATAGACTAACAGATATGCAGGAGACCTGCATGGCATCAACCATATGCTGATTGCTGGTATAATGCTTAACAGGCTCCTGACTGGCACTGGCCTGGCTCACTTACTATTGTCACTGGCTGTGGCCTGGTTCATTTACCCTGATCACTGGCTGTGGCCTGGTTCATTTACTCTGACCACTGGCTGTGGCCTGGTTCATTTACCCTGATCACTGGCTGTGGCCTGGTTCATTTACTCTGACCACTGGCTGTGGCCTGGTTCATTTACCCTGATAACTGTCTGTGGCCTGGTTCATTTACCCTGATCACTTGCTGTGGCCTAGCTCATTTAATCAGGTGACTGGCTCTGGCCTGGCTCATCTAATCAGGTGACTGGCTCTGGCCTGGCTCACTTATCATTGTCACTGGGTCTGGCCTGGTTCATTTACCCTGATCATGGGCTCTGGCCTGGCTCATCTACCCTGTTCATTGACTTTGTCATGGCTTCTTTTCTTTGGTCACCAGCTCTATCCTAGCACCTATACCAGTAATGGAGAACCTTGGCACCCCAGATGTTTTGAAACTACACTTCCCATGATGCCCAACTACACTGCAGAGTGCATGAGCATCATGGAAAATGTAGTTCCAAAACATCTAGGGTGCCAAGGTTCGCCATCACTGACCTATACCATGGTTACTGGGTTTATTGTTCCTTGTAAAGCTGCTCATTACAGTGACGGGTCAGTGATAAAGTAAAAGAGATGGTGGTGGGGAGGAGAGGCGCAGTGCCAAGAACCACAGTAGCTGGTTGCTGTTTCCTTAACACACCCTAACCTTAACCAAAATCCTTAACATACCCCTACAATTCAAATTCACCTAGCCCCCCAAACTTAAAGTGGTTCTAAAGGGAAGACTTTTTTTTACCTTAATTAATTTCCTGCATTAGGGAAAAAATTGTTCTAGTAGTTGAATCACCTGTTCACCTCCCTTTATACTTACCTGAGTCCTATATCTCAATCCAGTGCTGTGCATGTCTGCAGTGGTGCTGGTCTCTATTCCTCTTTTCACATGACACAGAGGCACCCGCAGAAACAATTGACACCGCCTGCTATCACTCAAATCCTGTGAGGAGGGAACGGGGGATGGGACAGAGCCGCGCAGTGTGCCTATGGACGCACACAGCAGGGCTCCCTCCTTTCTTCTCCCACTAGATGCTGCTGCAGGCACACAGGGGATGTTTCAGGATTGGGAGCAGGGCCCTTCCATTTCTGAATGAACTCGGTGAGTGTTCACTGTGTTCATTCATAACTGAAGCACGTTAAACTGTGTTTACTGTGCTTCAGTGTGTAAATGAACAGGAAGCTGCTGAGCACAGAGCACTTCCACCCATTCAATGTCCAGTGCAGCTGAGGCTGCAGGGAAAGAGACTGGGGAATCTCTGTCCTCTATCCCCTTTTCTGTCTCAAACGTGAGACATAAGTTGTGTGTTGAGACCCCTGATATCTCATCAAAGCTTCCCAAAGGGGCTCCTAATAAAATTATAAAAAAATTGTTACAAATAATATTGTAAAAAATGATTGAAAGAAACTACTGACACCAATCTCTGCCCTACTGACACTATCTATGGCGCTATTGACACCGCCCTCTGCTCAACTGACACCATCCACTGCTCTACTAACCCCATCCATGTTTTAATATATTTTAAAATGTTTGTTGACATTTATAAGAGAGTGTGTGATTACAGATACAGTGAGGGAAAAAAGTATTTGATACCCGGCTGGTTTTGTACGTTTGCCCACTGACAAAGAAATGATCAGTCTATAGTTTTAATGGTAGGTTTATTTAAACAGTGAGAGACAGAATAACAACAGAAATATCCAGGAAAGCACATTTCAAAAAAGTAATAAATTGATTTGCATTTTAATGAGTGAAATAAGTATTTGATCCCCTATCAATCAGCAAGATTTCTGGCTCACAGGTGACAGGTATTGATCTCAGATTAGAGTCACTCTCTTAAAGGGACTGGGAGTGCTCCTAATCTTAGCTTGTTACTTGTATAAAAGACACCTGTCCACAGAAGCAATCAATCAGATTCCAATCTCTCCACCGTGGCCAAGACCAAAGAGCTATCCAAGGATGTCAGGGACAAGATTGTAGACCTACACAAGGCTGGAATGGGTTACAAGACCATCACCAAGCAGCTTAGTGAGAGGGTGACTGACACCAGTTGGTACGATTATTTGCAAATGGAAGAAACACAAAATACCTGTCAATCTCCCTTGGTCTGGGGCTCCAAGCAAGATCTCACCTCGTGAAGATTCAACGATCATGAGGAGTGAGGACGGTGAGGAATCAGCCCAGAACTACACGAGTGAACCTTGTCAGTGATCTCAAGGCAGCTTGGACCACTGGTCACCAAGAAAACAATTGGTAACACACTACGCCGTGAAGGACTAAAATCCTGCAGTGCCCGCAAGGTCCCTCTGAAAGCACATGTACAGGCCTGTCTGAAGTTTTCTAATGAACATCTGAATGATTTAGAGGAGAACTGGGTGAAAGTGTTGTGGACAGATGAGACCAAAATCTAGCTCTTCGGCATCAACTCAACTCACAGTGTTTAGAGAAGGAGGAATGCTGCCTATGACCCCAAGAACGCCATCCCTAGCATCAAACATTAACGTGGAAACATTATGCTTTGGGGGTGTTTTTCTCCTAAGGGGACAAGACAACTTTACCGCATCAAAGGGATGATGAATGGGGCCATGTACCGTCAAATCTTGGGTGAGAACCTCCTTCCCTCAGCCAGAGCATTGCAAATGGGTCATGGATGTGTAATCCAGCATGACAATGACCCAAAACACATGGCCAAGGCAACAAAGTAGTGGCTCAGGAAGAAGTACATTAAGGTCCTGAAGTGGCCTAGCCAGTCTCCAGACCCTAATCCCATAGAAAATATGTGGAGGGAGCTGAAGGTTCAAGTTTTCCAAACGTCAGCCTCTAAACCTTAATGACTTGGAGAGTATCTGCAAAGAGGAGTGGGACAAACTCCCTCCTGAGATGTGTGCAAACCTGGTGGCCAACTACAAGAAACGTCTGACCTCTGTGATTGCCAACAAGGGTTTTGCCACCAAGTACTAAGACATGCTATGCGAAGGGGTCAAATAATTATTTCACTCATTAAAATGCAAATCAATTTATAACTTTTATGAAATGCATTTTTCTGGATATTTTTGTTGTTATTCTGTCTCTCACTGTTAAAATAAACCTACCATTAAAATTATGGACTGATCATTTCTTTATCAGTGGGCAAACGTAAAAAATCAGCAGGGGATCGAATACTTAACATTAATAAATCACTGGGACCAGATGGCTTGCACCCGAGGGTACTTGTGGAACTCAGTCAAGTAATTGCCAGACCATTGTTCCTAATTTTTACTAACTGGAATGGTACCAGCTGATTGGAGAAAAGCCAATGTAGCACCCATATTTAAAAAGGGGCCAAAATACATCCCTGGGAATTACGGACCAGTTAGCCTAACATCAATAGTATGCAAGCTCTTGGAGGGGATGATAAATGACTATATACAAGATTTTAGTAATGAAAACGGTATCATTAGCAGTAATCAGCATGGATTCATCAAGAATCGTTCTTGCAAAACCAATCTATTAACCTTCTATGAGGAGGTGAGCTACCATCTTCATAAAGGAAGGCCCGTAGATGTGGTGTATTTGGATTTTGCAAAAGCATTTGATACAGTTCCCCATAAACGTTTACTGTACAAAGTGAGGTCTGCCGGCATGGACCATAGGGTGAGTACATGGATTGAAAACTGGCTACAAGGGCGAGTTTAGAGGGTAGTGATAAATGGGGAGTACTCGGAATGGGCAGGGGTGAGAAGTGGGGTTTCCCTGGGGTTCTGTGCTGAGACCAATCCTGTTCAATTTATTTATAAACGACCAGGAGGATGGGATAAACAGCTCCATCTCTGTATTTGTGGACAACACCAAGATAAGCAGGACGATAACTTCTCCGCAGGATGTGGAAACCTTGCAAGTAGATCTGAGATGTGACCGTGATTTGCTACCCGGGGCTCCCCTACCTAAGGGGAGAACCTATCCACTCAGCCTTGCAGAGACTAAGGCGATGAAAGAGTACATCAAAGACAGTCTAAGGAAGGCTTTCATTCACCCTTCCACCTCTCCAGTGGGGGCAAGGTTCTTTTTTGTGGAGAAAAAAGATGGAGGACTTAGGCCCTGTGTTGACTTCAGGGCTCTCAATCGTATCACTGTAAAAAATCGGTATCCTCTCCCTTTAATTACTGAGCTATTTGACCATGTTTAAGGATCAAAGATCTTTACAAAACTAGACCTTCGTTCTGCCTATAATCTCATTAGAATCAAAGCAGGAGACGGATGGAAGACCGCTTTCAATACTCGTAGGGGGCATTTTGAGTGTCGTGTGATGCCATTTGGCCTTTGCAATGCCCCTGCTGTATTCCAGGAGTTTGTAAACGACATTTTCAGAGACCTTCTCAACACTTTTGTTGTCGATATACTCATTCACTCTAAGGATATACAGCATCATCGTTGCCATGTATGCACTGTTCTCCAACGTTTAAGTGCTCCTTTGAACTACCTGAAATACCCTTCCTGGGTTACATAATTTCGCCAAAGGATTCCAGATGGATTCCAAGAAGCTCAATGTCATCTTGCTATGGCCCATACCTACCACTTTAAAAGAAATTCAGCATTTCATTGGGTTCTGTAATTTATTATCAGAAATTTATCAATAATTTTTCCAAGATTCTGGCTCCTATTACTCCTGTCACTAAGAAAGGGACCAACTGCTCTTTGTGGCCTTCGGAAGCTCTGAAGGCGTTCAATCATCTAAAGTCTGCCTTCTGCTCCGTTCCTGTACTGCGCCATCATCAGCCATCTGCTCAATTTTTCTTGGAGGTTGATGCCTCCGAAGTAGGCGCTGGAGAAGTGTTATCTCAACGAGAACCTACTTCCAACAAACTTCATCCGGTCACCTTCTTCTCCAAGAAATTCTCTGTCGCAGAACATAACTACGACATAAGGAATAGAGAGCTTTTGGCTATAAAGCTAGCATTCTCCGAATGGAGACACCTTTTTGAAGGTATGGAAATTCCGGTTTTGGTTCAGACTGACCATAAGAACCTGACCTACCTGGAGAAAGCTCAAAGACTGAATTCCAGACAAGCCTGCTGGGCACTTTTTTTCTCCCTCTTCAACTTTGTAGTAAAGTACATTCCTGGCACCAAGAGCCGATGCCTTGTCTCGGCAATTCCCTTGTGAGAATATGCAAATACCTCCAGATCATATTGTTCCTCCTGAACAAATTATTGTACAACTGGATACTGCTCTACAAAGGAACTTGCTGGCTGCACAATCTCGGGCACCTTCTAATCTCTCGGTTCCGCCCAATACATTGTTTGTTCCCCTAGAACTACGGAAAGAAGTGTTATAATGGGCCCATGGGTAGAAGGTATCCGGACATCCTGGTATCAATCAAACCTTCTTACGCTTAAAGTCCCTGGTTTGGTGGCCTACTCTAAAAAAGGATGTTATAGCCTTTGTTAGAGCTTGTTTGGTATGTGCGGCCATCAAAATGCTTTGTTCTGTTCCACAAGGTCTACTACAACCGTTACCAGTTCCTCGTGCTCCCTGGACTCATATCAGCATGGATTTTTTGTCGTGGACTTGCCCACCTCCAGTGGGAATACCATAATTTGGGTGGTAGTAGACTGATTTTTTATAAGTTAGCCCTCTTCATTCCTATGCCCACACTACCTTTTGCCCCCAGCTTGGCTCTATCCTTTATTGAGAATGTAATCCGTTTACACGGCATTCCTCTCGATATTGTTAGTGACAGAGGCCCTCAATTCATATCCTCATTCTGGAGGGCCGTTTGCAAATATCTAGGGATCAAGAATTCCCTGTCCTCGGGATACCACCCCCAATCTAATGGCCAGACCCTCTCCCAAATTAGGTCCTAGATTTATAGGACCTTTTCGTATTCTTCAGCAAGTCAATCTAGTAGCTTATAAACTTCGCTTGCCCCTCACCTTCCAATTCCCAATACATTTCATGTATCCTTGCTTAAACACTTTTTCAAAAATAGGTTCTCTCTACCCTCTAGATGTCCCTCTCCGGTCTCTGTGGATGACCATCAGGAATACGAAGTTAGAAAAATTCTGTATTCCCAACGTAGGGGTAGACAATTGCAGTATCTAGTGGACTGGAAGGGCTACTCCATTGCTGAAATGACTTGGGTGCCTGCTCGTGATGTTCATGCCCCACGGCTGGTAAAGTCCTTCCATGATAGGCATCCATTCAAACCCAAATAGGTCAGAGGGCATCTTTGTGGGTGGTACTGTCACACCGTGTCCAGGATTTGATCCAGGGACCTGGGGTCCTTTGGATGGTTTCCTATTGCCTGAGCCACCAGGGAACTTTCTTTAAGGTAGAATCCTTGTTATGTTCTGCTCCAGCTGTAGGCAGTCACCTGATCTAGTGACCCTATAAATTATCACTTGCCCTTCCTGTCTTTGCCCTAGTATAGGTTCTTGGTCCTTGGTGTATGTGAATGTGTTTCTGGTTGCTGACGTTGCTTGTTCCTGACTCCGCTTCTTGGATTATCCCTTGGATTTATTCTGATCCTGTTGCCGACACCGCCTTCTGGTTGACTCCCGTGTACTTCTGCCTTGGTCCGCTGACTTGGATCGTTTAGGATTGTCGTTTCTCCCACCTGGTTCCTGTCTTCAGCCTTTAATAACCGTGAGTTATTTGCTGGTGGTTCTTTGTTAGGCTGTTTGCACCATCTATTGTAGTCCTCTAATACTGGCTGCAGGATCTCAACCGTCCCTCCACCTGATATTGGGATAACAAAACTACCCGTCAGGAAACTGGAGTGATGGTTGGAATCTCCAGGCAGACCTGACAGGATTCATTGAATGAGTTTACCAAAAATGTAAATATTGCAGAATATACAGCCTCATGCTACATAACTAAGCTCCATTTCATGCTGAATAAACTAAAATTATTAATGTATCTATATCTTCAGATAGATGTTTGCTCCAAAAGCATTTTATTAAAACTAATTTGATAAAAAATAAATAAAAATCCAATTTAAATTAAAAAAAATCAGATTTCAATTAAAAATAATATGATTTTCTTTTATTTTTTTTATTTTTTTAAATCATTGATTTTTATCCACCCTGCAGTAAAATCAGTCTATATATGCAGTAAAGCATGCTTGTTATACTCACTATGGAAACTAACAGGGTAATACTCTGCATTTCCTTTATTACTAGAGTTTTTTTTTTTTTTTGGGAGAGTGCATGTGATCAGCACAGGGTCAATCAGCACTGTCAAGACAGAGGGTCAGGGGTCCCGCAGCCTCATAGGACAGTCAGAGTAAAATGAAAACTCTTCCTACAAGCTTTAACCAGACACTGATAGAAGTCACAAGACTGTTCTAACTGCTCATGAGAAAAGATATTTAGCAGTTTATATTTACTAAAATAATTGCATGTTCTGTGTATTGTGAGAGACAAGATAAAGTGAATGCAGGGCCCTGGGTTTAGTAACACTTTAATCCTGATATAACAAAAGACACACCGATATTGTATAACACAAAAATTCCTGCACATAGAAAAAAACAAAAAAAACATACTGAACATATACAATGAGAATGAGTATGTAAAAAGGCTTTGGAATAGTCAGACCAGAAAAGTGAGGTTGAGATTTATTCCCACTACACAAACCTGATAGATAAAATTAGGTAACTCCATTTGCCCTCCCTGAAATATCAGTTTGAGGTGGAAGGACCTTAAAAATGTCATACATGGAGAAACAAATGATTGATCAGCAAAGATATTTAACTCTGAAAAGTTTAATTTGTTTCCCAGAGGAGCCATTTTGTTAGTTATTTTCCTGTTTGTCACCCCCCCTTCCCAAGTCAACCTCTATGAGAACAGGTCACAGACCCCCCCGCTACCTCACATCTAACTCCCCGGAGTGTTAGATTCTCAGGCTGATCTGTAAGCCTGTCAGGCCCGCTGGGATGACCTCGATCAATATCTCATCTCTGGGCCTCTCCTAGCGGAAGTGATAGTCTCTTGCACGGCCGTAATGGCTCTTTCTTGTGGAAAAGGCTAATCTCCCTCAGCTGTACTGTCACCGCAGGTGTCCTTGAATCTTCGGGAGGTGCCACTGTCCCTAGCAGGAGTAGAGAGGGGAGAGAATAGGAGAGCAGTGCCTTGAAGACCTGCTTGGCTACATCGCAACGAATAGGCAATATAAGTGCAGCCAGTCAACCATATAACACCATTTTAATGGCGAGATTATAGGTTAACCCCCAAGCTCCCAGAGGGTATGTCGTTTGTCGGTTCTATATGTATAACTGATATAAATATGTATATACAGGTCCAATTAAATTTATTTCAGACCTGAAAATAATTCTTCACAGTGGAACTGTAAGCAAGCATCTTACCTGTTTTTTCCATGCACTGTTTAAAGAATATCTTAACCTTAAAACAAACATTTTATATGTTGCAGCTTTGCAGTCCTTAGCTATGGTGGCTGCTTTTGTTTTATTATTTTAAAGCTAAAAACAATGGCAAGTACAGAAAATGCCTGTTGATCTGGCCACAAATGCAATTTTAGGGGGTTAAACAGTTAACACTTCCTCCATGTTCCCCTCCTCGTTGGGCAGTGTGGGTCACATAGGAGGCCTACACCAGGGTGAGTTCTTCTGGTCTACACTAGGCACTTATATATGGTCACTGCCTTACACATGGGGTAACTTTGCTTGAACAGATGACTGAACTCTAGTTAAAACGGAGTTCCACCCAGAAATGGAACTTCTGCTGATCCGGTCCACCCAATACAGGTATTTGCTCCCACTTCTGACAAAAGATCGCTGCAGTATCCGTGGTGATCTACGCCATGTCCAGCCCCTTCTCCATTCCCCCGCTGTCTTCTGGGAGACACACAGGTCCCAGAAGGCAGCAGGGACCAGTGAGAACGCGCAGCGCAGTAGATAAACAGGCTGTGAGGCCGCAAGGCTTCACTTCCTGATTCCCGTACTTAAGGGGTTGTAAAGGTTTAATTTTTTTTTTTAAATAACAAACATATCATACTTACCTCCACTGTGCAGTTGGTTTTGCACGGAGTGGCCCCGATCCTCATCTTCTGGGGTCCCTCTGTGGCTGTCTCGGCTCCTCCCCGCAAGAGCTAACCCCCCTCTGGGAAGGGCTCTCCCAAGGGGGTTAGCTTGTGAGCGTGCTCCTGTGTGATACAGTCGGCGGCCATAGCCCCCCGATGCGCCGCGTCATTGATTTGATTGACAGCAGCAGGAGCCAATGGCTGCGCTGCTATCAATTATCCAATGAGGAGCCCACAAGAGCTGAGGGAAAGCAAAGCGGGATCGTGCCCACAGAGATTCGGGGCTCAGGTAAGTAAAACGGGGGCTCGGGGGGGCCGGAGAGTGCAAGGTGTTTTTTCACCTTAAAGCATAGGATGCATTAAGGTAAAAAAACACAAAGCTTTACAACCCCTTTAAGATGCCAGCGCCTCCACCCGGAGCCGAGGGACGTGTCGGCTTCGGGTGAGGACATCGCAGACACCCTGGACAGGTAAGGGTCCTTATTTTAAAAATCAGCAACTGCAGTATTTGTAGCTGCTGACTTTTAATTTTTTTTTTTTGCGGGTGGAACTCCGCTTTAACTCTCTCGATGTTAATGTACACCACCACAATCATGGTTACATTTAGGAGGGACAAACTGAGTCAATGCCCTCTCCACCTGTCCAAAGTATCTCAGTTACCTCACTCCCAATAATGGAATGGGGCCCCATTGTGCGCCTAGCACGGGCTCCATGCGCGCACTCCATTAACTCTTCGTTTAGCATACCCGTGCACTGGCTGATGACCTCTGCGGTGCTGATCTGCTCCTATTACTATGAGAGATGGACCTGCTAATGGAGAGAGTGCTGACAAGAGCCCCTCCTGCAAGAGGCTATCCCACCTGTCACATGTACACACTTATGACAGGCTGCTTGTGAAACCTTTGTTTCCCTTGGTACCTTCACACTGTATTAACTCCTACAATGCAATCTTCAGTAACTTAAGACCAGTCAAGGACAAAGTTTCAAAACCTTTACTGGAAATTTGTAGCATCTATAAAGTACACAATCTCTTCCTAACATCCCTAGTACTTAACTTAGGCTTGGTGGCTGCCCCAGCATACCTGCACAAGATAGAGTCCATTATGGCCGAGCTCCAGATATATTGTCATGTTTTTATTTTAGATCTCAGTGGTCCCGTACACTGTAGAAGGCTGTTTATCCATAGGTGCTTTGGCAGCAGGCTACAAGGATGAACTTTGGTAATGGTAACATGTATTGTGTTATGCCCCCCCCCCCCTCTCTCTCTGAATCAGACCCCTGTCCCAATTTATGTAGCACAGGAACAGTGGGTCGGACCCAAGGTAGCCCGCCAAGAAAGAACTGGGAAACATGTTAACCCTCCCGGCTGGGGCAGCATAAATCTCAACTTGCTTACACATGTGTCCATGTTACTTTTGTGAGCTTAACCCTTTCCGTCTGCCTCCTGGCATTCCTCTAAGTGGGTGTTAGCACTGGGAGAGGAAGTCCTGAACACTTGATCACTGTGATCGGTTCTCACAGCAGTCATACTACTGGCTCCCAATCACAATCAGAGACCAAGAACTGTTGGTGACAGCTCTATCAGCGTGCTTGGAGTGCTCTTAGCAGAGAACCTCAGACCCCCATGGATACATACAGTATGTGCTGTGGCTGGTTGTTGAGGCCCACCCATCCTACCACCACATATATGCATTAGGGCAGTGGAAAGTGTGACAAACATGGGTTAGACCACTTCCCTTTTCACCAACTTGTGACAACTGGCTGGTCAACCTCACACTAATTCGCAACAATGACACTCTCAACCTCACCCTGCACAAACATTTTTCAGCTTGCAGGACCACAATCTAAGTGCCAACAGAGTGATTGTCACTGTCTATAGTTAAAGTGGATGTAAACCCACTCTCATCCTTTCTAAACTACTGCAATATTGGTTATCTAGAAGTATATACATGCCTCCTGCATGTATACTTATCTGTCAAATGTCTCCCCTCTGTCTGCTATGAGACCTGAAAAACTGCAGATTCTGTGGGTGGGTCTGTTTTCCAGGGCTCAGTGGGTGGAGTCGTGATGTCAGTAGACTCCCTGCCCACCTCTACACTCCCCTTATCAACATGCATTTTCTCCTGTGTATTTCTTACACTGAACTTCTGCTATGATCACTAACATCCAGTCAAAACCCAGAAAAGTCCCCACATGACTTCAGCATGCCAAATCATGCTGAGGTGTGGATCAGCCAATCCTTGCAGAGCTGCTGAAGAAAGGAGTGGGGGTGGGAATTAAAAAATAATAAAATAATGCATGTCTTAGGCTAGATACCAGATATGTAAATCACCTGTCAATCACAGCAAGGGGTAAAAACGGACAAAGTTTTTACAGCCTGTCAGTTTTATTTCACTGAAAAAATATAGGATTGCTCAGAGCTGGATTAACTCTTTGTGGCAAGACTGGTCACAGCTGATCTGAAATCCCATACTCTATTTTGTGCCAGACAAAAAAAAAAATTGGGTTTACATCCACTTTAACTAAGCAATTAACCCTTTACATCCCAAACTACCACCAGATAGCTTTGGGCCTATCAACCCTTCACAATAACAATAATGACAATGATGAATCTAAATAAACATCTGTAACACACATAGGTATATTCATAGATTTACACTATAATAGCGCTCTTCAAGACAGGGATTCTTTATGCTCTGCATTAGAGACACTTTTAACACTTTTCAAAATATTGTTTAATAATGAAAAAATAAAATGATAAAGATAAAATGATACAAATAAAATGGATTACAAAAAAACAAAGAGACAACAAACAGAAAAATAAAAAGGAGTTGAGGGTGAGAATACTTAACAATGTCCTGGTTCTGCAGAGTCCAAATCAACAAGCAAGATGGTCTCATACGACTCAACAGGTGTTCTTTGGTTTGATGTCACTGTTTTTATGACCATGTCGCAGATACATTTTTCTTAATAATTTTCAATACCTACATGTTACAGTCTGATAACTTGCATATTTTCCAGCATTGAATTACGTTCGGAATGGATATAAATATGACAGGTTTCAGATGTCTACATTACCTAGGAGGAATATAGTGTCTCATTGGCTCCCCATCTTGTCTAAGATAGGGGTGCTTGGGCTTAAAGCGTTACTAATTAACTGATGGAGGTTAATATTGTAGCACCCTCTAGGTAGGTAGGTGCTAGAGATAGGATTTCTGTAGGACAGGTAAGGTTAGGCAGGACTGGCTGGGAGCCAGGCCTGTTTGTTTTGATCTGATCTGGGAGTGGCTCAGGGTAGCAGCTGGTGACTCACAGGCAGCATCACTGAGACCTCCCTCTTCTTTCTAGAATTTGCTGGAAAGTTCTAGAAATAGAGGAGGAGAGGTGTAGCTGCCTGGGGTGTTTCATTGAGCCCTGCCCAATCCCCAACATGGATTGGCAGGGGCCAGGCCTACCTAAATACCCGTGGTCAGCCCAGCTGGGGAGGAGTTGTTCAGGTGGAAGAGCTGGAGATGGGGTGCTAGGCTGTCGGGGCCTTTGAGGGAGCTCCCCAGTCTGGGGGGGGGGGTGACCTTGGGCCTGGGCCTGGGCTTGGGTGCGGATGGGGCCTTCTAAGAAATCATGGCAGCGTCCAGGACAGGAGGCACAGGAGGAGCAAGAGAGGACAGCAGGAGAGAGCTCTGCCGGGCAAGTTTTCAGGGAGAGGAACAACTGGTCGCAGCCAGAAGGGCTGGTGAGTGACATGCACAGGCCTGAGAGTACTGGGGAGGCACGCCTGAGAGGACTGGAAGAATGCAGTCTGGGATGGGTGCAGAACCAGAGGAATGGACTGTGGTGTCATGGGCAGTGGAGAAGGGCAAGCTGCGACCAGGAGGGCTGGCAGGGCCCGAGGAGGGGTTACTGGGCTCAGTAGCCACATGTAGGACAGCTAGCACCAGGAACTTTCTACATTTTGCTACACTATAGGGGCCCGTGGTCCCTGCCAGTGTTGGTCATCTTACTTTAAAAAAGTAATTAGTTAAGTTACAAATTACTTCTCCCAAAAAGTAATTGCGTTAGTAACTCAGTTACTACATTGGAAAAGTAATTAGTTACGCAGCAAAGTAACTGACTTTTTTTTTTTTTAAATATTCTATACGTGTAACTAAGGGGCGGGTCTAGTATTACTGTAACCAAGGGGCGCATTTATTATTATTGTTATATATCGTGTAACCAAGGGGCTGCTCTATTATTACTCTAACCAAGGGGCAGATCTGTTATAGCGTGTAAGCAAGGGGCGGGTCTATTATTATTATATCGTGTAAGGGGCGGATGGCTACAGAAGAGGGCGAATGTTAAATTAATGGGCAGAGCTCGATATATAACAATAATAATAAATGCGCCCCTTGGTTACAGTAATACTAGACCCGCCCCTTAGTTACACGATAGACACCCCTTGCAGAGTAGCACGAGCATCGGGAGCGTGCGGCATCGCCTCGTACAATTACATGTTAACTGCACCTGCGCGGTGTAGAGTTCACTCAGAGCTGTTTAGGTTTGGCAATTTTCGGAAGCTCCGTAGTCCTTCGTACTGCGCAAGCCCTGCGCCTGCACAGTACAGGGGGGTCCTTATCCGGCGGGGGAACTTTTTCGGCAGGACACCGGAATTACACTACTGCCATCTAGTGGCGGTAGATGTAATTGGGGTAACTAAGCCAAAGTAATGGGAACTGAGTTACCATGAGGGGAAAAGTAATCAGTTAGATTACTTGTTACCCTCTAAAGTAACTGCGTTAGGTAACTCAGTTTATTTTAACTCAGTTACTTACATCACTGGTCCCTGCCTACAAAGGGCAATTGCAAAGGCCTGGCTGAGTGAGTGTCAGGCCTGACCATTTTTGTGATAGCTGTGCCTGGAAGCTCAAGCAAGAGTTGTGCTAGAGTGAAGATTGGAGTGTATATACCAGAGTGTATATAGTTGTCACAAGCAAGTTCTGCAAATTCCATTGGGTATCCCATACTTCCCTTACCCCATCCAAGTTCAAACCCCTCAATAAAATAAAAAAACAAAGTACATGGACTGTTTTATTTCTCAGAGTGTCTGAGAGGTGAATGCCGGGCTGGGCAGGGTGACAGGTGGGCCACAACACTTAGCAGCCCCTACGGGGGTACCGCTACAATATGTTCTTATTCTGACTGTTCTATTATTATTTCATGTGTTATGAAATACCCTGAAATTATTGATTCTACCAAGACAGAAATGTGTATTGCTAGAGAGTGTGACTTCAGCTAGGGTATTTACAATGAGGGGAGATCTGGCAGGTATCTGTTTGTTTTCCAGGTTGCTTAAGCTTGCAAATTTGAAGTTTTTATGAGGGTTTTTACACTGAAGTGTGGAGTCAGCTAATAGCCATGAGAGGGTCTGCATCTGTCCTCTCAAGGATCTGATAAGAGGGTTCTGGCATTGGCTAACAGTTTGTGTATTGTATAAACTAAAGGGGGAGGGAGGGGGAAGGTCTCTGCAGCTTTTTTTTACAAAAATGGCATGGGTGACCTGGGGAAACAACATGGCTGTCACATACAGCTTTCCAAGGGCCCAATGCACACGACCATTACCGGAAGAGCTTAAAATAAGCTTCATTTTATTGTTTAAAATACTAGTCCCATCAATCCACAATGTTATGGAGATGAACAATGTTTGAAGTCTAGCATGTTTGAAGTCTAGCCTGCGGGACAACCATGGCTGCCCTCATAAACTCATCAATACAATAGAGAAAGGGACATAAGGGGACAGGAAGGTTGTTTATTCATGGGATCACCAGGTGAAAAAAAGAGAAGAAAACAAATGAAAAACAAATGAAAAACATCTAAGAACTGGTAAGCTGCAATTTATTACATTTTTGTTTTTGGGTTTAGATGCAGTTTTAAGATGGGAAATGGGCCAAGATTGGATCTTAGGAACTGGAGTCTGTTTGTATAATAGTGTTGCTTCTAGTCATGACCCTATCTAGTCATGAGGCACAGTGTAGTTTGGTTCACTAGTAAAACCTCCTCCTGTAGTCTCATCCTTGGTACAGTAAGCTAAGGAACAAGCACACACTTGAGGAACTTTTAGTTGTAGCCTTATGTTTCACTAGAACTGATGCCTGGTGCAAGAACCTGTGGGTTTTCTGCCTGGTGCCCCAGGTCTAGCAAGACCTCTAGCTAAGCATTGTCATTCTGATTGTCAGAGGAACGTGCTCTGTTTTATGTTGACTCTTCCCTCTTCTAATGCTTTGTGTCAGATCTCTCCCTTCTGCCTCCACAACTCACAGGCCAGCAAATCCTGCACAATATGGAAAACAGTAGAAACAATATTATATTCAATAGGATGGCTCCCTTTAGCAGTTCAATGCAATTAGAGCAGACGAGGAGAGAAAATTATAAAAAGGTGAGAACGGGTATTTCTTGAAATCCAGATATCTTCAGCTAGCCTCTTTTATGTTGTAAATAAAGTAATCTAAAATGGCAAGGCATAGCAAAGTTAGCAAAGCTGTGATTTATCCTGGTAGTAGTATAACTTCTGCCTTTTATAAACCTAAAGATGTCATCTAATATGGCTACTGAAATAAGTAATGTGTACTGAGCATAGGCATGTGCTTGCTGTGTCCGTTATAATAGAGGGTTTAACTTCTGTGGGACTACAAGTACCACCAGCTCTCTCTCTGTGTCTTTGCTCTGGAAAATGGTGGCCGCCACGCCACGCTGCAGCTCACTGGAATCTGAATTGCAGGCCCCTCTGGATGACCTGAAACACCCGCCGGTCCACTGCACTGAAGAAGCGATGCTATTGGCAGAGATCCCTCTGGGTATAGCTGTCTAGCTCCACGCTGTGTAGGCCACAAATCGTCAGCAAAAAAAAACAACACAGAAAACTTATAAGCATAATAGCTGACCTTGGCTACATTGTATCTTGACCCTTCATATGTTCTAGTACTTTGACCCATCCCCTCTTCTAGTACTATAACTTTTCTCCATTTCTTGCACTTCCTCTCTTTTTGTACTTTGATGCTTTCACTTGTGTAGCACGACCCCCTAAGAGGCTGCTTGGATTTACCTGCTCATCTGCACTGCCATGACCTGATGAACATTCCAACTCACCTGACACTCTGGGTTCAGACATCGTTGCACCACTTCAAAGCAACAAGTCAGACAACTGTGCATTTATATTCTGATAATGTTTACTAGGACAGTTCAAAGAAGATATTGTCACAAAGCGGAGGTAATAGATCTTCTGAGTTTTAGGCAACAGCGCCAACTCAGCAAAGGAATTCCTCCCAATAACACAAATCAAGATATTTGTCTATAATATACACATCTACAGAGGAGTACTGCTTGCACCTGAAAGGATAAACAGGGTTAAATGGTTATACCGACACACTTCTAATAAGGGAAACCTCACCCAGCCTATAAACCTTAAACTCTAATGAGAAGTCAGACTTAATGGCAATGTTATAAGGGCCCTTGTAGCAATAATGACAGCAATGTCTCCATTGCAGATCTGATGGTCTTCACTGGCATGTAGGAGCTCGTTAGTTGTATGCAATAAGGTGTACTAGCAAGCAATAAGCTTTCTTGAAATGGTAAAGGCTAAAGGTGTCTATGCACAGTGTTCAAGATAGGTTCAGAAAAGTATTCCCAAGGTAAAGATGTCTGTGCAAAGTGTCCCAGAGAAACTGTAAGAAAGGATTTGTAAAGGTGGGCGATTGCCCTCTCACCAATGACTAGGCCGATTTAATGCCTTCCAACCCACGTGCAGCAGATCCGCTGTTCCGATCTCCCGATGCGAAGCATAGAACACAGGTTGGCAGGCGACCAAAGTGGTGATGGATGGATGTCCGACGAACAGCAGGCAGTGCTAGGCCCCTTCTCACCTGGGTTGGAATGTTTATACCGCGTGATAGGCCACGACCTCTCTCTATGCACGGAGAGGTCCATCTCGCGTCAGGCCCAGGAGAAAGAGAGCACAGGGCTTTGGCTTCTTATATAGTTCCTCCCAGCAATCTCTCTCCGATGGCAGCAAAGATCCCTGGGATGTGTAGTCCAGGTACAGGGTCATGCAAAGCAATTATCAGTCTGTAGAACTACTCGTCCCACAATCCCTTTAGCTTGGCTCACTAATATGTCAATTGATAACTGAAGCGCTAGAGGGACATGCAATGCATGGAAATACCAGAGGAACACTGTACTTTATAATTGTAGTCCACATTACTACACTTGTCTAGTAAAATCCTTCCCCTGTTGTAGTATGTCCACCCTTTCCTCTCTTCTAGTACTTTGATCCTTGAAATAGTCTAGTACTTTGATACCCCTATTTTAGTAATTTGACCCATTCCTCTCCTATAGTACTTTGCTCCTTTCCATCTTTCTATACTTTTATCTTTACTTTTATACTTTTATCCTTACTCTTTTCTGGTACTTTGATCCATCCTTATTCTAAAACTGTGACACGTCCCCTCTTTTAGTATTTTGATCCTATCCCTCTTTTAATACTTCACCACCTCTAGTACTTTGATTCTTCCCTCCTCTAGTGTTTTGACCCTTAACCTCTTCTAGTACTTTGATCCTTCCCCTCTTCTAAAATTTTGATGCTTCCCCTCTTCTGGTACTTTGATCTTTTCCTCCCTTACTTTGACCTTGCTTTTACAAAGCAATAAAGAACAAAAAAGAATCAATACCAAAATAAAGCAGCACTCTTTTGCCCCGTACACACGGTCGGAAAATCCGACCACAAAATCCATCGGATTTTTTCCGACGGATTTTGTCCGACACTGGTGTTGCATACACACGGTCGGACAAAGTTGTCGGAAAATCCGATCATTCTGAACGTGGTGACGTTTGTTGCCTACGACAGGACTACGTAGAGGCTAGTAGCCAATAGCTTTGGTCTTGTAATGTGATCTGAGCATGCGTGGCACTTTGTCCGTCGTAATTCGCTACACACGATCGGAAAAAGTTCGATAGGACTTTGTTGTCGGAAAATTTGAGAGCAGGAGATAAAACTTTGTCCGTCGGAAAATCCGGCGGAAAAAGTCCGATGGAGCCTTTTTTTCCGACAACATTGTCTGATAGGACATTTTCCGTCGGAAAATCCGACCGTGTGTACGGGGCATAAGTGTGGCGAGGTGCAGCAGAGCACATTTGCAGAAACAGAATGTGAAAGTTTAGGTTTAATAATTCACTTAAAACAATCCGGTGGGATGATACCCGACCAGGAGCACTCTCGGGATGTAACAGTGATGTGTAGCAGAGAAGGTCTCAAGGGTGCCGACAGCATCTGTTTTGAGGTGCAGGATGTGGCCTGGCCCGCGCTTGCCTAAAATGGGAGGTTTCCAGGAAAAATGGTGTGCCTCTATCCTTACCCTACTCTTCTGGAACCTCTCCCTGCTGTTAATTACTGCCCTTGTCAGACGGGTGACCTGTCCTTACACTACCTACAAGCAAAAACATGCAAAGCCTAGGAGCCAGGGCCTAAAATAGGCTCTGCCTGATCCAAGATGGCTGCCAGTCACATGGGGTATCAACCTGGATAGCTTCCCAGTGACCCAGGAAACCATAGAAGAACCATGTTCCTCTTGACTCCAGCAATGTGTATACACATCTTGATACAATCAAATAGCACAACATGTTATAGCTAGAGCAAGAACACACAATATAGTATATCAAGTGTAACAATAAACATTAAATGACACCACGGGGTAAATCATTAGAGGTCAAGTAAAGAGAGTAAAGAATATATATATATATATATATATATATATATATATATATAGATAGATAGATAGATAGATAGATACAGGGGGTCCCCGGGTTATGAACCCATTAGGGACTGTCCTCCTGTTTGTAAATCGAAAATGTCCGTAAGTCAGCCGCGCACGCACAGAACGACAATTACGGACATTTCCGATGTTCCGTCGATTGCTGTACGGGCATTTCCGTTACTTTCCGTGGCTTTGTCTGGCCGCGCATTCGCAGAACGGCCGATGTCCACGCAGAATGGCAGAGGGTCCCCACAGCGCCCAGTTTGTAAGTAGGAGTTGTTCGTAGGTCGGGCGTTCGTAAGTCGGGGACCCCTGTATAGATATATACACACACAGTATCTTACAAAACTGAGTACACCCCTCACATTTTTGTAAATATTTTATTTCATTTTCATGTGACAACACTGAAGAAATGACACTTTGCTACAATGTAAAGTAGTGAGTGTACAGCTTGTATAACAGTGTAAATGTTCTGTCCCCTCAAAAAAAACTCAACACACAGCCAATAATGTCTAAACCGTTGGCAACAAAAGTGAGTACACCCCTAAGTGAAAATGTCCGAATTGGGCCCAAATTGTCAATATTTTGTGTGGCCACCATTATTTTCCAGCACTGCCTTAACCCACTAGGTAATGGAGTTCACCAGAGCTTCACAGGTTGCCACTGGAGTTTTCTTCTACTCCTCCATATTGACATCACGCAGATGGTGGATGTTACAGACCTTGCGCTCCTCCACCTTTTGTTTGAGGATGCCCCACAGATGCTCAATAGGGTTTAGGTCTGGAGACATGCTTGGCCAGTCCATTGCCTTTACCCTCAGATCCTTTAGCAAGGCAGTGGTCACCTTGGAGGTGTGTTTTGGGTCGTTATCATGTTTGAATACTGCCCGGTGGCCCAGTCTCCGAAGGGAGAGGATCATGCTCTGCTTCAGTATGTCACAGTACATGTTGGCATTCATGGTTCCCTCAATGAACTGTAGTTCCCCAGTGCCGGCAGCACACATGCAGCCCCAGACCATGACACTCCCACCACCATGCTTGACTGTAGGCAAGACACACTTGTCTTTGTACTCCTTACCTGATTGCCGCCACACATGCTTGACACCATCTGAACCATATACGTTTATCATGTTCTCATCAGACCACAGGACATGGTTCCAGTAATCCATGTCCTTAGTCTGCTTGTCTTCAGCAAACAGTTTGCAGGCTTTCTTGTGCATCATCTTTAGAAGAGGCTTCCTTTTGGGACGACAGCCATGCAGACCAATTTGATGCAGTGTGCGGTGTATGGTCTGAGCACTGACAGGCTGACCCCCCACCCCTTCAACCTCTGCAGCATTGCTGGCAGCACTCATACATCTATTTCCGAAAGACAACATCTGGATATGACGCTGAGCATGTGCACTCAACTTCTTTGGTCGACTATGGTGAGGCCTGTTCTGAGTGGAACCTGTCCTGGTAAACCGCTGTATGGTCTTGGCCACCTTGCTGCAGCTTAATTTCAAGGTTATGGCAATCTTCTTATAGCCTAGGCCATTTTTATGTAGAGCAACAATTTTTTTTTCAGATCCTCAGAGAGTTCATGAGGTGCCATGTTGAACTTCCAGTGACCAGTATGAGAGAATGAGAGCCATAACACCAAATTTAACACACCTGCTCCCCATTCACACCTGACACCTTGTAACACTAATGAATCACATGACAGCAGGGAGGGAAAAAGGACTAATTGGGGTTCAATTTGGACATTTTCACTTAGGGGTGTACTCACTTTTGTTGCCAGCGGTTTAGACATTAATGGCTGTGTGTTGAGTTATTTTGAGGGGACAGCAAATTTACACTGTATACAAGCTGTACACTCACTACTTTACATTGTAGCAAAGTGTCATTTCTTTAGTGTTGTCACATGAAAAGATATACAAAAATATTTACAGAAATGTGAGGGGTGTACTCACTTTTGTGAGATACTGTATATATATATATATACATATATATATATATACACACACACATTATTATATACATTATATATACTGTAGCAGGGCGGTACCTTGCCAGCATCCAGGTCTAATAAACAGCCAGTTCACTAATGATTCAGCTGTGTTCTGGGTTTTACGTAATGAACAGACCAAGGCTCTAGGCTCCCAGTTAGAGACGACTCCACCCTGCAGACAGGAGGTCCAGGCATGGGAGTCAGTAGGGCTTCACCTAGGACTGGTATTTAAAAATTCCAGCAATTAAAATTGAAAAATATGAGAAGGACTTCTATGAATTACTGGATCAGGCCTATAGTAGGAACATTATTAATAAGGCTGAATGGGATTTCATCAGAACACCCCATCCACGCACACCTACATTCTATGCCCTACCAAAGGTCCATAAAAGTACTACACAGCCACCAGGCAGACCCATTATTTCAGGCAATGGTTCTCTCACTGAGAAACTGAGCAAATTCATAGATGGCTATTTAAGACCACGCGTATCCAAACTTCCAAGCTATATCCGTGACACACCACATCTACTGCAAAATCTGGACGGCATTTGCCTCCCACCAGACTCGATACTAGTGGCGATCGATGTTGAAGCTTTATATAGCTCCATTCCCCATGACAAAGGCCTCACATGCATACGACATATTATCAATGACGATAACCTTATAGACCCAAACACAAAAGAATTTCTTCTAGCAGCTCTAGAATTTATCCTTCACCACAACTATTTCACCTTCAATGGCTCCCACTACCTCCAGGTACAGGGCGTTGCTATGGGGACTTCATGTGCCCCATCATACGCGAACCTGTACCTGGGGGAGTGGGAACAAATGCTACAATATTCAGTAGCCCTCGCTCCATATATGGAGAACATCTCGTTATGGTATCGATATATCGATGATGTTCTCCTAACCTGGAACGGCCCAACAGAAGCACTAACGCTATTTCTAGAACATCTCAACTCTAACGAGTTCAACCTATCATTCACTATGAGCTGGAATGCAGATAACATCACCTTTCTTGATACAACCATTCTAAAAGATAGATCTGGTAATCTCACAACTGGCCTTTACAGAAAACTCTCAGCTGGCAATACGATACTACATGCCAGTAGTTTTCATCCACAATCCCTAATTGCTTCCATTCCATACAGCCAGTATTTGCGCATAAGGCGCAACTGTACAGAAAACCACATTTTCAAAAAAGAGGCAGATCTACTTAAAGCCCGCCTCCTAGAAAGGGGCTATTCAAATAAATGCCTAAAAAAATCATATCAACGAGTGTTGGGAAGAACCCGTTGTGACGGACCTCGTACCCAAAGATGTCCGCCGTAACTGCTTCCTCTGTCCGGTACCACACAATCCAAGACCCCCTTAGCTTACCCAGTCACCAGA
This sequence comes from Lithobates sylvaticus, assembly GCA_028564925.1. Taxonomy (NCBI): domain Eukaryota; kingdom Metazoa; phylum Chordata; class Amphibia; order Anura; family Ranidae; genus Lithobates; species Lithobates sylvaticus. The sequence goes on from CM053033.1 coordinate 112,957,855, forward strand.
CAACACCAGTGTAGGGTACATCAGGAATGAATCTTTATTTGACATGTCACACTTATATACAGTTGACAGATGACTCAAGCCTAACCTAATTAGCATGAGCTAATTATCTTAATCAACACTGGGCTCCTTCATTCAATTGCAGGGTTAATTAGCACACACAACAATAGGTGAAACACTTCTACAAGCCAGACTATACTCAATTACATAACACAGGTGGCTGGAGTTCATGTCATTAGCGTCTCTTGCTAATATGCCAAATACACATACAGATTCTATGTGTATTGGGGGGCCAGCATGGACCTGAATCCAAGTATCACCAGCTCAGGGGTCCCAGGCTTGCAGCTCAAAGAGCACTGTTCCCCCAAATGCCAGGGCCCATAGTCGCAAGGCAGCAGGCTCGCACTCAGTCCCCTCCAACAGCCCGTGTCCCGGCTAGGTCCGTCACATTTCTCCCCTTTCGGCAGGAGACTAACACAGGAGGAGACCCCAGACGGGTTGACTCCGAAGTTAGTCAGTGGTTCCAGTGCTCTAATGCCTGTACCCACACAGTACCCCAAACAAATTGTTCCAAACAGAGCACGACTCACCCAGCCAACTTCTGCCTCTCTCATAGAACATATCCGCCGCTGGGGAGAGGCCTGGACTGGCCCTTCCCCCTGGAGTCTTTTCAGCCGCTGGAGAGAAGACAGGGTGACTGGGCTCACTCCATCCTGCTGTTGGGGATCTGGGCCGACCGCCCAGCATCCCTGGGTTATACTGGTGGAGACTGCATTCCCATCCACCTTTACAGGGAATCTGTCCTGTTTTAGTTGCGGGCAGAGGCCAGCAGCGCTCTGTTCCGTTGCCAGCAGTTCAGGTGGGTGTAGGAGCTTCCCTACATCATCTCCTCCAGCTAACTGTTGGGGAGAGAGGCCGACTGCCCCAGCTCCCTGGAACTCCGCAGCTGTTGCTGGTGCTGGACAGAGGTGGGTAGCACTCTGCCCTGTTGCCAGCACTTCTGCTGGGGACTCCACATCCTCCGCTCTGGTTAACCGTTGGGGCAGGAGGCTGGCTTCCTCCACTCCCAAATTGTGTAGCTGCCATTGGGAAGGGGAGCCGGCTGCTTCCTTTTCCATTCCCTCATCTGGCCGCTGGGATGACATGTCTGTGGTATTGTCTCCCAGGTGCACGGATCTTTGCTGGGGAGGAAAGACCGCTTTCTCCACCCTGGCCGACTGTTGAGGAGGGACAACAACCACCTCCTCTCTCTTCTCCCCCTGTATCTGCTGCTGGGAAGTGATCGCCACCTTCTCACCCTGAGCCTCCATAACTGCCACCGGTGTGGGGCAGAGGTCTTGGACCCTCTGTCCGGTGACCTGCGCTTCAGCTGGAGAAGTTCCTTGTAACTCCACGGATACTGCCGTTGGTGCTGGGCAGAGCTCAGTGAAGTTTGGCCCTAATACCAGCTCTTCTGATGGAGGCTCATGAGGTTGTTTTTCCTCAGCAGAAAAATCTATTAAATCCCCAGTCTCTACAACTGATGGCTGGGGATAGAGGTTCACCACCTGTCCGTGGAACCTAGAAGATGCCATCGGTGCTGGGCAGAGGTTAGCAGAGCTCTGCCCTGTTGTCAGCACTTCCTGCATCCGCCATAAGACCTCCGCGTCCATAGCTGCGGGGGCAGGTGGGCAAAGCACTCTGTTACTATGCCACATCGCCGACTCTTCAGCCAGGATTTCAGAGCTGTCTGCTGGTATTTCCTGATAGTCCCAGGCAAAGGGAGCCCCACCCTGCTGCTGAGCAGAGTCTAGCAGCTGTATGTAGGCGATCTCCAGCTCCCATTCCTGAGCGGCCAGGAACTCCAAATCTTCCTGTGCCCAGAGCACTTCCGAGACGTTCAATCTTTGCTCTCTGTGCTCCATTATTTCCTCCAAACGCCACTCCAGATCACTCCCAAAGTCGGGGTCCTCGGACAGCCTCCAGTACAACAATCCCAGGCCATTATAATCAAAGCCTTCCGTGGGCCTGTCATCCGCTGTCCACGGGCACACTTGGGCTACATACCACCGGAGGGCTCTGTAGCTCTCGTCCAAACGCATTTCTGCCCGGATCAGCCTGCTTAACTCAGCTGTCCACTCCTGCTTCGGTTGTTCCCCCAATAACAGCAATCGTACTTCATACTGCGACCAGTACCTTACATGGATGGAGGGGAGAACTTTTCCCTGGTGTCGCTGCTCACAGGCTAGCGCTTCTTTCCAGAGTTGTAGGCGAACAGAATCATACCATCCCAGCAGGACCTGCACCGATACTGGTCCTCTGTGCTGTATCCGCATCTCTCGCAACCTCCTTCCGAATTCCTCTTCCATGACGTATCTGTACCTCTGCTATCCGGGCCTTGGATCCAGGTGATGGTTTGGATGTGTTCACGACAAGGAAGCACGATCCCACTGCTGCCAGCCAATTGTGACGGACCTCGTACCCAAGATGTCCGCCGTAACTGCTTCCTCTGTCCGGTACCACACAATCCAAGACCCCCTTAGCTTACCCAGTCACCAGACAACACCAGTGTAGGGTACATCAGGAATGAATCTTTATTTGACATGTCACACTTATATACAGTTGACAGATGACTCAAGCCTAACCTAATTAGCATGAGCTAATTATCTTAATCAACACTGGGCTCCTTCATTCAATTGCAGGGTTAATTAGCACACACAACAATAGGTGAAACACTTCTACAAGCCAGACTATACTCAATTACATAACACAGGTGGCTGGAGTTCATGTCATTAGCGTCTCTTGCTAATATGCCAAATACACATACAGATTCTATGTGTATTGGGGGGCCAGCATGGACCTGAATCCAAGTATCACCAGCTCAGGGGTCCCAGGCTTGCAGCTCAAAGAGCACTGTTCCCCCAAATGCCAGGGCCCATAGTCGCAAGGCAGCAGGCTCGCACTCAGTCCCCTCCAACAGCCCGTGTCCCGGCTAGGTCCGTCACACCCGTCTAGATATTCTGTATAACCCCACGTCAAAGAAAAATAAGGCTCACCCAATCTCTATCATTACAAGTTTCTCCAAGCAGCATGTGGCGATTCGAAGGGTCATCTCGCGATACTGGCACATGCTGACCATGGACCCCCACATTGGCCCGTTTGTACCACCTGCCCCCATGATTACTTATCGGAGAGCTCAATCACTCCGAGACCGCCTAGTCTGCAGTGAGTATAGAGGTGGAGGAAAACGCGATCCGTGTAAAAACAAAGGCACCTTCAGATGTGGTGGCTGCAACTACTGCAGATTCATCAATACAAACAAAAATATCACCTTACCCAATGGTGCACCTTACAAACCCAAACATTTTGCTAATTGCAATACATGTGGAGTAGTATATCTTCTACTTTGCGAATGCAATAGTTTTTACATCGGGAAAACGATACAAGAATTCTGGCGAAGGGCCTATAAACATATCCTGTCAATGAGAACATGCAACTCTAATTTACCATTAGGTAGACATGTCACAATGATACATGAGGGACTATGCCCGAATTTCTCCTTCCTGATCCTGGATCGCGTACATCAGGGTATACGGGGAGGAGATACCAACAAGCTCCTGATGCAAGTAGAGCAAAAATGGATTTTCAAACTAAAGGCAACTTTGCCGCCAGGGTTAAATGGGACCACTTCCTTTAAACCATTCCTGGAGGGTTTCTCCTCAGGGGGCTCTGAGTGGGAACCCCCAGATCAATAAGGGTAATTAGTAAGGATCCCACTATGTATGTATCCTAAGGGATCCCCTGTGTCCCCGACCTCACCCCGTTTCCGTTATGTAAATATTGCCCCTTAATATATATTTATGTGCCATCTCCTAACCATGACCTGTAAATTATTTTACCCCTTATGTTGTCTCTAAAGGTAAAAAGAAGAAAAAAGTGTTCTGCATTTCCTGCATGTCCATGCCATTCTGCCTGTAACACAGAACACCATGGCAACCAACATGTGCATTTATGCTCTCCCCCTTTGTTTTTGTTTGGTTTAATTTTTTACATTTGATTTTTTTTTTATGTCCATTACTGTTGTTGTCACTGTATAATTGGCCACTCCAGCCATGCCTCCTGCTGGCTTCCTTAAGGCCACTGGCCGTCCTGCCCTTTCATTCCTTTTTTTCCCCCCCTCTATTCAGCAGTTGCACTCTTTACCAGTTCGGCACCCAGCGCAGGTGGGGCCTCTGGCTGCTGGTATCAGCGCTAACGGCCCTACACAGACAGGGAGGCGGGGACTTGTCCCACGTCTCCCTCTCACACTGCGCTGCGGGCCAGTGACACGGGCGCCGGTTCCCGCCCACCGACGCCGTGACGTCATCACGTCCGACGCCGCTCACGTTCGCCACTCTCTCCTATGTACGCCGCCCCATAACAAATATGCGGCGGCGTCATAGGAACGCCAAGCTTGTTAGCATCTGCGGCCGGGGGACAAAATTCTACTACCCACCCCCTGCCGCCCACCACCTATCGAACCTATGATTGGCCAAATCCAGGACGGGGGCGGACCCCCGCGCCGCTGCCTCGGGGGGCGTCTCCCTCTCCCCTCTTCCCATTGGCTCCCAGCCCTTTAAAGCAGGCAGCATTTGGAAAGCTCTTCTATGCTGCCATCACCTGACAGGACCACGTAGCGCCACTCAGACACTAAGGTAAGCCACTACCTGAGCCCCTACCAGCCATTTCCAACTTTACAGGACTAATTTGTAACACCCTTATCTCTAAATTCCTTTCTACCTATAGGAAGCCTCCCCTGGCGGACCTCAACCCTGGCTTCAATATACCAGGTCAAGGTATAATCTCCTTTGACACCACCTACTCTCACCACAAACTACTGTAATATATATATATATCAAGCTCTCATGTTCGTGTTGGTCTGTTTTACCATCCCCTCTAGGAATCAGGTCACTACACCTGACGTCCACGGACTGCGTTTACTCACAAACCAGTACCCACAGAGGGACACCCCCAAACTATTACAACCCTACAGTCCGCCAGGTATGATCTTCTCCCATGTATGTACAAACATATGCATGCGCACATATATTTATGCGCATGCAATCACGCATCCAATTTCCCAAATAAAACCCCTGTTTCTCACACCCCCCTTTTCCCATTGTTACATCTGTTGGGAATACATTCTTCCGATTTTTTTCTTTATATGCTGGTATGATCTTTTTTCATCAACCCCTAGGTATCGCGGAGTCTCACATGACAGATCCGCTACTGTAACAACCAATGGTCCTGTTGGTTTGACACGCACTGCTTTACACCCAGTGATGGTCTCTAAGGTACGGTATCATCACCAATAACTTTATGCAACCAATCTAAAGGCCCGTACACACGGTCGGACTTTTTGACAACCAACATGCAAATTAGGTGGTTTGGACCAACATCCGACCGTGTGTACGCTCCATCGGACCAACTTTTTCCAGGTTGCATCGGACTTTTGTTGGCTGTGCGAACGGACCAACTTTCTGCCAACAAAAGTCCGAAGGACAAAAGTCCGAACGTGTGTATGCAGTACCAACTGACTTTTGTCCACAGTACAAACACGCATGCTCAGAACCAATGCAAAAGATCAGACAACAATATAGAAGTTGACCAAAGGTGGCGCTGGAGTATTCGAACGTCCTCTTTTGAAGTGTCGTCAGTACGTTGAAACGTCACTACGTTCGTGTTGGTTGTCTCAAAAGTCCGACCGTGTGTATGCAGTACCAACTTGAGGGCCAACGCCCTTTGGACAAAAGTCCAAGGGAAAGTTGGTCCACGGTCCGACCGTGTGTATGGGGCTTTATACATACCAAATGTTCATGTGCAACCTTGGCTGTTGGGACTGATACCTGACAATGCTCAGGTAAGGTGACACAAATCACCTTTACAGTACCTGCCAATACTTGTTGCCCAACCATTTCAGACGATATCTCTATGATGCTGTCTCAATACCTCCCATTACATCTACGTGTTTTTTTCACTTCTTACAGCCATCACGCTAAATCCGGGTCTCTGGGCCTCCTTTGGCAGGTGCAGGGAACATATAGGACGCCCTTTGTTGCCGAACCGGTCCTCCCCGGAGGGTCTGTATGTGCATGCTGAACCTTTTCCACTCTAGGAGGGGGTTGTTTGATGGACACTCAGCCATAGGCCCAGGAATGCTAGCAGGACGCCAAAGCAGCCACCTTACCCTGTTTTTTCTCTACCAGGTTTCTAAATTTCCCAAAGGAATCCTCTTCCTTTCTGGGTTTTAATAATTGGATGCCCCCATAGGAGCTCAAGACATCAGATAGGGTCAGTACAACTAATATTAATTACTATTAATGCAAAGATCAATATGCTATCTCCCACCAATACTATGATTGTGAGTGCATATATCCTATTTTGCATATATTTCATTGTAATTTTTCTTTCTAGATCACAAATACATAAATGTGCCTACCCTAAAGTTTTCTCCCTGAAGAAGAGTCAAAAAATCTCGAAACGCGTCGGAGCACTACGCACATTTTTGTTGTTTGTATCAACATCTATGTCATAGTTTTCTTTTCCTATGTTGTTTTTTTGCATCCTCTGTATTTTTACATGTATGTGGTATGTTCATATATCTTTGTGGATTTGCTAATCCTACCTTTAAAAAAAAACCCCCGCTTATCTTGATGTCAAATAAATACTTATTTAAACCCTAAAATATATGTAAGCGTTCTCTCCCTTCTAAAAATCCCCAAGAGGAATACATTTTGTACCAAGGAGAAAGAGGTGGGAGCCAGTGTAGCACGAGGCTACTTGCTGTACGCACAGAGGTGCTGAGAATCTGGTCTGTGGGAGACAGACCAAGGCCCTAAAGTGTAAGGCCTGAGCTGGAGAGCTGCGTTTACAAGCCAGGGGGGCTGAAATTCCATTACTTTGGTAGCAGGACTGAAATACTGAAATACTGAATACCCCTGCAAGGGAATCTTCTGTGTTTGTTTTGAACTTTCTTTTAAATAAAAGTGGGCAAAACCAGCCCTAAAATGGATAAAAGCGACTGGTGATGTCCTTAAAGCGCTACACTTGGAGTGAACCCCTGACAATACATACATACATGTTTTATGAATTAGCAAGAAGGATGCCTAGTGTGGAAATGCCCAGCCTCCAATGAAGAGACCAGGGGGTCTAAGGCAGTTGAGATAAACATAACCTCTGAACAGGGTCTTGTAATGTTTGTTCCCTGCACCCAGTAATATGTTGGATTTGGGAGGCAAGAAAGTATATGTTGTGGTTAGGGACTACCAATCCTCCATCTTATTTTGGTAGCTGGAGCACCTTTAACTCAATTATGGGCCTTCTTCCCTTCCAGATGAGATCCCTAAACATAACATCTATTTTCTGAATAACTTTTGGGATATCCATATGGGAGCATTATGAAGGATATATAACAGTTGTATCATCCACACCATTTTAACTGCCTACAACAGTGAAGGGTAGTTTGCACTAAGCTCTCTGATTCTTCACCATCTGATTAATCTGATCTGGTCAATATTCAGGGTAACATAGTCTGACACTGAAGAGGAAATGTAAATCCCTAGATATTTAAAAGATGAGTGCTGCTAAAATTCGGAAAATCCAAAAATCTGAAAAATCGAAAATACGAAAGAACAAAGATCCAAAAATAATAACCAACTAACTAATAATACCTAACTATTAAATTATAGGTATTGGAAATTCCTTTAAAATGTGGCTGTTAGTGATCGTAACGAATACGGATTTATCTGAAGTTATAAATTATCAGAAAATAACGTATGCTGCATCTAAACAAATGGAATGTAACGAATTAATAATAATAAAAAGGGTTTTATTATTACTTATTATTAATTTGTTACGTTCCAGTCGTTTAGATGTGGCATTAGTCATTTTGGATAATTCGTAAATTCAGATAAATTTGTATTTTTACGTTTACCAACAGCCAAAGTTGAAAGGAAATTCCAATACCTATAATTTAATAGTTAGTAATAATTATTATTAGCTAGTTGTTGTTTTGGATTTTCGAATTTCCGGATTTTCGTTCTTTCAAATTTTTCGTTTTTGGAAAAGTTCGTTAATTTTCCGAATTAACAAATTTGTTGAATTTCGTTGAAAAATGAATTTGGAACGAAAAAAAAGTGCACATGTCTACTACAATCCTTTCCTCTTCTAGTACCTCGACACTTACCCTTTCCAAGTACTCTAAACCTTCCCTTCTTCTAGCACTTTGACCTTTACCTCCCGTAGTACTTTGACCTTACCTTTCTTCTAGTACTTTGATCCTTCTTCTCTTTTAAGCCTGGGTTCAGACCAGTGTGGTGCGAATTGAATGTCCGGCGTGACTGCGCACTGAAACGTCTGTTGTTCTGCGGTTTGTCAGCATTTTTAGCTTGCCAAGCACTTTTTCTGATTGTCTGGCTGCTTATAAAACCTGGGATGTTTGTGTACACTTCCTGGTTGTCCAGGAGTCTGTAGTGTGTGTTTTGTGTTTCTTTGCAAAATGTGTGCTGCTCTGCCTATGATAATGCCAACAGTTGTTGCTGCAACAGCAGCAATCTTGCTTGAAGAAGAGAATAGGAGAAGGATGAGGAGAAGAAGAAGAAGATACTGGGTTCATCCCATCATTGCAAATCGTGAAGAAAGTGGCCAGTTCATGATCTTGTATGGGCACCTCCGTGGGCATGAAGAAAAACGTTTCAATTTCACACGCATGTCAATAAGTAGGTGAGTAATTTTTCATCCAAACCATACTTTATTTGTAGCCATTGATGTATAGTGTGTTTTATATTTTCAAGACACAAGTCCATCCAGTCTAACCTATGTGTGATTATGTGATTATGTCATTCTAAGATTATTGTAACTAAAATACAAACTGTACATTATTTGAGCATGCAGCCTAAAGGGCACAAAGTGAGCGTCAGCTAGCACCCCCCTCCTGGTGCAAACCAGGTCATATGCCCTTAACATGTGTTTTTGGATATTTTACCCCCCAAACACCTTGGCCCAAATGTGCTGGTGACAAGGTGCTTTGTGGGTGGTGGTCTTGCCATGCATCTTTGTTTAGCATTTTGGTATCAGACAATTGTTAGTGTTAGATTAAAAGGCCAGTGGCTTCTTCTCTGTTGAAATGAGGACCCATATGAATTTTTTTTTTTTTTGCCACTTATTGAATTTTTTTTTACTTAGTTTAACGAATTGCTTGGCTTAATCTCCCCTCGCTTGAAGCGTCAGAACACGTGCTTCAGAACAAGTATCCAGCCTGCTGAAAGATTATTGATCACATTAAGGTAATTTTCAACACTCATGTCCTTTGTCATGTGATTTATTGACCATGTAATCTAATGTTTTTTTATGTTTTTTTTACCTGGGTATTTGTAAAAATATGACGGCACAAAAAATGGTGGAATAATTATTTATTCACGTATCATAAAATATGATAAAAATATAAACTTTACCCATGTATAAAACATAAATTTACTCTGAAATAACTTAAAAAATAAACTTGCCTGTCAAGTAGGCCTCTTCCATGTTGTTTTATCAAAATGTGTCATGTTGGTTCTTAACCTTGAACAGACCTCATCACAGATTCTGATATGTTTTTGGGAAAGGGGCCTCATAGGAGTATTGAGTTGCGGAAGCTGGGTCATCACTGGCAGTGTGGAGAGCAGGCCTAGCCTCCCCATGTTGACTTGGCACATACATACCCTGAGTTTGGGGGGGGGGGGGCCCTAATTGAAGGAAGTGGGGATGGGATGGGATAGGGAAGGTTACTGTGTGGCACTTCATATCTGGAGATTGGCTTGTCATAACTTGAGGGATATGATGGTGGATTATAGGGGTAAGGATGGTGTTGCTGCTCAGGGTAGTGCATGTATCTTGGGTAGTTAAGGGGAGGTCTTGGTTGGGGCACATTTGGGTATTTAAATGCAGCTTCTTCCTGTGGCTGGGAGAGGGAGTGCAGCATTTTTGCTATATTTTTGCGCATTTCATAGTAACGCTCTGGGGGTACCTTTTTAATTAGTGGTACAAAACTGAGCGCCAGGATTGTATCGGGACATAAAAATGCATCCACCTTTTCTGTCATGTTTTTTAACATTTCTAATAAGCGCTCACTTAGGTCAGGTTGGGATAGTGCTAGGCGCCTCCGTGGCACTTTGCCAGGCTGAACAATGTGTGCAGGAGCAGAGGATGTCCCAGGGACAGCCTCTGCCACTGCACATTGTTCATCTGGATTAGTTTCCCAGAGATTGGAAGATGTTTGGATTAGTGATAAATCCTCTGTGTCTTCTGGAATATCAATGGGTGCTTCCTCCTCTGTTTGTTGTTCTAGTTCTTCATCAAAAATATCTTGCTCCTCCCAACTAGATTCTGTCCTGTTTTATATTGTAAAAATGTCAAAAATTAACTAGGCATATTCATTGGTAACAGATTGTGCGATACATAGATGATCTAGATCAAAACTTACTCCCTCATCTCCACAATGGGTTGCAGAAAATCCAAGTCCCTGCCAAACATATAGGGTACCCTAGGCGCTGCCCCCGAGCCACTCCTTGTTTCTTTGAGGTGCCGCATATATTTTCTGTAAGCATCACGCATGCTACGCCATCTTGTCTGTAAGTAGTGCACTGAAAAATATATAACAACATAATTGTAATTTTTTTTTTTTTTTTTTTATAGGTACTTAGCAACAGGAAATTCCTTTAGAAGTTTGCACTATGAATTCAAGGTTGGAAAATCAACGATTAGTGGCATTGTTCATGCTACCTGCCTAGTCATATGGGAAGAACTGAAGGATATGGTTATGAAGAAGCCCAAAAAACAAGAATGGTTGATGGTAGCGGACCTATTCTGGGAGCGATGCAACTTCCCCAACTGTCTTGGAGCCATTGATGGCAAACATGTACGCATCCTCAAGCCTCCAGCTAGTGGGAGCCAATATTTTAATTATAAAAAATATTTTTCGTTGGTATTAATGGCAGTGGCAGACGCAAATTATAAATTTATTTATATTGATGTAGGTTCTTATGGCAGCAGCTCAGATTCTAGTGTATTTTCACATTCCTCATTTGGCCGCATGCTGCGTGACAATACACTAGACTTGCCCAATGATTCTCCCCTGCCAGGGACTACAGAGCCTCTCCTCCCACATGTATTTGTCGGAGATGAAGCTTTCGCACTTTCCCAGAACATGCTCAGGCCTTTTTCAAGTCGCTCTCTGACAACTGAAAAAAGAGTGTTTAATTATAGGCTGACTAGGGCACGACGAGTAGTAGAATGTGCATTTGGAATTCTTTGCAATAAGTGGAGATTCTTGCATACTTCTATCAACTTCAGTATTGATCATGCGATCAGTGCGATTAAAGCAGCCTGTGCACTGCACAACTATGTGCGTGAAAGAGATGGGTTTCTTTTTGAGGATTCTCTGAGCCATAACATGGAGGCAGCACATTTGAATATTACTAGGGGCACCACTACTGGTACACTTATTCGTGATGAATTTAAGAATTTTTTTTTGTCACCAGCTGGGGAGGTGCCTTGGCAGATGAATTCTATTGACTAAAAAAAAAATATGTATTTGTTTTCTTTATGTAAAGACATGATAATATAATGCTAAGTGTGCTGTATGAAAAATGTTTGCTGTAATTTTGGCCATGACAAATAAAACTTTTTTATCTCACATTTGTGGTGTATATCATATTACTAACCTTACAAATTCTAAGAATATGCATTTATTTAGGGACTCCTCCGTCGCTAAATAAAGCTGTTACGTGCACAATGTTTACAGCATGTGACCTGGTACAGATTTGGGGGTGACCATATGCTGTCTGTTCAAATCTAATAAATTAAATACATGTACACCATATAAAAAATACAGGACAGCATCTACAGGTAGTGAAAGGTAATAAAAAAACTTACATTTGCCAGCCTAAACTTGGGAAGAGCACCTGCTCCACTCTGGCAAGAGGTCTCTGGCAATTTCCTGCCATGCACGTTTTTTTATAACGTTGTCCTTATATTTAGGATGCCGGGTGTCATAAATCATCGGTTTTTCCCTCGCAAGTCTGATCAACTCTTCACAATCCACAGATTCTTTCGCCTTTGATGACACTTTTCGTCCTCTTTTCGCCATGCTGGTTCCAGTCCGGATTTCAAAACACACAGACCCTTCCCTTCTTCTAGTACTTTGACCACTCCCCTTTTCTACGAGTTTGACTTTTCTGCTCTTCCAGCATGTTGATCACTTTTCTTTTTGCTCACTTTGATTCTTCTTAGCATCTAGTACTTTGACCCCTCCCCCTTGTAGTATTTTGACTACTCCTCTCCTTCAATAGTCAGAGAACTCACAGTGCTAATGCCCGTCTCCGTGCAGCAGTGGCTAGTTCCCATTTCGCTAATGCCAATGGGCATACGCTGTGTCCCCGACAGAGGTGAACGAGTTCCATAACGAATGTGCGCACTCGCGCACCCATGCGAACGTGTGTGCACACTCGTGCACCCATGCGAACGTGTGTGCGCACTCGCGCACGCACATTCGCGTCCGTCAATCCTGGCACATGGCGCCCTATATAAACAGAGTCTCTGCCTGATACCAGTGCTGGATCGTCTTCAGCTTGTTCCTGAGTTCCTGATTGCTGTTTGACCTGTTACCTTGCTCCTGACAAACCTGGCTTCCTTGATCATTCTTCTGCCTGTTATCTACCTCTACTGATTATACAGACCTCGGCTTGGATTCTCTATTACGGCTCCGCTTCCTGATTCTGTACCTCGCTGCCAGCCCGTTGCCAACCTCTGCCTGTTCTTGACTACGAACTTGCCTTCCATTTATGTACCTTGTTGCCAGCCAGTTGCCAACCTTAACCTGTTCCTGAAGTTGCAGTTGTTCCTGAATCCATACCTACCTGCCTGGCTCCCGCTGAACAGTTCTGGTGATCAGTCTTCACGCCTTTCTCTGAGAGGATCCTGTATCTCCAAGCTCCAGCCTTCAGCCTGCAGGCACCTGCACCCTTTTGTTGCCCCAGCACTCCCTGTCGCCACTACCAGGGGTGTTGAGACCTGAACTGTGCAAGAGGCCCCCCTCAGCATTTCGGACTCCGCCAAAAGGTACGTGACAGTTGGACTCTTCCCATCTTTTAGTATTTTTGCCACTATCCTCTTCTATTAATTTGACTCTTCCCCTTTTTGAGTACCCTTTCCTTCTTGGAGCAATTTGATTTGTAGCCTCTTCTAACACTTTTGTCCTTGTACTTATCTAGTACCTTGACTCTTCCCCTCTTCTAGTACGGTACTTTAAACATTCCCTTTTTCCAGTAATTTAATCTTTACCCCTCCAAGTACTTTGACCCTAGTATTTTGATTAATCCCCTCTTCAAGTACTTTAACTCTACCCTGCTTCTAGTACTTTGAGGCTTCCCCTCTCACAATAGTTTGATCTTTCCCCTCTTTTAGAACTTTGATCCTTCCTGCTTTAAAGTGGTTGTAAACCCTTTTGTGTGACTTTTACCGTAAGGTAAGCCTAGAATAAGGCTTACCTATAGGTAGTGGAAATATCTCCTAAACGTGCGCCGTTTAGGAGATATTTCACTTGTAGTGCGCCGATGTCCTCATCGGCGCATGCGCTGTGAAGAAACGGACCACTGTGCCGTTTTTTTCCCCAGGGTGTGCCGTGACTAACGGCTACTGCGCGGGAGTGACATCACACGTCACTGGCCAGTCACAGAGCCGGAGTCCACTGCCCCGAAAAGGAAGGGGGGCGAAGATGGATGCGGCCTGCACAGGGGACAGCGCGGGCTTCGTTTGCAGATAAGTGTCATATAATGGGCTAGTATGCGATGCATACTAGCCCATTATGCTATTAAATTGGAGGCCTTGCGGTGAGCAAAAGAGGAAGTAAAACCCATTGGGGTTTACTTCCTCTTTAATTACCTTCAGCCTTCCCTCTTTTAGTATCTGATCCTTCCTCTCTTCTAGTACTTTGTCTATTCCTCTCTTTTAGAACTTTGATCACCCCCCTCTTCTATCACTTTGACCCTTCTCCTCTTCAGTTATTTTCACTTTACCCTCTTCTTGTGCTTTGGCCTTGCCTTGTTTTTGCGCTTTTTTTCCTTATCTCTTCTATTACTTTGACCCTTCCGTTCTTCTTGTAATTTGTCCCTCCCCCTTTTTTCAATAGTTTGACCTACCTTTCTACCTTTCTAGTAGCACGTATGACCCTTCCCTTCTTCTAGCAGTTTGACCTTTCCTTTTTATAGTATTTTGACCTTTCTTTCTTCTAGCATTTCGATTCCTACTTATTCTAGTATTGTTACTACTTCCCTCTTTAAATACTTTGACCCTACCCTTCATCTACTGCCACCATGATCATTTCCTCTTTGTGCCTAACATTTTCTATCAGTGTTTTTGCAGTGAAATGCATTTTTAAGAAATTATTCTACTCATCCCTAGTAAAAACACCCTGTCCCTGTCTATTAATTGCTCCCCCGTGTCACATGTGATTCCAATGCTATAAGTGGTCATCAGAAAGCCTGCCTTGATATTTGCCACTAAATGTCATTTAGTTAGGGCTTACATCAACCTAAAAGAGACATGCAGGCATACCTAACACGTTTGGCTAGAAGAGTACTTCAGTGGCAGGTTCCTATAATTTTGTATGAGTCTGTTTGAATATGAGTAGTAATAACATTCAAAAAACTCACATAGAACAAATCCTAGGCAATTTACACCTTCTGCTGTTTGATCCTTAGCAGATTTTTTTCCCAAAGTATATTTTTTATGTTTATTTGAAGTATTTACATTGCTCAAAATAATTTAAAATAACACTTTTTAATCAGAGTATAGCATCAAGTCAATTAAATTCCTGGGATATTGATCTAGTCAGTTAAGAAGTAGAGGGGGTTGTAAATCTGTTTCAGCTGCTTTTGTGTTAATGAAATTAGCAACAGGTGCACTAGATGAGCAACAATGAGACGACCTCCAAAACAGGAATGGTTTTACAGGAGGAGTCCACAGAATTTTTTTTCCCTACCCCTCTTTACTAACTGTTTTTCACTCGTTTTGCATTTGGCTAGGGTCGGTGTCACTACTGGTAGTTTTGCTGTGTGATCCAGCACAGTCTCAAGAGCATGGAGGAGATTCCAGGAGACAGGCAGTTACTCTAGGGAAGCTGGACAGGGCTGTAGAAGGCCTTAACCCTTCAGCAGGACAGGTATCTGCTCCTTTGTGCAAGGAGGAACAGGATGAGCACTGCCAGAACTCTACAAAATGACTTCCACCAGGCCACTGTATGAATGTCTCTGTTCAAACAATCAGAAACAGACTTCATGAGGGTGGCCTGAGGGCCCGACATCCTCTAATAGGCCCTGTGCTTACTGCCCGGCATTTGCCATTGAACACCAGAATTGGTAGGTCCGCCACTGGAGCCCTGTGGTTTTCACAGATGAGAGCAAATTCACCCTGAGCACATGTGACAGACATGAAAGGGTCTGGAGAAGCCGTGGGAAACCTTATGCTGTCTGTAACATCATTCAGCATGACCGGTTTGTTGGTGGGTCAGTGATAGTCTGGGGAGGCATATCCATGGAGGGATGCAAAGACCTCTACGGGCTAGACAATGGCACCCTGACTGCCATTAGGTATCAGGTTGAAATCCTTGGACCCATTGTCAGATGCTATGCTGGTGCAGTAGGTCCTGGATTCCTCCTGCTGCACGACAATGCCCGACTTCATGTGACGAGAGTATGCAGCAAGTTCCTGTAGGATGAAGGAATTGATACCACTGAATGACCCCAATGCTCACCTGACCTAAATCTAATAGAACATCTCTGGAACATTATGTTTCGGTCCATCCGACGCCACCAGGTTGCACCTCAGTCTGTTCAGGAGCTCAGTGATGCCCTGGTCCAGATCTGGGAGGAAATACCCCAGGACACCCATCGGTCATCTCATTAGGAGAATGCCCTGACATTTTCAGGCATGCATACAAGCACGTGGGGGCCATACAAACTACTGAATACCATTTTGAGTTGCTGTAATGGGCCCCCCCCCCAATATAGCGGAGGATATCCACCGCGTGGCAAACCTTGGGGCCATCAACCAGGCCAAAAAGGAAGGGGCCAACAGGGTGAATACCAAGGAGGATGGGGTTATAACACCAATAGAGATTTTGAAGTACAATCCCCTCCTATGGATATATGGGGAAACACTCAGAATGGGATTATAATATCCCCACAAGAAATGCTTTCTTTCCACTTAGCATTGCGAATGGACCTGGGGAGAGTTTACCCCTCGCCCACAGTTCCAATCCTATCCGAGCGACCCTTTTCCAAACGGACCTCAATGGGGACCCAATGGAGAAATACGAGGCCCACCCCATTTGGGTGGACAAAAGAATTGGGTGTTTTTCAAACCACAACAAGGTGTCAAAAGGTTAGGAGAAAGGGGAGAGGAACCAGAGGGGGGAGGCAGACCCGAGCAGCAAAAAAGACCAAGGGTATAAGTGGGAAGGGGATTTTTAATTTAAGCTCTAAACCTTTGTCACAATCTGAACAACAAATATTAGACAATGGGTTAAAATTTGCACCACCTAAAGGGTTGAATAAGTTTCACACTTATATGGATATTCACAAGTTCGTGCGCAAATTAAGCATCAAGAGACATATGATAGGCAACACATACAGTATGTCCGTGAGGCCAACAATGGGAATGCTGCAGTTACGCAGGTGGTCCATTCTGGCCTTGCCAATGCATCACTTTTTAATCCTCCAGGAGTACTTGCACCCTCCTTACGAGTTTTTAGGGACGTAATGCTGAGGGACCTCGACCATATGGAGGTAAAAAGAGTTAGATTGAAACAGACCCTGCAAGATGGGTTAGATTCAATTTGCAGCAGAAAAGATCTGGTCATTAGGCCAGCGGACAAGGGGGGTGCCATCGTAATTCTGGACAGGGAGAACTATATGGCTGAGATGCATCGCATTGTCGTGATGTGAATACATATACCAAGTTATCTTCAGATCCGAAAGTTCAGTATACCAAAGAGCTTGAAATCTTGATAGCTAATGGACGGGCTACAGGTATTCTCAATCCTAAGGAGGCTTTATATCTCATCCCTAGAGCCCCACGTACACCTATTTTATATTACCTACCTAAGCTGCATAAGAGTCAAACTTGCCCCCGGGACGTCCCATTGTGAGTGGGATAGATTCCATTACGTCCCGGGTGGGCAAGTATATTGATTCTTATTTGCAGCCATTAGTGGTGAACATGCCTTCTTTCATCAAGGATTCCAGACATGTTATGAACTTACTGAAGGGTTTATCAGTTAATGATGGTACATGGATGGTGACAGCTGATATCACCTCCTTGTATACAATTATTCCCCATGAGCTCGGCTTCGAGGCTGTTCAGGGATATCTTGATCGGGATTCTGGTTTACCTAAAGAGCAGATTACCTTTCTCATGATTTTGCTCAGATTCGTGGCAACACAGAATTATTTCTGGTTTAATAACCAGTTCTATAGTGTCATGAAGATCCTGACAGAAACTTAAACCCGGGCCGTCCTGGCCCTCAGGTCCCACTGCGCATGCGCATGCGCGCCCGGGCGCGTGCACGAGTGCGGCCGCGCACAGGCGCGCGCACAGGGAGACAGGCGCGCGCTCTGGTTAGCGCCAGTCAGCCTATTTAAACTTGGCCTGAGCAGACGGTCCCCGCTGTCTGCTCTACAGCGTTGTGGTGTATGTAACCTGATCCTGATACCTCTGTCCTGTTGACCCGGCTTACCTGTGACTACCCAGCTATCTGCCTGTACCCGACCTCGGCTTGTTGTGACCACTCTTCTGCCTCATCCCTTGTACCTTGATACCAGTCTGATTCCTGACCTGACTTCCTTGATGAACCTGATCACCTGTATTGCTCCAGTCCGCTCTGAGGTTCTGTTTCCTGTACCAAGTCTGATCACCTGTACTGATCCAGCCTGTTCCAAGGTCCTGCTTCCTGTTTGCCTGCTGAACCAGCTTACCTGTCCAGTTCCGGCCTGCTCTGCTGTCCAGTCTGCTAAGCTGTCCATCCAGACCCGTCCTGCTCTGCTATCCAGTCTGCTAAGCTGTTTGTCCAGATCCAGCCAGCTCTGCTATCCTGTTTGCCTGTTGAACCAGCTTGCCTGTCCAGTTCCGGCCTGCTCTGCTGTCCAGTCTGCTAAGCTGTCCATCCAGACCCATCCTGCTCTGCTATCCAGTCTGCTAAGCTGTTTGTCCAGATCCAGCCAGCCCTGCTATCCTGTTTGCCTGTTGAACCAGCTTACCTGTCCAGTTCCGGCCTGCTCTGCTGTCCAGTCTGCTAAGCTGTCCATCCAGACCCATCCTGCTCTGCTATCCAGTCTGCTAAGCTGTTTGTCCAGATCCAGCCAGCTCTGCTATCCTGCTTGCCTGTTGAACCAGCTTACCTGTCCAGTTCCGGCCTGCTCTGCTGTCCAGTTTGCTAAGCTGTCCATCCAGACCCATCCTGCTCTGCTATCCAGTCTGCTAAGCTGTTTGTCCAGATCCAGCCAGCTCTGCTATCCTGCTTGCCTGTTGAACCAGCTTACCTGTCCAGCTCTGGCCTGCTCTGCTGTCCAGTCTGCTAAGCTGTCCATCCAGACCCATCCTGCTCTGCTATCCAGTCTGCTAAGCGGTCTATCCAGATCCAGCCAGCTCTGCTATCCTGTTTGCCTGTTGAACCAGCTTACCTGTCCAGTTCCGGCCTGCTCTGCTGTCCAGTCTGCTAAGCTGTCCATCCAGACCCATCCTGCTCTGCTATCCAGTCTGCTAAGCGGTCTATCCAGATCCAGCCAGCTCTGCTATCCTGTTGCCTGCTGAACCAGCTTACCTGTCCAGTTCCAGCCTGCTCTGCTGTCCAGTCTGCTGAACTGTCCATCCAGATCCATCCTGCTCTGTTGATCCTGCCTGTTTGACCAAACCAGCTCATCTGTCTGTATCCGGTCTACTCTACTATCCAGGCCTCCCACCTTGTCCGCTGAGTTGACTTGGTCACTCCACCGGTCTGTTGATCCTGCCAGGCACCCGTGCTCCTCCACACTCCTGGGTCTCCTGTCCCCATACCAGGGAACCAGCAGTGGGAGACGCAAGGGAGGTCTCTCTCTGCAATATCGGGCTCGCACCACCAGGTACGTGACATATAGACAGACAATGGGTGTTGCCATGGGAGCTAAGTATGCCCCCAGCCTGGCGAATCTATTTATGGCCAGGTGGGAGGAGGATGTCATCTATGCCCAGAATGTACCCCAATTGGTATTTTGGGACAGGTACATCGATGACATCCTCCTTCTGTGGGATGGCCACCTTTGTGATTTGGAGGCCTTCATGGAGTCCCTGAATAATAATTCTAGAGGAATCCAGCTAAAATATGAGACAAGCCAGACCAAAATACACTTTCTGGATCTCAATATTTCCATTAGGGATGACAAGTTTGTCACCTCTACTCATTTTAAGGTGACCGATCGAAACTCCTTCACCCCCACCGACAGCTGCCACTACGCCCCCTGGCTTAGATCGGTCCCTAAGAGCCAGTACATGCGGCTCAGGGGGAACTGCTCCGACCCTGATGAATTCATTAACCAGGCGAACGTGTTAACAGAGAGATTCCTTGAAAAAGGTTACCAGAAGGAGTGCTTAACAGACATCCTTGATACTGTAAGAAATCTCGATAGGTCAGATTTGTTAGCCGAAAAGTGCCCATGGAGACATGATGCCTTTTCGGGGTGGAGTCCCTTTTCTAACTACCTATTCTGTACAGCACAAAAATATTAAGCAACTGGTCAACAAACATTGGCACATAGTAAGTAATGATGCCATACTCAAGGAAGTTGTACCTGAAAGACCTCAGGTTATTTTTAGGGGTGCCCCATCCTTGAGGAACCAATTACCCCCCGAATGTTATCGACCCACCCAGATCCACCAAAGGTTTTTTCGATCAACTCTCTGGGTATTACAAATGTGGGAGATGTAGAGTATGTTCCCTTAATATCATGTCTGGAAAATGCACTACTGCCTTTGGATGTACCGCCACAGGTGCCAATCATACTATCAAGCCCTGCATTACCTGTTCTACAACAGGGGTGGTCTACATGCTGCAGTGCCCATGTGGACTGCAGTATGTGGGCCGCACCAAGCGCCCATTACAGATGCGCTTGAATGAGCATGTAACCAATATATTGTCCGGTTTCCCGAAACATTCAGTTTCCAAACATTATTTGTTACACCACAATAAGAATCTGTCTAAAACTCTATTTTTAGGGATAGACAAGTATAAATCTCATTGGCGTGGCAGCTCCCTTATTAGGGAAATCTCGAAATTAGAGATGGCATGGATACAACGCTTGAAATGCTATGCCCCTTATGGACTCAACATTGACACAGATGTGAATGCTTTTATAGATAATTCTTGATTATTGATTTATAATTTATTATATTTTATTAGCAGCAGGTTTTATCATGCATGTATACTCAGTTTGAAATGCGGGAGAGGGCCTTATTAATTTAATTGGGGACTATTATTTATTTATTTCCCTATATTGACATTAGAAGGTCCCTCTTCTTATAGGGGGACAGTTAGATGTCGAATCATCACTTCTCCCAAAGATATAATGAGGGTGTGGGATTCCTAAATTTTATTCACTTTTTTTGGTCCACATATTGCATTTTTTGCGTTTTTTGCACATAGTTTTTATTCACATCCACAATTATTATATTCATTTATCAGAGTTTATTCCACTTATTTAATATTTACCATGAGCACATTATCTTGATCGAGATAATTTTATATGGTCTCACTTGCTGTTCATCATTGCTAATAATGAGACAATACTCACTAAGTATAATGTATGTTTGTTTGTCACATTAAACATATATTAGTCATTTATTATTCAGATGACACCGCAATAAAATGCATACATCAATTCATTTTATTATTTATTGGGTTAAGTAATTTTTATTCATTGGGTTTTCATCACCCGCCTAGAGAACAGAGGGTGTAGACAGCCCGTTTTTGGCTGTTCTCCATCTGGGAGTTATAATGCTGCTGGGTCAATTTCGTGTTGTTTAACACACAAACATTTTTTTTTTTTTATTATATATTTTTATTTCTATATTTAGCCCATGTTTGCATCCATCAGTAGACATTACTCCGGTTTGTTAATTTCTAAACTGGATCGCTTAGGGATTGCATTTTCTAATCCTGCAGCCAAAGAGGATGGGATTGCCCTTAATTAAGATGGAGCTATTGGCCGCACTTCCGCATTCCAAAGCGAGGTTTGGGCTTTAAATGGTGGTGCGTCACTGCGTTGCCCGTTCCCCATTAAAAACGACACCTATGTCGAAACTAGTCTGGGAGGGTTCGCAGTGACGCCACCATGCTACAACAAGGAGGACGGGCTCCTGTACTTGCCGGCCGGCAGTTTGTTTTTAAGCGCTTCTTACAGAGATTCTATGTAAGTGCAACATTTATATTTTTTTAATAAATTGTCATAAACGGAATTATGCTATGGGCAGCTTTTTTCTTCTCGTTCTAATGGGATCCTAATGAGCATAAATAAATACCCCCTTACCCCAATCGGTGGAGGCTGTGGATCAGGAGAGGAAGTAGCCTGGGGACACCTACACTAGCTTGCAGATTGGTCCCCATTGAAGTCCTTTTTATTCTGAGATGGAAGTGTGACATCCCTTAACCCTAGCTGGTGGAGGCTGTGGATCGGGGGAGAGAGAGACCACCCACAGCAGCTTGCTGATTGGTTCATCAAAAAGCTATACATGCTTTACCCTCTGGTAAGCACATAAGGATTTAGGGTGTCGGGCACTGCCCACTAACTGTGTATACAAGTCACTGAGGTGTACTAGTTTGAAACACGTCTGGATGGGCGCAGTATCATTCTTTTCCATCTGCTGCCAGAGGACTTTTTAACTTAGTCTGGTTTTCAATTGAGCCAACATTTGAATTATTATACCAGAATTGCTTGGTTTATGTTTATGATCCTGTGTCATATTTGGGTTCATAATTCAAATTTATTGTGTGTATATACTATTTGATTTAGCTGGATAGGGACGTTAGTTTGTAATGTTCATTTGGCGCTGCTCTTTTGTACAATAATGAAATTTCAGCAAAATGGGTTGGTAATTTTAATTTCAATCAAACGATGTGGCATCTTTTTGTTCCTAACACATTACCCAGTCCATATCAGTATAGATATCCAGCAAACCCCATTGACATCTGATGTATTTTCAAAGTGTTCCTTTAATTTTTTTGAGCAGCGTATATTACACAGTTGCCTGTTCTGTAAAAAAGATAGAAATTAATAGACAAACAACACCTCATCGGCAGTGCATAGAATTCTCCATTTTTTTAGTCTGTGATAGATTTATAAATTCCCCAAATTGGATTATCAGTCAGTGATAATTAATCTTTTAATTGGATGTCTCAGTTTTTAGCTATGAGTCAGCTATGAGTTCTGTAAATGTGCCCCCCCAATGTGTGAAACAAGAAGATGCTTTTCAAAGCTTACAGTAATTCTGAACAAAACGCTTGGCTCTAGTGAGTGTTTTCCCAGTAAGGCCGGGGGTTCTGTCACATGCCGCTCTTGGAATCATGTTAACAAGGTGGCTTTGTACCGGCCCTCCTTGGATTCCTTTGCTTTGGCCTATAGCTTGCTTCTCAGCCTTCTTCTGAAAGGGGACATTATCCTACAGCCTTTGGGACAGGCCGCTGCTGTGAAGGAAGGAGGGGGGTGTCTTTTTTTTAAAGTGGGATCAGAGATTTAGCAGGGCAAATACACACACATCCACACACCACAAAGATCTTGCCTCGGGGGACAGCAGTCAAAGTTACAGTGTACAAAGATGACAAGGGGCTTATAGAAGCCAGTAAAGACTTAGATGTCCATCTGGTCACTCAGTGTGCGGGGCTTAAAAAACACTGGAAGAGTTCCCAGCCCCTCTAGCCTGCCCTTGTGACCCCAGGGCAACTGGAGAGGAATTGCTGACGGTTTTGTGAAAAGCAATAGGACAGGTAACCGTTTGTGATTTGCAGTGTAAGAGATTGGTCAGTGAGAAGGGTAATGACTCAGGTAAGGCCAGGAGGTCACACCTGCTGACATCAGGTCCCTCCTGCACAGTTACCAAGCTTTAAAATTGTTTCCTGGGAATTTTTTTGTAAGCTTACCATGCACAAAGTGAAATTTGTATGCCATTTTCAATAACACTATTATTGAAAAATTATAATATTAAAAAAGGCAGTATTTTTGTATGCAAACATGCTGTATGTTCGTGCAGCACTTTTTTGGGGGGGTTTATGACAAATGGCCCCCCAATCTCCCCAAAACAGGATATTGTGCTAAACCAGGTAAATAAGAGAACCAGAACCTTCGCTAAGTAGAAGAGTGGGTTTGATAAAAAGTTGGCAATGCCTTCCTCAGCCAGGACAGGGGTATTCCCTTCCTAGGAAATTAACAAGTAATCTAATAAGAGCAATTGGGAGCAGAGGAACTACTGCAACCTGCATATAACATTGTGAACAAAGAAAAACTGCTCTAGGAACCCAAAATGTGTAACAATTAATAGCAGCTGGCACAATACCCTAATACATGCTTTGCATAAAATCGATAACAACACTATAGAAACCACATTAATGCTTCTTGCAAGTGATATACAATATACATAATACAAAGAAAATGTGACCATAAAAAGGGTAATTATACACATATACAGTGCCTTGAAAACGTATTCATACCCCTTGAAATTTTCCACATTTTGTCATGTTACAATTAAAAACGTAAATGTGTTGGTCTATCACATAAAATCCCAATTTAATACAAAGTGGCACATAATTGTGAAGTGGAAGGAAAATGATAAATGGTTTTCAATTTTTTTTACAAATAATACCTGAAAAGTGTGGCGGGCATTTGTATTCAGCCCCATTTACTCTGATATCCATAACTAAAACTAGTGGAACCAATTGCCTTCGGAAGTCACCTAATAAGTAAATAGAGCCCACCCGTGTGTAATTTAATCTCAGTATAACTACAGCTGTTCTGTGAAACCCTCAGAGGTTTGTTAGAGAACCATAGTGAACAAACAGCATCATGAAGGTCAAGGAACACACAGACTTGTCAGGGATAAAGTTGTGGAGAAGTTTAAAGCAGGGTTAGGTTAAAAAAAAAAATCCCAACTTTGAACATTTTATGGAGCACTATTCAATCCATCATCCGAAAATGGAAAGAGTATGGCACAACTGCTAACCTACCAAGACATGGCTGTCCACCTAAACTGACAGGCCGGGCAAGGAGAGCATTAATCAGAGAAGAGGCCCATGGTAACTCTGGAAGAGCTGCAGAGATCCACAGCTCAGGTGGGAGAATCTGTTCACAGAACAACTATCAGTCATGCACTCCACAAATCTGGTCTTTCTGGAAGAGAGACAAGAAGAAAGCCATTGTTGAAAGAAAGCCATAAGAGGTCCCTTTTGCAGTTTGCGAGAAGCCATGTGAGGGACACGGCAAACATTTGGAAGAAGGTGCTCTGGTCAGATGAAATCAAAATTTTACTTTTTGGCCTAAAAGCAAAATGCTATGTGTGGCGGAAAACTAACACTGCACATCACCCTGAACACACCATGAAACAAGGTGGTGGCAGCATCATGTTGTGGTTATGCTTTTCTTTAACAGGGACAGGGAAGCTGGTCAGAGTTGATGGGAAGATGGATGGAGCCAAATACAGGGCAATCTTAGAAGAAAACCTGTTAGAGTCTGCAAAAGACTTGAGACTGGGGCTGAGGTTCACTTTCCAGCAGGACAATGACCCTAAACATACAGCCAGAGCTACAGTGGAATGGTTTAGATCAAAGAATATTCATGTGTTGGAAAGGCCCAGTCAAAGTCCAGACCTAAATCCAATTGAGAATCTGTGGCAAGACTTCAAAATTGCTGTTCACAGACACGCTTTGTCCATATCTGACATTTTGCAAAGAAGAATGGGCAAAAGTTTCACTCTCTAGATGTGCAAAGCTGGTAGAGACATCCCCAAAAAGACTTGCAGCTGTAATTGCAGCAAAAGGTGGTTCTACAAAGTATTGACTCAGGGGAGCTGAAAACGAATGCATGCCACACTTTTCAAATATTTAGTTGTAAAAAAAAATTAAAACCGTTTATCATTTTCCTTCCACTTCACAGTTATGTGCCACTTTGTGTTGGTCTATCACATAAAATCCCCAAAAAGTGTATTTATGTTTTTGGTTGCAACATGACAAAATGTGGAAAATTTCAAGGGGTGTGAATACTTTTTCATGGCACTGTAAGTGCATAAAGATACTACACTAAAAAGTCCCAATAACAAGCCAGAAAATAGGTTGAGCGATCTTCTCTATACTGTATATGACAGGAGAAAAAGGTAGATTGTGAATCCCAGTCTCAGCAGTAGGACCACCATGCAAACCACCATGATGTATAAAACGTGGGGGCTTACCAGAATTGAATGACCCTTAATAAAGATAAGTCAAACAGCTCTTGTTTTATAATCCACAAAACCTCCAACTTTCTTCAAATGTATTGCCACAAATCAGGATGCAGTAAAGCTCCATGCAGGAATGATATCATTAAAAAAATAACACTCTCCATAGTGTGAACCAGTAGGGTAAGCAATATTTAATAAAGGTAAATGCACTTACAATTGATTGAAAAAATTTGTATCACATGTGCTGTACTACTGCCCACGAATATGAGGGAGGTTGGGGTGGCGGCTATGCAAATCCTCTGGTGTAATGGTACCTAGATGGTTAGTATCAGGTAACAACTGAAACCGGGTGCCCATAAGTCATTAGGGACCAGGATTAGGACCTACCAGAGAAGGCCGAAAGGGTACAGTCAGGTCCAAAAATATTGGGACATCGACACAATTTTAATATTTTTGGCTCTATACACCACCACAATGGATCTGAAATGAAACTAACAATATGTGCTTTAACTGCAGACTTACAGCTTTAATTTGAGGGTATTTACATCCAAATCAGGTGAACGGTGTAGGAATTACAACATGTTTGTATATATGCCTCAAACTTTTTAAGGGATCAAAAGTAATGGGGCAATTGGCTGCTCAGCTGTTCCATGGCAAGGTGTGTGTTATTCCCTCATTATTCCACTTACAAGGAGCAGATAAAAGGTCCAGAGTTCATTTCAAGTGTGCTATTTGCATTTGGAATCTGTTGCTGTCAACTCTCAATATGAGATCCAAAGAGCTGTCACTATCAGTGAAGCAAGCCATCATTAGGCTGAAAAAACAAAACAAACCCAGACTCAGAGAGATAGCAAAAACATTAGATGTGGCCAAATCAACTGTTTGGGACATCCTTAAAAAGAAAGAACGCGCCGCTGAGCTCAGCAACACCAAAAGACCTGGAAGACCACGGAAAATAACTGTGGTGGATGACTGAAGAATTCTTTCCCTGGTGAAGAAAACACCCTTCACAACAGTTGGCCAGATCAAGAACACTCTCCAGGAGGTATGTGTGTCAAAGTCAACAATCAAGGGAAGACTTCACCAGAGTGAATACAGAGGGTTCACCTCAAGATCAAAAACAGGAAGGCCAAATTAGAGTTTGCCAAACAACATCTAATAAAGCCTTCACATTTCTGGAACAACATCCTATGGACAGATGAGACCAAGATCAACTTGTACCAGAGTGATGGGAAGAGAAGAGTATGGAGAAGAAAAGGAACTGCTCATGATCCAAAGCATACCACCTCATTAGTGAAGCATGGTGGTGGTAGTGTCATGGCGTGGGCATGTATGGCTGCCAATGAAACTGGTTCTCTTGTATTTATTGATGATGTGACTACTGACAAAAGCAGCAGGATGAATTCTGAAGTGTTTTGGGGAAAATTATCTGCTCATATTCAGCAAAATGCTTCAGAAATTCATTGGACGGCGCTTCACAGTGCAGATGGACAATGGCCCGAAGCATACTGCGAAAGCAACCAAAGAGTTTTTTAAGGGAAAGAAGTGGAATCTTATGCAATGGCCAAGTCAATCACCTGACCTGAATCCGATTGAGCATGCATTTCACTTGCTGAAGGGAAAATGCCCCAAGAACAAGCAGGAACTGAAGACAGTTGCAGTAGAGGCCTGGCAGAGCATCACCAGGGATGAAACCCAGAGTCTGGTGATGTCTATGCGTTCCAGACTTCAGGCTGTAATTGACTGCAAAAGGATTTGCAACCAAGTATTAAAAAGTTAAAGTTTGATAGATGATTGTTAATCTGTCCCATTAATTTTGGTCCCTTAAAAAGTGGGAGGCACATATACAAACTGTTGTAATTCCTACACCATTCACCTGATTTGGATGTAAATACCCTCAAATCCATTGTGGGGGTGTATAGAGCCAAAAAGATTATAATTGTGTCAATGTCCCAATATTTATGGACTATGAAAATGTAATTGAAATTAGGGGTTCAATATTTGTACCAGTCTAGCAATATCCACTTCACTACATAGCGCATAAAACTAGCATATTATGAACAAGACAAAAAATGTCTTGCATATAAGAATCACATTCTTGTGGAATTAGAGTTAGAAAGTTGATGTTTACAGCACTTTTGTACCATGTTTCACATATTTTTAATGCTTTTAATTGATACCATTGATGACTTTTCAATGCTATGTGTTTTCTGATTTCTTAAGTTTACCTGTTTAATAGTATTACATTATTAGGTACAATGGTCCTTCTAATATTCATATTTGATATTCCTAATAACCAATTACAGTAATTTAATGTACGTTGTAGTCGTTTTTATTTTTTACTAGTGGTCTTTTTTTTACTGAAATACCACTGGTTATATGTTGGTCTATTTTTGTATATTTTACATTGTTATGTTATGGTACTATATGATATTATATTATTAGACCGTAGCTGCGTAAACTATATAAACCCTGTATAAAAATAATAATCATTATGAATATTTTTTTATTCTGCTCACAAATTAATTTGGTATTCATATGCCAGACATTTTTTGGTCTTGATCATCATATGCTGGTTTTAAGCACTACATATAAATGAATGTTGATCCCATAATTTTTTGATTTACAATTTCAGATTTTTTACACCTTCGTGCTTGTATTTGTGATGTAGCCTTGATGAAGGAAGAGCACTTTTTCCCAAAAACACATGGCTGTCTTGTAAATCGTTAAAGCTGTTTGAACTGCTTTAGGAACTTAGACTGGCACTCCTTTTTTTTTTTTGGTCTAAACTAGAGATTTCTTCACACTTTCTATTGTGTCTTAAAAGAGAAGTATGGGCTTTGTTTTTTGTTTTTTGGAATCGTACTGCTGCATCTGTCCCCCGACGGCTCTAAGACTGAAAACCGAGCGATCAAACACCGCTAATCGCTGGGTTCTCAGGGCTCTGTGTTTTTAAATCCGCTAGTACATCTAACACCCCCCTCCCCCCAGACTGGCAATGCTGCTGTCCAAAGGTGCCCCCTGTGATCCTTCATCCAGAGTGAAAGCACTATAATACAGGAGGTGTGTTACTGGCCAGATCACCAGGTGAAAAAAAAAGGGAAAAAGCCTAAAGAAAACAAATGCAGCCACCACATCTGACTGGTAATCTGCAATATATTACATTTTTGATTTTGGTTTTAATACTGCTTTAAGGGCAGGAAGTAAAGGAAAATCTTTCCAATGGGACAAAGCTAAAAAAAAACAAAAAAACGAGATAAGGTTTTATTTCTATTCCTACTCTATCCAAAACCCCAAAAATATTTCGTTATACGTACACTTTAAGTTTCCCATTACCATAGAGCCTTACATACTGTTCTCAAAGTCCATGTAGCCTTCTATATAAATGTAGGGCATTTCAATAGGATATCACATAAACAGCTAGAAAAGACTGGAAAACATTAAGGCGCGATTCAGCCAGCGCTTCGAAATATTGGCAAATCGCGGGACAACCGTGCGATCCTCATCAGTTCCAATGGCCCCCCCCAATCGTGGCGCAATTTTTGTACTTCTTTTGGGTGACAGGCATCTAGCGACTCTGCAAGATTTTCCCGTAATTGTCGCCTGACGAATTGAAACAAAATCGCGCCGTCATTGGGGTGCCATTGGAAGTGACGGGGATCGCACAGGTTTCCCACGATTTCACGCTATTTTGACTCACGCTCATTCGAAAATGCTAAGATGTGAACAGAGCCTAAGCAAGCAGTAAACAGGGGCTGAATTGCCATTTTCTTTCGGTGAATAAAACCTCCAAATGTTTTATAAATAGGAAGAAAAAAAAAAAAAAAAAAACGTAACAAAATTACAAGTATGGATTGGCCCTGACAGCGTTTGAGTAAACAAAGTAACAAAATATTTGTAAACAGAAAAGTATTTTAACCTTACCAGCTAAACAAGTCAATAAGACTGATAACTCATCCTGACTCACCAGATCTTTATCCCCCCCCCAACGCACAAAGCATTACGGATGGATCGATCCACTTGGATATAGTCAAAAACTACAATAGGTCAGAGGTTTCAGAACACATCTGTCTCCTGGCATTCGGAACTGGGCATCCTATAGGAGCGGGGGTGATCAGAGTGTATTCTGATATGGCTCAAGGGGACCAAGGCTGGGACCAGAGTGCTTGAGAAGAGGGCGGTAAAAACAGATCAATAGTGGGTTAGAGAGGCATGGCGTAACCTCTGTGACCTGCTGACCCCCAACATGCTTAATGTGTGACAGTAAATCTGTGTTATGATTAGCCTGGGTGGAAAGGGATAGAAACAAGGAAGGGATTGAAAAGTCTTTAATAAAAGCATGTTAAATCAACTTTCCAATATCTGCACTGATCTAATGAACTCCTTTCATTGTTAACCGTTCTCTCTAATGAAGTCATTGATGTGGGTTTATTCAGCGAGACAGAGCAAAGAGCAGCAATCATCTACTATATTCAATAACCCAAAGTAATACAATACCATAGAGTGTTAGCTCTGTTGGTGCAAGGCTATAGCTGGAAAACTGCACTGGGGATTTTCTTTGTGTGATATACAGCCATGGCCAAAAGTTTTGAGAATGACACTATTAATTTTCACAAAATTTGCTGCTTTAATGTTCTTAGATCTTTTTATCAGATGTTACTATGTTATACTGAAGTAGAATTACAAGCATTTCATAAGTGTCAAAGGCTTTCATTGACAATTACATAAATTTTATGCAAAGAGTCAATATTTGCAGTGTTGACCCTTCTTTTTTAAGACCTCTGCAGTTCGCCCTGGCATGCTGTCAATCAACTTCTGGGCCACATCCTGACTGATGGCCAACCATTCTTACATAATAAATGCTTGGAGTTTGTAAATTTGTGTTTTTTTTTGTTTACCCACCTCTTGAGGATTGACCACAAGTTCTCAAGGGGATTAAGGTTTGGGAAGTTTCCTGGCCATGGACCCAGTATTTCAATGTTTTGTTCCCCAAGTCACTTAGTAATTGCTTTTACCATATGGCAAGGTGCTCCATCATGCTGGAAAGGGCATTGTTCCTCACCAAACTGTTCTTGGATGGTTGGGAGAAGTTGCTCTCGGAGGATGTTTTTGTACCATTCTTTATTCATGGCTGTTCAAAATTTTGAGTGAGCCCATTTCCTTGGCTGAGAAGCAAACCCCACCCATGAATGGTCTCAGGATGCTGTTGGCATGACACAGGACTGATGGTAGCGCTCACATTTTTTACTCCGGACAATGTTTTTTCTGGATGCCCCAAAGGGCAGAAAGGGGAATCATCAGAGAAAAAGGACTTCAGTCTTCAAGTCCTCAGCAGTTCAGTCCCTGTAACTTTTGCAGATTATTAGTCTGTCCCTGATTTTTTTCCTGGAGAGAAGTGGCTTCTTTGCTACCCTTCTTGACACCAGGCCATCCTCCAAAAGTCTTTGCCTCACTGTGTGTGCAGATGCCTTCACACCTGCCTACTGCCATTCTTGAGTAAGCTCTGCACTGGTGGTGTCCCGATCCCACAGCTGAATCAACTGTAGGAGACTGTCCTGGTGCTTGCTGGACTTTCTTGGGTGCCCTGAAGCCTTCTTCACAAATGCAGTGGAAATGTTTTTGTGGGAGTAAATTAATTTTCATGGCAAAGAGGAACTTTGCAAATAATTGCAATTCTGATCACTCTTCATAACATTCTGGAATATATGCAAATTGCCATCATGAAAACTGAGGCAGCAGACTTTGTGAAAATTAATATTTGTGTCATTCTCAAAACTTTTGGCCATGGCTGTACACTATATTGCCAAAAGTATTGGGACACCTGCCTTTACACACACATGAACTTTAATGGCATCCCAGTCTTAGTCCGTAGGGTTCAATATTGAGCCCTTTGCAACTATAAACTTTAATTTTGCTTCAACTCTTCTGGGAAGGCTGTCCACAAGGTTAAGGTGTGTGTCTATGGGAATGTTTGACCACTCTTCTGGAAGCCCACTCTCCGCTCTAATTCATCCCAAAGGCGTTCTATCAAGTTTTAACCCTCTTGGGCATGGAGTTCACCAGAGCGTCACAGGTTGCCACTGGAGTCCTCTTCCACTCCTCCATGACGACATCACAGAGCTGGTGGATGTTAGAGACCTTACGCTCCTCCACCTTCCATTTCAGGATGCCCCACAGATGCTTAATAGGGTTTAGGTCTGGAGACATGCTTAGCCAGTCCATAACCTTTACCCTCAGCTTCTTTAGCAAGGCAGTGGTCGTCTTGGAGGTGTGTTTGGGGTCATCATGTTGGAATACTGCTCTGTGGCCCAGTCTCCAAAGGGAGGGGGTCATGCTCTGCCTCAGTATGTCACAGTACATGTTGGAATTCGTGGTTCCCTCAATAAACTGTAACTCCCCAGTGCCGGCAGCACTCGTGCAGCCCCAAACCATGACACTCCCACCACCATGCTTGATTGTAGGCAAGACACACCTGTCTTTGTACTTTTCACCTGATTGCCGCCACACACGCTTGACACCATCTGAATCAAATATGTTTATCTTGGTCTCATCAGACCACAGGACATGGTTCCAGTAATCCATGTCCTTAGTCTGCTTGTCTTCAGCAAACTGTTTGTGGAATTTCTTGTGCATCATCTTTAGAGGAGGCTTCCATCTGGGACGACAGCCATGCAGACCAATTTGTAGCAGTGTGTGGTGTATGGTCTGAGCACTGACAGGCTGACCCCCCACCCCTTCAACTTTTGCAGCAATGCTGGCAGCACTTATACGTCTATTTCCCAAAGACAACCTCTGGATATGATGCTGAGCTCTTGCACTCAACTTCTTTGGTTGACCATGGCGAGGCCTGTTCTGAGTGGAACCTGTCCGGTCTTGGCCACTGTGCTGCAGCTCAGTTTCAGGGTCTTGGCAATCTTCTTATAGCCTAGGCCATATTAATTTAGCACGGCCCCCTTGGACTGCTTGGATTTACCTGCTCAACTGCATCGCCATGACCCTGTGAACATTCCAACCCACCTGACACTCTGGTGGGGTAGTGGGGTGACACATCCTTCATGTTTCCCTCCTCGTTGGGCGCCAAGCAAGGGTCACATGAGAGGCCTACTCTGGGGTGGGTTCTTTTGGGCAACGCTAGGCACTTTGGTTAGAGTCGCTGCTTTACACATGGGGTGCCTTTACTTGCATGGATGACTGAACTTTAATAAACTCTCTCAAAGTAATATACACCACCACGGTCACTGATGCATTTTGGAGGGACACGCAGAACCAATGCCCTCCCCACCTGTCCAGTATATTTCCGCTACCTCACTCCCAGTAAGGTTATGGGGTCCCACCCTGGACCTAGCACTGACTCCATGTGTGCACTACACTTAACTCTTCTTCCTTCATACCTGTGTACAGGCTGGGGCCCTCTACAGCCCTGATCTGCTCCAGTTGCTATGGGAGACAGAACACTCATGGAGAGAGTGCCGACAACAACCCATCCTGCTAGAAGCTATCCCGCCTGACACATGTGCATGCTTACAACAGGCTGCTAGAGAAACTTTTGTTACCCATGGTAACCACATGTGTCTTCACATCTTATTACTTCTTGTACCACTGTCTGCATACCGGTACCCCAATGTGTATAAGTGACCCAAACTTTAGCTATATCTGCTGGTTACTTGCATTACACCCCTTAAGTAACTTCAGACCAGGCAAAGGCAAAGTTTCAAAGCTTTCCTTAATAACATGGCATGACAGTTACACAAAGGCAACAGTTTTTCCTAAATTAATGCCCAACTCAGGCTTTTGGCTGTCTCAGCATACTGTACCTGCTAAGGAAAAAATCCACTAATGGCTAAGTCCATGATAGTTTATAGAGTATGAAGGTACCGTCGATCAGGAGATTAGGCCCACATCTCGATTTTTGAAGAAACAGAAAAAAATTCCCCCTAATGGGACTTTACCGTCCTAAATAATATAAGAAGGTAAGTTGTCAGCAGAGTATATAAAAAATACATACAAATTTTATTGAAAAAATTATTAAAAAAGGAGCAACAATAAATAGCTGGAGTACAACCAAGTCAACATAGTGCAAGGAACAAAAGTGCATACAGTTCTACATATTCCCTGGACTGCCATGATGAGGTCACCATGGCAGAATAAGCAAGGAAAATACTGACGCGTTTCAGAAGTTCATTCTTTCCTCACGGGTGTATGTTAATATAGAACGGAACACTTATGTTGACAACAGTTAGAACTTGCATACAGCAGCCAAGGTATTTTTAAAAAGAGTCAGTGATGTCCAGAGAAATGTAATTTCACTGTTAATAGCCCCCAAGTGAGGTCCAGCGAGACCTGGCGGTTAAACCCCCCTAGGAGAGGGGAAAGCACAGAGAACAAACCCGCAATCAAGTCTGAAGGAGGTTGCAAATGTAGTCTATCAAAAGTGTTCTGTTCTATATTAACATCTGGGTGGATCATGACATTAAGGTCGGGATCCCTCCAGAGTCTGGGCTGGCTGACAGTGGACTTTAGCTGTGACTCACAGGAGAATTAGGTTTGAAAGAGCAAAAGGATGATGAGTTTGATCTGCTCCATTAAAGTGAAGCTGTTACATCACCCTGAATGGGCAAAGCACAGGCCAAGTTTGAGTTTCATCCCTGATCAAAAGGCACCTTGCTGGTTCTAAGAGATATGTTGTGTTCCTTGGGAAAGGGGGGCATTTAGATGGAATGACCCTTTAAACCTCTATTAGACAAACCAATATATGATGTGATATGTGGTAAAGCGGCCCTTTCATTTTCCAGTCAATCAGGATACAACCATGGAGCAGGGAAGGGTCTTGAACTACACCTGATTCAGATGCCGATTTTGCCTTTTAATTCTGCGGAACTGAGAAGCGATTTCCTATTTATCAGCGTGGAGTGTCCTTGAAAGGGTTTGAAAATGCAGTAATGTACTCAGAAAAAGAGCTTGTTGGAGGGAGCCGGGTAAGGTTTATAAAGTCTTTTCTACATTATGCCTACAACAATATGATAGTTTGCTAATTATTTTATGCCTCTTTATTCCCTTTTGTATATATATTATTATTTAAAGTTGCCCCACTTTAAAAAAAAAGAAAAAACATGGAAATGGCGGGTCCCATCTGCTAACTCTATTCTGAGATCTCTTAGCCCATTATCCCATCGCTGGCTGGAATCTTTTTATGCCTTTATATTCTTGTCTGCTTTTTATGTTTTAAGCTTTTCCTTTTCTCAACATCCACCCCCTCTTCCCTCTGCGTCCAAAAATGCTGGGTTGAAGTTGTTTGATAGAGTAACGACACATGTGTGCATAGCAGACCAATAAAACCTAATGCACTTTGCCTTTGTCTGTTAGCTCGCTGGCAAAGACATTTTCCTCTGAAAAAAGCCACTTAAAACACATCAGCCACAATCCTACACAAAACAGCCACTTGTTGCCTGATTGTGCTGTTACCCGCAGGTTCATCTGTTTCCGCAAACACGCAGAATGCTAAACAAACACACACTCGCCACGAAACATGAACAGCAAAGTGCATGCAGGAGCACATAACATGACACATAAAAGAATTAAAGGGAGCCTGTCACAAGAGGATTTTGGGAGCTGCCATGGCTGACTTGCTTTTCAAGGTGCAAGGTCCGAAACTGTTCTTAGGAAACCTATAAAGATAAAATTATGGGTTAACGTAAAAGGGTACCGCATCCTAAATGTTAACGGAATTATGCCCAAAAAGAAGAACTAGTGGACTTTTTAAGCACCCTAATAACTGCGATTTACAATATGTATACAAATCTACTTTTTATTAAAATCACTTAAAAGATACATCTATAAACAGTGTAACAAAAAAAGGGAATAGCATTTAGATATAATCACCATAGCACCTTAATCACATAATTTTCCCATCCAATACCCATTAGCTATAATAAATCACTACCATTATATTCCTATATGCCAAACAATATTGCTTTAGGGAAATTGTATTGTATATGTGATTAGCTGGGTAGGTGGTGGACTGGCTGTTTTGCTCTCAACCCATTTCACAGAT
Organism: Lithobates sylvaticus; assembly: GCA_028564925.1. NCBI lineage: Eukaryota > Metazoa > Chordata > Amphibia > Anura > Ranidae > Lithobates > Lithobates sylvaticus. The sequence goes on from CM053033.1 coordinate 112,993,406, forward strand.
TGGCTCCGCTTCTTCAGGACTGAGTGATAAGCGCATAAGTGCTATTTTCACAACTAGAGTTTATGGGAAATAAAGGAATCATATGAGCACATACAGCTAAGTATGAGATCATCTGCATGTTGCAGGGTCTGCATATTCAATGTTGTGTGTATATGTATGTGTGTATATGTATGTATGTGTATATATATATATAATGTGTGTGTATACAATATCTCACAAAAGTGAGTACACCCCTCACATTTTTGTAAATATTTTATTCTATCTTTTCATGTGACGACACTGAATAAATTACACTTTGCTACAATGCAAAGTAGTGAGTGTACAGCTTGTATAACAGTGTAAATTTGCTGTCCCCTCAAAATAACTCAACACACAGCCATTAATGTCTAAACCGCTGGCAACAAAAGTGAGTGAAAATGTCCAAATTGGGCCCTAAGTATCAATATTTTGTGTGGCCACCATTATTTTCCAGCACTGTCTTAACCCTCTTGGGCATGGAGTTCACCAGAGCTTCACAGGTTGCCACTGGAGTCCTCTTCCACTCCTCCATGACGACATCACGGAGCTGGTGGATATTATAGACCTTGCGCTCCTCCACCTTCCATTTGAGGATGCCCCATAGATGCTCAATAGGGTTTAGGTCTGGAGACATGCTTGGCAAGTCCATCACCTTTACCCTCAGCTTCTTTAGCAAGGCAGTGGTCGTCTTGGAGGTGTGTTTGGGGTCGTTATGTTGGAATACTGCCCTGCGGCCCAGTCTCCAAGTGGAGGGGATCATGCTCTGCTTCAGTATGACACACATATATATATATATATATACACACACAAAGGGTCTTTAAAAAGTTTCTGCACTTTTCTATATTTAAAACAGTTAAAAAAAGTGTGGAAACTTTTTAAAGACCCCTTGTATATACAATATACAGTATGTACATGTTAGGAAGCCTACCTTAATCCTGGGCAGTTCTGACTCAGATCATCCAGAGATATAGGCAGTTAAAGTCATATGTAAATCTTGACTTTTTCTTTTAAAGCAATGCATTGCTCTGCCTGTTTGCATGTGTGAGGGTCCCTATTGGCCAATGAGGGCAGCCATCATATTCATAGACAATAACCAAGCTCAGGAGGCAGGGCTAAGCTTGCCTTTTTACTTATGTTCGAGACAGGAGTGACAGATCGTGTGTTCCTATTAGCTAGGAACCACGATCCGTCCCTTCCTCTAGTCAGTCCCCTCCCCCTTCAGTTAGAATCACCTCCCAGGGAACACAATGAACCCCTTGATCGCCCCCTAGTGTTAACCCCTTCACTGCCAGTGACATTTTTACAGTAATCGGTGCAATTTTTTTAGCATTGATCGCTGTATTAATGCCAATGGTCCCAAAAATGTGTCAAAATTGTCCGATGTGTCCGTCATAATGTCGTAGTCACAATAAAAATCGCAGATCACCACCATTACTAGTAAAAAAAAAAAAAAAAAAATGCAATATAACTTTTGCGCAAACCAATCAATGTGCGCTTAGTGCAATTTTTTTAACCAAAAATATATAGAAGAATACATATCGTCCTAAACTGAAAAAATAAATTTGCTTTTTTTTTTTTAAAGTGGGGATATTTATTATAGCAAAAAGTACAAAATATTGTGTTTTTTTCTAAATTTTCGTTTTTTTTTTTGTTTATAGCCCCAAAAAATAAAAAACGCAGAGGCGATCAAATACCAACAAAAGTAAGCTATATTTGTGGGAAAAAAAGGACGTCAATTTTGTTTGGGTACAACGTCACACGACTGCACAATTGTCACTTAAAGCGACACAGTGCCGAATTGCAAAAAGTGCTCTGGTCAGGAAGGGGGTAAATTCTTCCGGGGCTGAAGTGGTTAAGGAGGTGTGGCAGGGGGGTGTGTCCTATGCCTACATACTTTTCCTAATAGGTGTCCCTTGTTCCCATCTAAAAAAGTTGGGAGGTATGTATCTCTGTACGATCTACCAGTTGCTTTAAAATACAGTTTTCACTCAAGGGAACCTGTGCTTGTGGATTGCTTCATTGTTTAGTTTGATTTAGTGCTTTACTAAGTGGTTGAAGCAAATCAAATACTTCACTGGCTGCATGCTTCCTCCAGGTCAGACACCAAGACCAAAGAAGAAAGAATAAAGATCACAGTGTTGGCGTCAGCACCTTTGCAGTCAGTTCAGCAGTGACAATTTCCATATTTCTACCCCTCAAAGTGTCCATAGGATCTACCCCTTCCAAGAAAAAAAAAACATACAAATGCTACAGAAGTGATTTAGAAATTGAATGTTAGTAAAATGTATTTTTCATTTAAATACAAAGCCAAATTTAATTTTCCAAAATGGCACAAAAATTCAAATGTCTCTTTAAGTAACCACCCCACCCCTGGGAGTGTTCTATATGGTGTCTGTGACAGCTTCCTGGTGGGTTTCGAGTTCCTCTTCTTCAGGGGAAAAGCTGTACAGAGCCAATGAGAGATGTAACTTATCAGCCTCAGAAGATTTAAAAACATTCCAGCCTGCAGACCCAAATAGCGGTCATTTCTGTATACAAGACAAAATATACACCCACTGGTCACTTTATTAGGTACACCTGTTCCATTGCTTGGTAACACAAATTGATAATCAGCCAATCACATGGGAGCAACTCAATGTATTTAGGCATCTAGACGATGGTAAAGATGACTTGCTGAAGTGCAAACCGAGCATCAGAATGTGGAAGAAAGGAGATTTAAGTGACTTTGAACGTGACATGGTTGTTGGTGCCAGACTTAGACTTGTCTAAGTATTTCAAAAACTGCTGATCTACTGGGATTTTCACGCACAACCATCTCTAGGGTTTACAGAGAATGGCCCGAAAAAGAGAAAATATCCAGTGAGCGGCAGTTGTGTGAATGAAAGGGTTTTGAGACGATAGAAAGGCAACAGTAACTCAAATAACCACTTGTTACAACCAAGATATGCAGAATACCATCTCTGAATGCACAACACATCAAACCTTGAAGCAGATGGGCTGCAGCAGCAGAAGACAACATCCGGTGTCACTCCTGGCAGCTAAGAAAAGGAAACTGAGGCTACAACTTGCACAGGGTCACCAAAATTGGACAATAGAAGTTTAGAAATGTTGCCTGGTCTGATGAGTCTCGATTTCAGCTGCGACATTGAGGTGGTAGGGTCAGAATTTGGCGTAAACAACATGAAAGCATGGATCCATACTACCTTGTATCAATAGCTCAGGCTGGTGGTGTAATGGTGTGGGGGATATTTTCTTGGCACACTTTGGGCCCCTTAGTACCAATTGAGCATCGTTTAAATGCCATGACCTCCTTAAGTACTGTTGCTGACTATGTCCATCCCTTTATGACTACATTTTACCCATCTTCTGATGGCTCCTTCCAGCATGTCCACCATGTCACAAAGCTCAAATCATCTCACCACTGGTTTCTTGAACATGACAAAGAGGTCACTGTACTCCAGTGGCCTCCACAGTCACCGGATCTCAATCCAATAGAGCACCTTTGGGATGTGGTGGAATGGGAGATACACATCATGGATGAGAGGCGGACAAATCTACCGCAACTGCGTGATGCCATCATGTCACTATGGACCAAAACCTCTGAGGAATGTTTCCAACACCTTGTTGAATCTATGCCACGAAAAATTAAGGAAGTTCTGAAGGCAAAAAGGGGGACCAACCCGGTACAGGGGGTCCCCGACTTATGAACACCCGACCTACGAACAACCCCTACTTACGAACGGGGTGCTGCGGGGACCCTCTGCCATTTTTCGTTCTTTTTCGGCGTCTTTCGGCCGTTCTGCGCATGCGCGGCCATACGGAGCTTCGGAAAATGCCGGAAATGTCCGTAATTTGCCGCGCATGCGCAGAACGGCAATAGACGGAACATCGGAAATGTCCGGAAATCTCCGTATTTGTCGGTCTGCGCATGCGCACCAACTTACGAACATTTCCGACTTCCGTACAGGCGGGCAGTCCCTAACGAGTTCGTAACTCGGGGACCCCCTGTACTAGCAAGATGTACCTAAAAAAGTGGCCAATGAGCGTAGTTTGTTATCTAGTGGTGCCTCAAAAGTCCTGTACACCCATAATATAAATATATTCCTCCTATATTATAAAAACAGGGCTGAAGAAGCTTGTGGTGCCTGATTATGGTGCAGTTACAGTGATAGGGTATGCTTTGACACATGCTCACTTTAAAGCTGAACTCCAGGCATAAAAATGTTTTATATAAATGTAATTCTTAGTAGCCATAAAGGATAAAAATACACTTTGTGTGCACAAAATGCCTTTGCAAACCGAGATATTATCTTGTAAAAGTAGCAATGACATCATCACTGTGCTGTACATAGCTTGTGCAGACAGCAGAGCTGTGGGAGGGGCTCAGCAGATCCCACCCACTACAGAAGGGGTGGAGCCAAGACCAGTCACCCTACACAGGGGAAAAGTTGCACACTGGATTACTACACAGATTTGGAAGAAATACACAAAGCACTCCAAGATTAAAATAAGAATACACATGGTTCTTGTATTTAGATAATATTTGCTAGTTCCAAAATTCAGCTTTAACTCCGGAACTCCGGAGTATCTACCAAATCAAACTTTAAGGTGGACCTTTAATTTCGATTTTGGTGGGATCCTTTAAAATCAAACTTCCCTTGAAAATTACTTTCCTCCATCTTGCTTGTGTACAGCAGACCGTTGACTTTGACTCGATCATCCAAGATGCTAGTGGGGTCTATTATGGGTTTAACCTTCAACCTCAGCTGAGGCCCATCATAACATCACTCCGAGGCCTGACAGGCAAAGCACGCTTCCCTGCACCGGCAGGGTTAATAACGTACCCCGTCCACCTAGAACAGGCTGTCTAATTCTAGTTTTCACCGGCTTTTTCTTTGGTTGGGTGCCTGCAGCACCGCGGTTTCAAATCATCAGGTGCCAAATCAGAAATGAAGGGATTACAGGTTCTGGGGCTGGACAGGCCCATCTGTCAAGGCGACGGGCAGGTGCCCACCCTTCTTTCCGTCTCCTCTGCTACCCCCCCTGTATGGGCAGAGCTGTCAACTCGCCGTGCACATTGCATTACAGTTCCATTAAGGAAACAGGGGCAGCAGAAAATGGCAGCTGTCAGCACTATCATCTATGTTGTAATTCACTGTACTTTTTCACCAACAGCATTTAAATAACTGTTCTACCTGCGGCGCCAATTTCTGCAGCTCCTTCCCGCATTTGTGTGTTCTCTTAAAGATACAGCACACACATTTATCCCCTGCAGGTTAATGCACGTCTGAGTTTAGAAAGAACATTAGCGTAGTAGCTTTCCCGTTCCCTCTGTTGGCTTATTATCTCTCCTGACACTTTTTTTTTTGAACTGCTGTTCCATTTTTGTTCTCGCTTTGCCGTATTTATCCATGTAAAAGCCCACCTGTTGCACTTGAAAGCTGAGCTTTTAGCAAATAGGTAAACAAACATGAAATAGTGGCATGACATAGTTAGTCTGGTTGTAAAAAGACACAAGTCCATCTAGTTCAACCAATAAAGGATGGGGGGGGGGGGCATGGGAGATACATAAAATATATATATGAGAGCTGTTTTATGTGTCAAAGGATTTGTATTTCTGTCCATCCAGTCCTGAGATTTACACAGCTCTTCCACACAGCACTGCCATGTCTGGCAAGGGTGAAGACCTGATTTTAATTTCCTGATGCAGTTAAATAATACCCCCCCCCCCCCCACACCCTATTCTGCAGAGTATTGAAATCATGGGCTGAACGCTTCTTGTATGCAGCAGAACATCTTTACTTTCATGGAGGAAATCTTTATCATGGCTTTACATCATGTAGACAGAAACAGGAAGAGAACACAAACAAGTGCATAATTAGATACAGAGGGTACTTCCTCCCATATCATAGAATACATGAACTATACACTATAATACTACAGCACCACCTGTTGGCAAAGATAGGTATAATGCACACAGTATTGTCAGTTTAGTAACAACTTTACATTACTTGCTGCTATTCTTTTCCAACACCCCCCCCCCCCCCCCCCCCCCCCCAGCTTGTGACTGGACCGTGAAAAAAGAAGCAGTAGCCTGGTGAGCTCATCTCTTTCTCCCTCTGTTCTCTTCTGTTAGACTGCACTTTGCACTGCATCGCACCTACCTGATTGACTCCCTTTGGTGCTTTTCCCTCTTCCTGTCTGAGCTCTGCCGTACAGGGACTGTAATCCCCCGTACACACGGTCGGAAATTCCGACCACAAAATCCGTCGGATTTTGTCCGACACTGGTGTTGCATACACACGGTCGGACAATGTTGTCGGAAAATTCGATCATTCTAAACGTGGTGACGTTCGTTACGTACGACAGAACTACATAGAGGCTAGTAGCCAATAGCTTGGGTCTCGTAATTTGATCTGAGCATGCGTGGCACTTTGTCCGTCGGAATTGGATTTTGTTGTCGGAAAATTTGAGATCCTGCTCTCAAAAAGTCAGATGGAGCCCACACATGGGCGGATTTTTTTCCGACAACATGGTCCGATCGGACATTTTCCGTCGGAATTTCCGACCGTGTGTACGGGGCATAATAGGTTGATGCAAAGCCAAACCCGGGTACATACACTACTTGCACTTAAAAACAAATACATTTAATGTGGAGTTGCAGTCACTTGTGTCTTCTATATATTTCTGGAGTTTAGCTTTGATTCTTATGACTGCAGTTTAAATGGCTTTTTCACGGAAAAAAACTGCTGACATTTGTAAAGTGCTGGCATCTAGAGGTTACATAGTTAGTTAGGTTACACAAGTCCATCTAGTTCAACCAATTAAAATAAAAAAATCATACAATCCCACATACACAATCCTATAACCACAGTTGAAGGTGAAAAACCCCAGCAAAGCACCCTTCAATTTGCTCCAGCAGGGAAAAAAATTCCTTCCTGATCTACCGAGAGGCAATTGAATATTCCCTGGATCAACTTTACCTATAAATGTCAGTACCAGTGGCGGCCGATCATTAGGGGCGCCGCCCCCCTAGTCCATGCGTCTGGCCCCTAATCTACATACAGGGCACCAGACACATGGATTTGAATGGATTTGTTTTTTTAGAAGCACATGATTAGAGCCTGAGGCTCTAATTGGCTTCAAAAAGAGTGGGCTGCGCCCTGTGCCCACCCTGTTGTGTGACTTTAGCGAATTAATATTCGCTAATGTCTTCCTAATTCTCCTCCCGATTGGCTGGGAGTAGAAGCGACGACCGGGACACGGAGAAGACGGTGGGTGGTGTGTAGTTAGGTCTGTCTGCCGCCCCCCCTGACCGATGGAGCACCAGCCACCACTGGTCAGTACCCAGTTATATTATGTATGATAAGGAAAGAATCCAGGCCTTTTTTAAAGCAATCTACTGAGTTGCAGAGAACAACCTCTGGAGGGAGTCTATTCCACATTTTCACAGCTCTTATTGCTTGAGACTGATGAAGAAGGCTTGCCTTTGAAACACGTCCCTATTGGTTACTGCACTCGCTGGGCTGATGGTACACACCTGACCACACCTGACCATCATCTCCTCAGACATCCATCCCGCTTCTGCTTACACCACCACGGCGGTTCCCGGTTACTCCGGCACCAGCTCTCCACACACCGAGTCCACACACTGCAGCTGCATTTGTATTGCTGGACAATACATCCCCTCTGGATCTCGGACCGCTACATTTTTGTATTGATCCCTGACCCTTGTCTGTCTCCCCTTTCATGTTCATATAATTATATTCTTTATTAAACTGTGCTATGCCATGCCTACCTGGCGCCTCTCTGTCCTCCCCCTCTTTTCTTACTGTGAAGAAACCTTTCCGTATTTGGAGATTAAATCTCTTTTCCTCCAGATGTAAAGAGTGCCCCCTTGTCCTCTGTGATGACCTTAAAGAGAGTAACTCAACAGCAAGTTTATTATATGGACCACTTATGTGTTTATACATGTTCATCATATCCCCTCTTAATCATCTCTTCTCAAGAGAGAATAAATGCAGTTCCTCTAATCTTTCCTCATAGCTGAGCTCCTCCATGCCTCTTATCAGTTTGGTTGCCCTTCTCTGCACTTTCTCCAGTTCCCCGATATCCTTTTTGAGAACTGGTGCCCAAAACTGAACTGCATATTCCAGATGAGGTCTTACTAATGATTTGAACAGGGGCAAAATGATATCTCTCTCTCTCTGGAGTCCATACCTCTCAATACAAAGGACTTTGCTCGCTTTGTAAACCGCAGCTTGGCATTGCATGCTATTATTAAGCTTATGATCTACCAAAACCCCCAGATCCTTCACCACCATTGATTCCCCCAGTTGTATTCCCCCTAGTATATCCCCCTTTTTTTGTATATAGTGCAAAAAAACACAGAGGTGACCAAATACCACCAAAAGAAAGCTCAATTTGTGGGGAAAAAAGGACATCAATTTTTTTTTGGGTACAGTGTCGCACGGCTGCGCAATTGTCAGTTAAAGTAACGCAGTGCCGTATAGCAAAAAATGGCCTGGTCATGAAGAGGGATAAATCTTCCGGAGCTGAAGTGGTTAATCTAGTTTCATACAGTATAAAGCCATTTCCAGTGGGGAAATCGGTTCTAGCTTCCATGCACTTTAAAAAGGAGCCCCCTCCCCCATACATACCTCCCAACTTAGTATAAGGTATGTAGGTGAAGATGCACCACGTTACATGAACAATGAAGAATTAATACGCAATAACTGATTAGTTAAACACACAAGTGATTTTTTTTTTTCATTGCTACTTTTTATTTATCCCAGGATCTGTGAAAACATGAAACACCAGTCCCACCAATGCGCCACAGAAAATCCAGTGAATAATGCTAAGATGTGTTAGTTAATATTTTGCTGCCACTTTAAATTAAACAAACACCTAAAAATTCCAAGAGGTAAATAGTGCCACTAAGTACAAACAAACAAGGCAAGATATGTATATAGTATTTGATAACCATACACGTGCAGGATGGATCCATGCTTTCATGTTGTTTACGCCAAATTCTGACCCTACCATCTGCCATCTGGCAGCTAAAATGGAGACTCATCAGACCAGGCAATGTTTTTCCAATCTTCTATTATCCAATTTTAGTGAGCCTGTGCAAATTGTAGCCTCAGTTTCCTGTTCTTATCTGAAAGGAGTGGCACCCGATGTGGTCTTCTGCTGCTGTATCCCATCTGCTTCAAGGTTCGATGTGTTGTGCGTTCAGAGATTGTATTCTGCATACCTTCATTGTAACGAGTGGTTATTTGAGTTACTGTTGCCTTTCTATCATCTTGAGCCAGTCTGCTCATTCTTCTCTGATGTCAACAAGGCATTTTCATCCACACAACTGCCGCTCACTGGATATTTTCTCTTTTTCTGACCATTCTCTGTAAACCCTAGAGATGGTTGTGCGTGAAAATCCCTGTAGTTCAGCAGTTTTTGAAATACTCAGACCAGCCCTGGAGTTTAGCTTTAAGTGCTTTCACACTGAGGCGTTGGGGGCGTCGGCGGTAAATCGACGCTATTTTTAGCGGCGCTTTACCGTTGTTTCAGTGGCACTATTTGGCCGATAGCAGGGCGCTTTTAACCCCCCGCTAGTGCCCGAAAAAAGGGTTAAAACCGCCCGCAAAGTGTCGCTGCAGCAGCAATTTGCCAGCGGTTCAGCGGTGCTGCCCACTGATTTCAATGGACAGAGGCGCTTTAGGAGCAGTGTATACACCGCTCCTACAGCGCTGCAAAGATGCGGCTTGCAGGACTTTTTTTACCGTCCTGCAAGCGCCCCGCTCCACTGTGAAAGCACTCTGGCTTTCACACTGGAGAGACAGGAGAGGCTCTTTACAGGCGATATGCAGGCACTATTTTTAGCAATATAATGCCTGTAAAGCGACTCAGTGTGAAAGCAGCCTTAAAGTGAGCCTGTGTCAAAGCAAACCCTATCACCATAACTGCACTAAAACCAGGTTCCACAAGCTTCTTCAGCCCTGTTTTTATAATAAAGGAGGAATATATTATGGGTGTACGGGACTTTTGAGGCACCACTACATAACAAACTACACTCACCAGCCACTTTATTGGGTACACCTTGCTAGTACCGGGTGGGTTGGACCCGCTTTTGCCTTCAGAACTGCCTTCATTCTTCATGGCATAGATTCAACAAGGTGTTGGAAACATTCCTCAGAGATTTTGCTCCATAGTGACATGATAGCATCACGCAGGGATCTTCTTTGTTGAGAAGAAGGAACACACACTCAGTTTTCACAAAACTAGATCTCCGGGTTCTTACAATTTAGTCCGGATTAGAGAGGGGGACAAGTGGTAGACAGCTTTCCGAACCCGTTTCGGACATTTTGAGTATGTTGTCATGCCCCTTGGATTATGTAATGCCCTGGCAATGTTCCAGCATTTTGTAAAAGTCTTTTTTACCCTCAGAAAACATGGACTCTATGCAAAAGCAGAGAAATGTGAGTTAGAGAAACAAACCATCCAATTCCTGGGGTTGATAATATCCACCAACGGAATCGCCATGGACCCCAAGAGTTGCCTGCCCCAGTGGATAAAAAAGGGGTCGAAATATTTGTAGGATTCGCTAATTTCTACAGAAGGTTCATCAGAGGGTTCTCAGCCATTATTGCCCCCATCACTCAACTGACACGACAACACTCTCGATTTCAGTGGTCTCAGGAGGCCCAGGAAGCCTTTGATAAACTTAAAGTCCTGTTCACTTCTGCTCCAGTATTACAGCACCCAGACCCCACTCTTCCCTACATCCTGGAGCTAGATGCCTCGGAAGTTGCTACTGGAGCGATCTTATCACAGCGCCAATGGCCTAAAGCTTTGCTCCACCCAGTAGCCTTCTTTTCAAGAAAATTAACTCAAGCAGAAAAGAATTATGATGTCGGTGACCGGGAGCTGTTAGCCATAAAGATAGACGGCTTTAGAGGAATGGCGATACCCGCTGGAGGGTGCAGCCCACCCTGTGATGATCTTTACTGATCACAAAAATTTGCAATACCTCAGGACTGCCAAATGTCTTAGACCCCGGCAAGCACGGTGGGCCCTGTTTTTCTCCCGATTTAACTTCCACATTTCTTACTTGCTGGGATCCAAGAATAGCAAAACTGACTCTCTTTCTCGAATGTTCTCAAACTCCTGAAGTAGCATCTCCCAGCACCATCATGTCCTCAGTATTTTTTTTACTATTACTAACTGATCTAAAGTCAGCCATACTGCAAGCATCTGCCCAAAGCCCGGAAACTGAAGTTTCTTCTCTAAGGAAGCAAGATGGATTCTTCTGGCATAACGATAACATTTTTGTAACACAAGAGAACAGGACTTTAGTTCTTAAAGCATGCCATGATCATCAGCTAGCCGGTCATTTTGGGGTACACAAGACCATTGAACTTGTCCAATGTTCCTTCTGGTGGCCAGGCTTGAGCCAGGACTGCAAAGATTATGTTGGTTCCTGCACAACTTGCCTTCACAGCAAAGGGAGTAACACTAAAGCCTGGGGCCTGTTAAGGCCATTACCAGTCCCGGACCTTCCCTGGAAAATGCTGCCCATGGACTTCATTGTGGATCTACCTCCTTTGGAGGGACACAGCACGTGCCTTTTATAAAGGAGATAGTAAGGCTCCATGGCCTGCCCAGAAACATTGTCTCTGACAGGGGGGTACAATTTACCTCCAGATTCTGGAGAACTCTTTGCAGAGCCTTAGACATTGACGTCTGACTATCCTCAGCCTACCGCCCACAAAGCAATGAACGGACAGAAAGAACCGACCAAATCCTGGAACAATACCATCGGTGCTTTTCCACTTTCTTGCAAGATAATTGGGAATCTCTGTCACCCTGTGCTGAATTTGCCTACAACAACTCCTTTGCCCGCAGTTCAAGACAGATTAACCTCCATCCTAACCAACTATCAGGTTCTTCAGGAGGCCATTCCAAAAGCTCAGGTGGATTATGAAAGGAGACAGGGTCTGGCTGTCTACGGCTAATTTGAAACTCCCTTGCCCTTCGTGGAAGCTGGGACCAAGATTCTTTGGGCCATTTGAGATAAGGAGAGTAATAAACCCTGTGGCTTTTGAATTGACACTTCCACAGTCTTACAAGATCCACCCGGTCTTTCATGTGTCTCTTCTGAAACCTGCCCCTGCAGACCATTTTCCTGGAAGAGAAGACCCACCACCACCACCTGTTACAATGGACGAGGAAACTGAATTTGAGGTAGAGGCAATTCTTGATTGCAGGAAACGAGGAAGGCAAACTCAATATCTTGTCAAGTGGAAAGGTTACCCTCCTGAAGAGAATTCCTGGGATTCCGAAGGGAATATTCATGCTCCTAGATTGTTGTGTGAGTTCTTCAAAAGAAACTCTGAAAATATATCATGTTTGGGCATCCGGAGGCTGCCCATAGGGGGGGCACTGTCAGGAGACTAGCTGGAGGAGAGTTGCCCAGAGGCCTGGCACAGTGGCCAATTTCCAATATGGCCACACCCGCACACGTTCGCCCTTGCGAAGACGTGTGCATGCTGGCGCATGCAATACTTGTCAGATCCTGGTGCCCTCTGGCCTTTAAAAAAGTGACTGCAGCAGGTGGACATTGCTGACTGGTCTTCAGCTTCCTGCTTCCTGTTCCTGTGTGTGCTTATGCTTCTGATCTCCTGTTTACTACCCGGCCTGCCCTTAGATACCTCTTGTCGCTCTCCCAGCTCTGACCTCGGATTGCCCACGGATCTGCTCTTGTCTCCAGTCCTGTGTATGACTTTGGCTTGCCTGACCATGTCTGTTCTTCTGTCTGCTGACCACTGGCTAACCGACCTTGGCATCCTCCCCTGACTACACTTCCAGCTTCACCCCGTCTGCTGTGATCCACCCTGGTGCCTACCCACAGTACCCAGCCTGCTGTAACTACCTGCAGTACTTACCTGTTGCTCCAGCCTGCAATCCATACTTGCTGAATCTAGCTTGCTGCAATCTCCACTGCAACCTGTTTCCTGCTGTGTGCAGTCTGCACAATCATCAGCTTCACTGGGTCCTACTGCTTACTTCATCTGGTATCCACCTACAGAGAGATCTTTACACCTGCATCACCCATCTGTGGCACAGCCGGCAATCCCTGCTTCTCTGGGCTTCTTGTTCCCTGTTTCCATCTTCAGGGACACCAAGCACTCAGCCGCAAGGAGGACCCTCTCAGCATTTCGGCTTCAGGACCAGGTACGTGACAGCTACTTACAAAATGCTGCATTTATGGACTTATCCTGTTCCAGGTTTCTGTGAGTAGAGTCTCCTATCTGTTCTGCAAGCTACTTATTGGTCCCCAACCATGAACCTATAGACTTCTCTACCACAGTGGCATTACAGTTTAAGTGGACGTCAAGAGGAACATGGTTCCTCTATGGTTTTCTGTGTCACTGAGGAAGTATCTGATTGGATGCTGCCATCCAATTTAACTGGGATGGCAGCAATCTTGGGTCAGGCAGAGCCTATTAAAAGCATCAGCTCCCAGGCTGGGCATGCATTTCGCATGTAGGTAGTGTAGGGACAGGTCACCCGTCTGGGGAGGAAGAGGTTCCCGATGATTAGGGAATGGATAGGGACACACCATCCTTTCTGGAGACCTCCCTATTTGGGCACGGACCAGCCAGGAAGCATTCTGCCCCTCAATACAGATGCTGTCGGCACCTCCGGCACCTGCTCTGCTATACATGGCTGTTGCATCCTGTGAGTGTTCCTGGTCGGGGGCCCTTCCCACCGGGCTTGTTGTGTATTGCTGAACTTTAATGCTATTACAAGTTCTGTTCTCTGCAACTGTGTTTACTGCTGCTGCACCATGCTGCACCTCCCTACACCCAGCTGTGAGTGAAAAGAAACAGTGTTGGTGCTGTTTAGAGGGCTGCCCTCTGTAGAATTGTGTTTAAGCATTTTGGAGTATTCGACACCACCCCAAATCTGTTCTTCAGTTACTTTAAGCAATAAAATACAAAAAAATTAAGTAAGGTAGAGCTACCTGGAGTATTCTGAGGCAGGGGGCAGGCCCCCCGCAAATACTTTGGGTCAGCCCAGCTGGGGAGGAGTTCTGGTGGAAGCTGGAGATGGAGTGTTAGGCTGTCATGGCCTTTGAGAGAGCTCCCCAGTCTGGGTGGGGGGAGAGTGACCTTAGGCCTGTGCTTGGGTGCGGACAGGTCCCTTCCAAAACCCACGGAGGTGTCCTGGCCAGGAGGCACGGGAGCAAGGAGAGGACGGCAGGAGAACACTGCCAGGCAAGTCTCCAGGAGGAACAGGAACAGCCAAGTGGGCTGGTGAGTGACACACAGTCAGGAGGACTGGGGGGCACACCTGAGATGACTGGGATTGAGCAGTCTGGGAGGGTGCAGAGCCAGTCAGGAGGACTGTGGTGGCATGGGCAGTGGAAAGGGGCAGCTGCAGCCAGGAGGGTTGGCAGTGCCTGAAGAGGTGGTACTGGGAGCAGTAGCCACAGATAGGACAGCTAGCACTAAAGACTTCAATTTTTTGCTACACCATAGGGGCCTGCGGTCCCTGCCTGCAAGGAGCATTCATCTAGACTCAGCTGAGATTGTGCTGAGTCTGAAAGCTGTGCTACCTGTTCCTGGGAGTGATAGTCTGCAAGCAAGTATGTGCTGGAGGTAGTAGAGGAGAGAATGTATATACTGTAATGTATATAGTTCAAGTCTCTACAGAGTTTTATCGATCAAATGGGCATCCCATATGCATCCTTCCCCATCCAAGTTAAATTCCCCTACATAAAAAAACAAAACAAACAAAGCTGCAAGGACTGCTTCTTGTCTTTGAGTGACTGGGAATAAGTGTGCCTGGCTGTGCAGGGTGGGAGACGATCACATTCACCAGCGGCCCTTACGGGGGGGTACTGCTACATAAGTAAATAAAAAAACTTTTAAAAAAAAGTGTTAGATGATTTCACATCAGCATGCAGAAATGATAGCTAATGCAAAATTTTAGTAAACAGACACAAAGGCAAACTTTACCCACTAGGCTACAGTTGGCCTTTCAACCCATGGCAGAATCTGAGTGGAGATATTAGGGAACATTCAGTGGGAAAGGTGTTTCTGTTTTGCAGGGGGGGTTACATATTTTTAAATTGAATCAGTTACACTTCAATAACACAGAAAAGCAGACTGTCTTGTGTAGTAATTATGTATGCTACATAAATGTATTTAACAAAATGGTGCCAGAGGCAGCCATAATCTAATGTGTGTTTAAACATGCTGAATTCCATCCAAAAATGATTTTGTTGTCCTCTGGCTGGGATAATGTTTAATCTGCGATCTCATGAACCCAATTATATGATGCAATATGCTCATGTTAAGTGAAATAAAGGGGCAGTTTTTACATGGTGGATAAAGTGGCCACATTAATTAAAGTCTGGTAATAAAACAATTATAAATGCTCATCCGTGGTAATAGGATGTTTTCCTCCAAGCATATTTTCGAGCATGTGTCCCTAAAGTGCTTCGGTTTTGCCTTTTGATCTGAGCTTATCTTATACAATAAGCACCTCTTATGCTCTCGCCAAATCCCTATCAAATTCACACATCCCGCCTATTATCTCCAGCCCATTCACTGTAATGCCTAGTTTCTTTGTCCTCTTATTGTATGTTTGGAACATTTAAATAAACCGGCTTTCCGCTGGCATGATGTGACTGGTTGTGCAGTATCTTTGCCTCTAGATTGTGCAGAAGGAGCGCGCTCTATCCCAAATAAACTTAAAGAGGAGTTCCGCCCCCCCCCCCACCAAAAAAATGTAAAGTCAGCAGCTACAAATACTGTAACTGCTGACTTTTAATATTAGGACACTTACCTGTCCATCGACCCCAGCCTATTTTCCAAAAAGGCTCTTGGATACTGTCGCCACCATTCGTGCTAAGGCTCCCTACTGCGCATGTGCGAAGCGCACTGCACTTTTTAACTGGCCCGGTGGCAGAGGAAGGAGGAGGGGGGCCGAGGTCGCAGTGGCGTAGTCTCCCAGAAGTGGCTGATGGGTACCTTTCAAAAACAGGTACCCGCGATCCCCCCCCCGAAAGGTGCCAAATGTGGCACCAGAGGGGGGGGGGGGGCAGATAAGCAGAGATTCTACTTTTGGGTGGAAAATTTATTTGAGAAAAAAATGTTCCATTCTGATTCTATGAATTTTCTTGTAACTGCAGTCAAAAATGAACCCTGATTAAATCCAACCGATGATTAGAGCAGGGGTCTCCAAACTTTCTAAACAAAAGGCCAGTTTGCTGTTATTCAACCTTTATGGGGCCAGACTGTGGCCAGTCTCAACATCAGTGTGGGGGATAGACAACGTTTCAAGCTTTGTGAATAATAAATTACATGCCACCTGTGGTCAATAGGAGGAGGGATGCCCCATTATTGTCATAAGCGGAAGGAATCATGTCCCATCGTTGGTGTCGGTGGGAGGAATAATGCCCCATCATTGGTGTCAGTGGAATGAATAGCGCCCCACTGTTGGTGTTAATGGGAGAAATAATGCCCCATCACTCGTGTCAGTGCAAGGAATAGTGCCTCACTGTTGGTGTCAGTGGGAGAAATAATGCCCCAAGGGCTGGATAAAGTTTAACCACTTCAATACCAGGCACTTATGCACCTTCTCGCCCAGACCAATTTTTAGCTTTCAGCGCTCTCACACTTTGAATGACAATTACTCAGTCATGCTACACTGTATCCAAACAAAATGTTTATTATTTTCTTCTCACAAATAGAGCTTTCTTTTGGTGGTATTTAATCACCACTGAGTTTTTTATTTTTTGCGATATAAGCAAAAAAAATGCTAAAATTTTGAAAAAAAAAAACACTTTTTTTTTGTTTCTAGCGTAAAATTTTGCAAATAAGTAATTTTTCTTCATAAATTTATGCCAGAATTTATACTGCTACATATCTTTGGTAAAAATAACCAAAATTTGTGTATATTATTTGATCTTTGTGAAAGTTATAGAGTCTACAAACTATGCCAATCACTGAAAATTGATCACATCTGATCACACCTGATGTACTGAAGGCCTATCTCATTTCTTGAGACACTAACAAGCCAGGAAAGTACAAATACCCCCCAAAGACCCCTTTTTGGAAAGTAGACAGTCCAAGGTATTTACTAAGAGGCATGATGAGTTTTTTGAAGTTTTTTTACACCAACTGGTCATATTAACAGGTTATTTCTCTCACACATCATATGCATAATTGCAACTACACCCCAAAATACATTCCTTTACTCCTCCTGAGTATGGCGATACCACATGTGTGAGACTTTTAAGCACACACCCCAACGTATAATCTATGAGGCATAATGAGTCTTTTGAATGGTTCATTTTTTTCCAGAAGGTTTTGGAAAATGTGGAAAAGTTGTCCATTTATAAGATATTTCTAACACATAGCATGTAGATAGCAAAAATGACACCCCAAAATGCATTCCTCTACTCCTCCTGAGTATGGCGATACCACATGTGTGAAACTTTTACACAACCTGGCCACATACAAAGGCCCAACATTGAAGTAGCACTTTCAGGCGTTCTACAAGCATAAATTGCACATCTCATTTCTCAACCACCTACAATGGACAAGAGAGGACAATGGAATTGTCCACAAAACAACCCCATTTTGAAAAGAAAACGCCCCAATGTATAATCTGAGGCATAATGAGTCTTTTGAACGGTTCATTTTTTTCCAGAAGGTTTTGCCAAATGTGGAAAAAAAATTTAAATGCATTTTTTTTTTTACACAAAGTTGTCCCTTTATAAGATATTTATAACTCATAGCATGTACATAGCAAAAATTACACCCCAAAATACATTCTGCTACTCCTATGGCGATACCACATGTTTGAGACTTTTACACAGCCTGGCCACATACAGAGGCCCAACATCCAAGTAGCACCTCCAGGTGCAGAATTAATTACACTAGCAGAATTAATTACACATATGATTTTCTGACTACCTTTTTGAAGGCCCTTCATATTTCTAACACATAGAAGGTACATGCCAAATAACAAAAGATTACCTGTGGTTTTAGAAGTGCAGTGGTCCACAGAGGAGAGCATCGGTCCAGGCAGCAGGCAGGAATGAGGTCAGTGACAGCAAAAGCAATCATCCAGGCAGCAGGCAGGAATACTGTCCATAGTTCGTACAGGCAGAGATACTGTCAGCACAACCAGAGCACAACCAGAGCACAGCCAGAGCACAGCTAAAGCACAGGTCCAGGTAGCAGGCAGAGGTGTCCTGGCAAAAATACTGTCCAAAGTCAGTAGAGGCAGCAGGTAGATATATGGTCAACACAGCCAAAGTATTGGTGCAAACAGCAGGAAGAAACATGGTCCATAATGTCATGGGTCATTACAGGCAGCAATATGGTCAGCATAGCCAAAGTATTGGTCCAGGCAGCAGGAAGGACCATCAAGCTTAGGGCCAGGGGGACAGGGGTAGAGGCTTCTCCCACCCAAATCGCTTTGAAGCCTCCCGTCAACCAGACCCTGTTCTGGGAGCACAGAAAACGAAAAACAGTTTTTCTCTACTCAGAACTCTATTCTGAAGCCCCTCACATCTGTGAGACCCCTGTGTTCTAAAGTAGATGGCCAAAAGATCAGTCCAAGTGGCAGGCAAAAACATAGTCGATTAACAGGCCAAGGTCGGTGCATGTGGAAGTCAGAAACATGGTTTAAATCAGCAGGCAGAGGCATCGTCGGTAAACAGGCTGAGGTTGGTGCACGTGGAAGTCAGAAACGTGGTTTAAATCGGCAAGCAAAGACATTGTCTGTAAACAGGCCAGGGTCAATTAATTAACATGGAAGGTAGTAACAGGGTAGCAGGCAAATGGGGAAATGGCAGTCTGTTAATAATAAGGGGAACTAATATTGGATGGATGTATGATAATTTTTTAAGCAATCGCGGATGCACAGGCCAGGTTGGGAGGGACATTGGGGACAATAATAGCTGGTATCTCTTCTTACTCCTCCTCTGCTGCATACACGGCATTTCTTTTGGCGTCTTCTTCCAGATTCTCTGGGGGGAAGGCTAAAGGGAAAGTGTTGCTTGTGAAGTCGACTGACACTATCAGAGCGAATGCTTCCTGGGACGGGACCTTCTTGGTAAATGAGGGCAGTGATGATATCTTCAATATACTTGAGATAGGTGATTTGTTGATTTTGAGTTTCTTTTTGGTAGCAGACAAACAAATTATAAAAGGCCATGTGAAACAGGTGAAACGCAACTTTCTTGTACCAATAACGGGACTTTCTGGTTGATAAATAGAGCTGTAGCATCTGATCGTTTAAATCCATCCCCCCCCCCCCCCATGTACATATTGTAGTTGTGGACGCATTCGGGCTTTACAGTGGGGCAGCGTCTTCTTTGGATCTCCACCATGGTGTCATTGTGGATGATAGAGAGGATGTGGACATCTTTCTTGTCCCTCCACTTCATGGCCAACACCTCCTCGTTCCTCATGAATGCTGATTCTCCATTTTGCAATTTTTTTGTCAACAGATTTTGTGGGAATCCCTTCTGTTTTTTTTTTTTTTTTTTTGAAGGTACCGCAGGCTGGGTTCTTTTTACTGTAAAGATGACGAAAAAGGGGCAGACTGGTATAGTAGTTGCCGACATATACATGGTATCCTTTTTCAAACAGGGGGTATGCCAGCTCCCAGACAATTTTCCCACTGGTTCCAATATATGTGGGGCAATCACGGGGCTGGAGCTGGGAGTCTTTGCCTTCGTAGATCCGGAATGTGAAGACGTATCCAGTGGCTCGGTCACATCATTTATTTAATTTTAGCCCATACCTGGCTCTCTTGTTTGGTATATACTGCTTGAAGTGCAGTTGGCCAGTGAAATGTATGAGGGACTCGTCCCCACACAAATTTTTTGGTCTGGGATGAAAACTTCTCTAAATCGCTGGGAAAAGGAATTGAAAAGGAATTGATTAGGGGTGTATCTTGTATAATTTGTCGTGGTTTTGATGATCTCGGGGAGGGCACTGTGAATTGTCATTGAAGTGGAGAAAACGCATAATCATGTCATATCTTGTCCTGGACATGACAGAGGAACAGTGATGTAAGTAACTGAGTTAAAATAAACTGAGTTACCTTTCCCCTGATTACTTTTCCCCTCATGGTAACTCAGTTCCCATTACTTTGGCTTATTTACCCCAACTACATCTACCGCCACTAGATGGCAGTAGTGTAATTCCGGTGTCCTGCCGAAAAAGTTCCCCCGCCGGATAAGGACCCCCTGTACTGTGCAGGCACAGCGCTTGCGCAGTACGAAGGACTACGGACCTTCCGAAAATTGCCGAACCTAAACAGCTCTGAGTGAACTCTACACCACGCAGGCGCAGTTAACATGTAATTGTACGAGGCGATGCCGCACGCTCCCGATGCTCATGTTACTCTGCAAGGGGCGTCTATCTTGTAACTAAGGGGCGGGTCTACTATTACTGTAACCAAGGGGCGCATTTATTATTATTGTTATATATCGAGCTCTGCCCATTAATTTAACATTCGCCCTCTTCTGTAGCCATCCGCCCCTTACACAATATAATAATAATAGACCCGCCTCTTGCTTACACGCTCTAACACATCTGCCCCTTGGTTAGAGTGATAATAGAGCAGCCCTTTGGTTACACGATATATAACAATAATAATAATAAATGCGCCCCTTGCTTACAGTAATACTAGACCCGCCCCTTAGTTACACGTATAGAATATTAAAAAAAAAAGTCAGTTACTTTGCTGAGTAACTAATTACTTTTCCAATGTAGTAACTGAGTTACTAACGCAATTACTTTTTGGGAGAAGTAATTTGTAACTTAACTAATTACTTTTTTAAAGTAAGATGACCAACACTGCAGAGGAATATATGGGCATGTGTTGGATGGGGTGGGTGGACCAATATGCATGGACTTCGTTCTTTTTTGTAAGCCCCATATTGAAAGTAAGTCCCAAAAACAATTTAAATTCATCCAGTGTGACACATCACCACTGTAACATGCGGGCGTAGGAAGAATTGGGGTTGGCAGCAATAAATTGGGATGCGTACAGATTAGTTTGATCCACCATATTCTGCAGAAAATCTTCTGGGAAAAATAAAGAAAAATAATCAAATTCAGAAAAATGTGTAGTGTCAGGCTGCACACCTGGCTGTGCGGTGAAAGGGGGGATGATAGCGGATCCTGAGTTGGCAGGCAACCATAAGGGGTTTTCCAGGGCATCAGGGAGGTAGGACTGGGGCTGGATTCTTTGGGTTGGGCGTGTATTTGCAGTACTTGTACTGGGCTCCTCTTCCTGGGGTCTGGCGCTGCTGATGGTGGGCAGATCTCCTGATCTTGGTCCTGAACTTGGTCCCGATCTTGGTCCTGATCTCATTCTTTTGGGAGGGACGGTTTCCTCTGCGGACTCGGACTCTGATCCACTATGCTCCACTGGCTCGTATTCCGAACCAGAATCGGATGATGGGAGCTCCCCGCTGCTCTCATCATCCGACATGGCAAGAATTTCATATGCCTCCTCAGGTGTATAATTCCTTTGGGACATTATGGCAGTGCTTTTTGGCGGGCCTGTGTAATGGTACGGCTGGTGGTAGTGGTACCGATGGAGGTATTAGTGGCAAGCCTGTGTGGTTGTACCAATTGCGGTATGGGTGGTGGTGGTACCAATGGCGGTACTGGTGGCGGTACGGGTGGTGGTGGTACAGGTGGCAGTACGGGTGGCGGTGGTACTGATGGCGGTACAGGTGGCGGTGGTACTGATGGCGGTACGGGTGGTGGTGGTGCCGGTACAGGTAGTGATGGCGGTACGTGTAGTGGTGGTACTGATGGCAGTACAGGTGGTGGTGGTACCAATGGTGGCACTAGTGGCGATACTGGTAGCGGCCTGTGTGGCAGTATAGATGGTGGGCCTGATGGCGGTACTAGTGGCGGAACTGGTGGTGGTACTGGTGGCCTGTGTGGCAGTACCGATGGCGGTGGGCCTGTGACAGATGGGCTGATTGACAGATGGGCTGATTGGCTGGGCTGTGTGACAGGTGCTCGTTATTGGGGGGGGGGCGTGTTGTGCACAGTATACAGACACTGATCTCACTTACTGATCCCTGCTCTCTCCTCACACGATCGTTGTGTGTGAGGAGAGAGCAGGGATCAGATAGTAACTGCTGCTTTGTTTACATTTGTGACCGGCTGTGATTGGACACAGCCGGTCACGTGGTAAACAGACAATTTCATTGGCTGTTTACCCTGATTGGGCAAGCGCTGTGTCCAAGGGACACATGCCTTCCACGATCCCCGCTCTGCGCGCCCCCGCGGGCGCGCGCCGACATGGTATCTTGAAGGACGTCATATGACGCCCAGTCAGGATAACGTAACCACTTCCCGGACGTCAATATGCTATTGACCGGGCGGGAATTGGTTAAAGAATCAAACTAAGGGCTGGTTTACATGTGCTTCAAAATGTGGCTTTGGGCACACTTTTTTAAAGAACTCTGAATGCCAAAGCCCATGTCCCTAAATAAAATGGTTAGCTTACAGTCCTGTTAACACGTTTGTTTTGCTTTGCTTCAAAAATTATACCCCATGTCGCTTTCTTGGTGTTTCAAAGGGTCTCCAAAGCCTCCATACAAGTCTATGACAAAGCTCGCTTGAAGTTCCTGCAGCTTTTGAGAGGCTTTTATTCAGCTTTAGCTGCACTTTGTTTTGGAGGTATTGCAGGTATGAGATATCCCACGAAGCACTGGGAAACCAAAAAGTGAACCTTTCTATCCACTGATGGACTTTTAATTTCAAAATATGTGTATTACTGAGGAAAATAATATATTGGAAATAAATGCAATATTTATATATTATATAGAAGGCTATTCTGTCTGTGTATTCTGTCTCCCTTTTCACAGGATAACAGGTTATTCTTTCAGAAGCAACCTAACATATATTTCTAGCTCATACACTATATAGTTAAAGGTTGTGGACACCTGACCAAAATACCTAGATTAGCTTTTTAGACATCTCATTCCAAATCATAGGCATGAGCTAAAGTTTACTACTGAACAAGGGAATCGGCAGAGCTGGGGGTTACTATTGAGCAGGAGATCAGCAGAGCTAGGGGTTACTGCTGAGTGGGGCATCAGCAGAGCTGGGAGTACTACTGAGCAGGTGATCTGCTGAACAAAGATACTAATTTGCTGGGGATCTGGTGAAAGAGGGTACCAATGAGCTGGGGATCTGCTGACTGGGGGTACTACTAGGCCTCTTTAAAACAAATAGAAAAACAACAAACACACAGGACATTTGCCAAGCTTCAAGTGATTGCAAAGTCTCGTTTTTTTTACTATAAAAATAACAAACATGTTATACTTACCTGCTCTGTTGCAGTGAATTTGCACAGAGCAGTCAGGATAATCCTCTTCTCGGGTCCTTCTTCGGTGCTCCTGGCCCCTCCCATCTGTTCAGTCCCCCCACAGCAAGCAGTTTGACCCAAGCCGAGTCACAGCTTCCTTTGTCCATTCAGACATGGAGCCTCAACCCGACCCCACCCCCTCTCTCCCCTGATTGGCTAGCTGTCTTTGATTGACAGCAGCGGCAGCCAATGGAGCCGCTGCTGCGTCTCAACCAATCAGGAGGGACAATCTCAGACTGAGATACTAGTAGACATCGCTGGACAGAGAGGGACTTCAGGTAAGTATTAGGGGGGCTTAGTGTGGCTGTTGCACACAGAAGGCTTTTTATCTTAACTCATATGTAGCGAGGTCTCGGGGCCCCTGAGGCCTAATGGTGACCTCCAGAGTTAGGGACAGCTGACATCCTTTGGTGTAGAGTGGGTAACAAGGAATGGTGGGTGTAATGCAAGATGAAATGATGGGTGCCAGACACTTTTGAATGCAAAGAGATTTATTGTCTTTTTAACAGAACTGAGGGAGAGAGGGTTAGGGCCAGGACACCCTTAAGTAGCAATGATAATTGGCAGACTCCGAGACTTCTATAGAAAGACAGCTATACAGGTGAAGGCCTTCAGCCGGACACTGTATAGGTAGGACCACTGTCTTCTATGGCAATCTTGTAGCAGTTACTAACGGTAGTTGTATTAAACTATTGGCAACATAAACAGTTCTCTGTCACTAGACGGATCCAATAGCCACTGGATCACCTGAGCTCTTCCACTTTTAGCACTCACTATCTTCCTCAAGCGTCACCCCCGCTTCCCTGATGAATCCCTGGCTTGGCACTCACAGATACTCTTCAAGCGTCACCGCTGACCTGCTAGGTCCCTGGCATGGCACCCACTGATGCTCCACAAGCATCACCTCTGCTGTCCCGCTGGGTCCCTGGCTTGGCACTCGCTAAAGTTTTCCCACTTCTTCACTGTCCCCGGCTAGTGAGAAGACTGCTCTGGTACTGGCTTCAGCTTACTCACAGTGGTCTCCGGTAATTAGGTGGATGGTCCCTTAGTGGCGACAGCTTCCCCTTCTACCTCTGATCACAGCTGGTTCCCCGTCTGGCTGAACTGCAACAAGCCAGTAGTCCCAACCCTATGCTGCTTCAGCTGCTCTGGATAGGCCTTAGGCACCCTAGCAGCCAGGTGTCCCCAGGATAGGCTTCAGGCTTCCAGCCTAGCAGCCCAGGGCAGCATAGCACACGTCCACCCAGACAGCCGTTCAGTAGGCACAGAACCCTGATCACCTGACTCCACCTAAATAAATGGGCTCTCCCAGCAGGCCAAGGGACCAAAGAAAATCCCTGTCCATTGGCTGAGACACCCCATCCATTTATGTCTGAGCTTGGTAAGCCCCTGTCTTTACTAATGCCACTAGCATAGTGCCACCCAGTGACAGAAGAAAATGGGTGCAACAAGTCCAGATTTAGAGAGGAATTGTCAGGGCTGGGCCCAGCCCTTCCTTCTCTGAGCTGGCCGCTCAGCTGTCAGTTAATTGCCAGCTCCTATCTCTCCACAGTGACTCACCTGTTGATAATATCCTGCTCGTCAGTCCTGCTTACTTAAGCCGTCCAGCCCAGATCATCTCTGCCTTCACCTGGTCAACATCACAGAGATTCTCTCCTGCGTGCCTGTTAAAGACTTGCTTGGCTGATGTTCCTTCTGGCTCCAGATCCTGCTTGCTGTTCCACTACGCTGATTCCTGGCTTCCTGACTTTCTGGCTGGTCTGACTATCCGTTCCGGTTACCGAACTTTGACTATGTTTTGACTACGTTTGTTCTATTTACTTTTATTATTAAACAAGTGTGATTTAACTGTACTTCTGTCTCGGTCTGGCAAGGCAACTATTACCTAGCAACTAAATTTGATAGCAACCCTGCCTAAACATCAGGGTGCTACACATACATTAAGATAAAAAAACCTTTTGCCTTTACAACACCCTTTCATTAAAACTTCAAAAACGTATCATCAAAGCATCAGAAACACATTAAAAAAAAGCATGTTGAAGCAGTAGGCCTTTTCATGTGTGTTGAAGTCGAAGCAAGTGTAAATGAGCCCTAATTTTGAATTAAATTCTACTAGTGTATGGCCAACTTTAGTTACAAAATTACTTTTTCTCTAAGCAACTTTTCTGTTATTTCCTGCCCTTTCCTGGTATTTATAGGAGGTTAATGGCCTAGCCTATACATACGACGGATTGTTCAGGTTTTTTTGCATCTTAGTCGCATATCAAAAATGGAGAGTTTACTAAAGTTTAATGTAATTGAAAACCCCTTGCAAGTATCCCTCAATCTCGTTGTCCGTTTTCCGGCTGTAGAATAAATTTGGGTCCAATCCCACACCTCCCTGATGGTATGACATGATGGATAAATATCTGCCTGTATTTCTCAGCATTAAGGACATCATTGATCTTGACCAAATCTCCAACTCCATTTGCAGAAGAGCAGCCCCATACTTGCAAGGAATCTCCACCATGCTTCATTGTTGCCCACAGACACTCATTATTATACCTCTCTCTAGCCCTTCAGCAAACAAACTGCCTCCTGCTACAGCCAAATATTTCATATTTTGACTTATAAGTCCAAAGCACCTGCTGCCATTTTTTGCACCCCTGCCACTGAATAAATTTGGGGCCAGTCACATACCAGCAGCAAGGAGCACATTGAAGGGTGATGCATGTCAAACAAAACCAAATAGAATTCCCAGCTCAACTTACCGACCAGTCTGCAACAAAACAAATTACCCTGATCTAAACATCATGGAGTCTGTCTGGGATTACATGAAGAGATAGAAGGATTTGAGGCAGCCTACATCCACAGAAGACCTGTGGTTAGTTCTCCAAGATGTTTGGAACAACCTACCTGCCAAGTTTCTTAAAAAACTGTGTGCAAGTGTACCTAGAAGAATTGATGTTAGTTTGAAGCCAAAGGGTGGTCACACCAAATATTGATCTGGTTTTGATTTTTCTTCTGTTCAGTCAAAATTCTGTTAATTTTGTAAATTGATAAAAGTAAACAATTAAAATATGTATTTTTGAAAGCATTCTACTTTACAGCATTTCTTCACACCTGCCTAAAACTTTTGCACAGTACTATACACCTTTACATTTTTCGGTAGGAAAAGCAAATATAAGATTTTCATTCCATGAAAATTTTGGTCAATGTACAAATACAGTGCCTTGAACACGTGTTCATACCCCTTTTCAGCATTTTGTCATGTTACAATCAAATTCGTAAGGCGAGCCCACCTGTGTGAATTTTAATCTCAGTATAAATCTAGCTGTTTTATGAAGCCCTCAGAGGTTTGTTAACCACTTCAATACCAGGCACTTAAACACCTTCCTGCCCAGACCAATTTTAAGCTTTCAGCGCTGTCGCACTTTGAATGACAATTGTGCGGCCATACAACACTGTACTCAAATGACATTTTTATCATTTTTTTCCCACAAATAGAGCTTTCTTTTGGTGGTATTTGATCACCTCTGCGGTTTTTATTTGTTGCTAAACAAATCAAAAAAGACCGAAAATTTTGAAAAAAATTATGTTTTTTTTGTTTCAGTTTCAAAACTTTGTAAATAAGTAAGTTTTCACCTTCACTGATGGGCACTGATAAGGCGGCACTGACGAGGTGGCACCAATGAAGTGGCACTGAGGTGGCATTGATGAGCACTGATATGTGGCACTGATAGGCGGCACTGATAGGCGGCACTGATGGGCGACACGGATGGGCACTAATAGGTGGCACAAATTGGCACTGATAGCTGGCAGGGATTGGCATGGATAGGCGGCACGGATGGGCATGGATAGGCGGCACAGATGAGCATGGATGGGCACTGATAGGTGGCATGGATGGGCACTGATAGTTGGCACGGATGGGCACTGATAGGTGGCACGGATGGGCACTGGTAGGCAGCATTTTTTTGTACTGATGGATGCCAATCAGTGCCAAACAATAATGCATGCCAATCAGTGATGCCCATTGTGGGCACTGATTGGCATCCATTGTGGGCACTGATTGGCATCCATTGTGGGCACTGTGTGTCATCCCTGGTGGTCTAGGGTGGCATACCTTTTGATGGGCATCCCTAGTGGTCTGGTGGCGTCCCTGGTGGTCCAGTGTGGGCATCCTCGGTGGGGCTGCGCTGATAATTGATCAGCACAGACCCCCCCTGTCAGAGGCGCAGCCGATCGGCTCTCCTCTGTCGGAGACTCTTTACCAAGATCGTAGTTGCGGGGTGTCAGACTGAAAAAACGGCGTGGGGGTTCCCCCCAAATCCATGTCAGACCCTCATCCGAGCACGCAGCCTGGCAGGCCAGGAAAGGGGTGGGGACGAACGAGCGCCCCCCCTCCTGAGCCGTACCAGGCCGCGTGCCCTCAACATGGGGGGTGCCCTGGGGAAAGGGGGGCCGTGCGGCCCCCCCACCCCAAAGCACCTTGTCCCCATGTTGATGAGGACAAGGGCCTCTTCCCGACAACCCTGGCCGTTGGTTGTCGGGGTCTGCGGGCGGGGGCTTATCGGAATCTGGGAGCCCCCTTTAATAAGGGGGCCCCCAGATACCGGCCCCCCACCCTATGTGAATGAGTATGGGGTACGATGTACCCATTCACCTAAGGTGTAAAATGTAAAGTACAAAAACACACACACTTTTGAAAAAATATTTTATTGCACTGCTCCGGGGGTCTTCTTCCGTCTTGGGGTCTTCTCGCCGGACTCCTCTGCTCTCTTCTGCTCTTTTACCTAGCTCTTTCACGAGCGGAGGAGTCCGGCTACCTTCTTCGTCGTCGCCGCCGTCGTCTGGGGGTCTCGATCCGCCTTCGGGGGTCTTCCGGGGGTCTCTTCTGTTCTTGCGGCGGTCGTCGTCTTCCGCGCCGCCGGCGCCTTCTTCTTCTTCTTGTCCTTCTTCTTGTTCTTCTTCTTCTTCCGATGTTGACCCGATGCTCTCTCTGCCCGGAATGCCAGAGCCGCGCTGCGCTGGGACTTATATAGGGACATGGGGACAGGGTCACATGCTCATGTCACATGGTGACCCCGCCCCTTGTGTTGTCACAGTCCCGGAGGATGCTGGGACTGTGACATCACAGGGGGGCGGGGTCACCATGTGACATGAGCATGTGACCCTGTCCCCATGTCCCTATATAAGTCCCAGCGCAGCGCGGCTCTGGCATTCCGGGCAGAGAGAGCATCGGGTCAACATCGGAAGAAGAAGAACAAGAAGAAGGACAAGAAGAAGAAGAAGGCGCCGGCGGCGCGGAAGACGACGACCGCCGCAAGAACAGAAGAGACCCCCGGAAGACCCCCGAAGGCGGATCGAGACCCCAGACGACGGCGGCGACGACGAAGAAGGTAGCCGGACTCCTCCGCTCGTGAAAGAGCTAGGTAAAAGAGCAGAAGAGAGCGGAGGAGTCCGGCGAGAAGACCCCCAAGACGGAAGAAGACCCCCGGAGCAGTGCAATAAAATATTTTTTCAAAAGTGTGTGTGTTTTTTGTACTTTACATTTTACACCTTAGGTGAATGAGTAGGGGTACATCGTACCCCATACTCATTCACATAGGGGGGGGGGCCGGTATCTGGGGGCCCCCTTATTAAAGGGGGCTCCCAGATTCCGATAAGCCCCCGCCCGCAGACCCCGACAACCAACGGCCAGGGTTGTCGGGAAGAGGCCCTTGTCCTCATCAACATGGGGACAAGGTGCTTTGGGGTGGGGGGGCCGCACGGCCCCCCTTTCCCCTGGGCACCCCCCATGTTGAGGGCACGCGGCCTGGTACGGCTCAGGAGGGGGGGGCGCTCGTTCGTCCCCACCCCTTTCCTGGCCTGCCAGGCTGCGTGCTCGGATGAGGGTCTGACATGGATTTGGGGGGAACCCCCACGCAATTTTTTCGGCGTGGGGAGTCCCTTTAAATCCATGCCAGGTCACGGAGCTAGCGCGGCGGCATTTACTGCCTACGCTAGCTACGTAACCTGAAGTTACGTTCTAAATGAACGGACTGCTCCGTGTGTGGGCAAGTCCGTTCATTTTCAAAAGTCCCGCGGACTTTTGGCCGGCGGATTATCCGCCGGAGAAGTCCGTGCGTGTGTGGGCAAGTCCACACGCTCGGAAAGTCCAGCGGACCCAGCTGGAAAGTCCAGCGGATTGTCCGCTGGACTAAGTCCGCCGGCAAAAGTCTGCACGTGTGTACGCGGCATAACAAATACACTAACAAATACAACAACAACAAAAAAAAAACAAATACAAAAAATACTAAATTAAATAAGCTACCCAAAATAATAACTCCACCAAAAAAAATAAAAAAACAAACAAAAAAACACAACCTCTAAATGCAGAAAAAGAGATGAAAACTTTATAACAAGAGAAATAACTGGATTACCCCAACGATGTTAAATAGCATATTTGGAGGACTCTATCCTGCCAGCTGTTGTATTCAGACAGCTGCAGCTCCTGATTGGATGCAGTCAGTCTGGCTGACATCTTTAAATTTTTTCAATGTTTGGCTTTTCTTTTTCCACTCTAATCTTTCAATTTTCCACTTGACGTTTGTTGACCTGAGTGGTGCCTACAGGACCACCAATAATTCAAATTTCACATGGTAAACATGACCGATGGATGATTTGCTTCTGCAGACACAGAGACAAACTCATGCTTGCTGACTATAATAATCAATTCTATTGCAAATAAGTATTAAGTAAATAGCAAGTAGTATCGATCAATCTCACACAATTGAAGCACTGTGTAATCATGTGAGATTAATCCCTACTACATGGTTTCTTTGGAGCTCACACCATGCTATTTTGTTCTATATTTTTAGCGATCAGTCACTACTCCTGGTAAGCCATTTTAGTAACACAACTGAGGTACTTAAGCTAGAGTTAAATCACTCATTAAGTCTAGCCTAAGGCTGGCCATAGACTATGCTGTTTTCTTCCCTTTAACCATGCGATGAAGGTAAGAAAATATCTTGATTTTTCCATCAACACAGTCAGTGTTGATTGGGGGATCCCTCCCACTGCGTTATTGTATTCTGACAGCGGGAGGTTTCCCCACCATCAGCATACAATGATTACTGCTGCTGACTATTACCAGTGGCAGTAATAGTATTAAAAAAACACAGCAAGCTGGTTGTACTGAAGTCGAACCATAGATCGACTTTAGTACAACCAGCCTGCCCGTAGATGGATCAAAATGTGTCCAGTTCCTGCTACACCAGCCAAATTTGGATCCATCTATGGCCAGCTTAAGTGTGGGTGCCCAACAATCAAGTTTTTTAGAATCTGCCAGGCAATGGAGGCACCTAAGGGCGTTTGGATCATGCGTGCATGTCCAAATGCCCTTGGACATCTATAGGAACCTTTTCTGTTCATATGTGTAACTCTATTGTACCATGGCAAGTGACGCAGCCCATTGCTTTTACTACATCTTAAAGCATTTCACCAAGCAGAACCACACCTTTAACCCCAGGTATCCAGGGTGAGCTCCTGACAAAGTGGCTGATGCTATCAGAAAATGAACATCCTTCACCCCAGGCTACAAGCTGTCAGAATGATATTGAGAAAGGGAGGTACACAGCTGTATTTTCACAGGTGAAACAATAGACAGTACATGAGGAACAAGGCCAATGTTCATCCATCTTGTTTAACAAAGTAAACTGTTACCCGAAATAAAAAATTTTTTTTTTTATTTCAAAGTGAACGTGTTGTACCTTCAAGTGCCTACTGGAATCCTCAGTTTATCTTTCAAGCACTCAACCATCTTCAAAACTTCTGAGCAAAGTTTCTGTGGTATACCGCTGGCCCGACTCCCCCACCCCCTATGCCATCCTTTTGCCCAACAAATGTGATCGGTGCAGTAGCCCAGAGAGTGGCAATGGACACTATGGCTGATATTTACATTTTAGGGTACCCTGGGTTTAGGGATACCAGCCATTCTGAAAGGCAATGAGGGTTATATGTAGGTACTAAGATGTGCTGGCCCTAAAAACCTAGGGGCCACTGTAGATGGTAAGAAATGAAATGATCGCAATCTCGATTCACCCCCCCAAGTAATCTTCAGGCTGGATGACCCCCGATTTTCGTATATACCCGCCGGTTCCACGTAACCAGCGTGGAACGCAAATGGCGGACACTGACGTCAGCAACCGGAACTGACGTTAGTCATCAGAGCGCGTGATGCGGCGCGCCGCTGGATGACATGATGCCTGGGCGGTACAATGGCCTGATCACAGCGGCACACTCTCCTCCCAGCCTGCAGAGGTCAGTGTGACGTCTATACACCACAGCCTGGACCGGGGGTAACGGGAGTCAGACGTGATGTGACTACAGGGAGGGGGAGGGGAGTGTCCCAGACTGGGCATAGACTCAGCACATATCACTGGGCACAGCTTCATAGCTACCAACTGTCCTCCTCATTTCTCCCTCATTTTGGTCTGATCTATATAGATGTGTATAAAAAGCACTTTTTATCTTTCAAAAAGTGTTTTCCAGTGCTAAACCTTTCATCGGATTTCTAAATTGCAGCATTTATAAATACCAAAAGCCAATATAAAGGAATAGTAGTGGTAAAAAAGCACTTGTGGGTTTAACCAATCGTTTTTTTTATACAATTCTCCTTTTAAGGGGGCGTAGTAGGGAGCGTGTCCTATGCCTGCATACTTTTGCTAATAGGTGTTGCTCACTCACATTTCAGAAAGTTGGGAGGCATGCAGCTTACCCTAATGGGAATATCTGACTAGGAGGTCTATGGTCACAAAACAGTTTTTGAGAATCGTGAGAGAATCGTGATCTTCATTCTAAGCAAAAGAATCGCGATTCTCATTTTTCCCAGAATCGTGCAGCTCTACCTGGTTGTGTCTGGCTTCAAAAATATCTCATAGAGACCATTTCACCACCTTAAACAATTGTGGGTAAAAGCACGTAAAAATAAAGTAATTTATAATAATAATAATAATAATAAAGTAAGATATCACCATGTACAGTATTTACAGTCATTGTGTCTTGGAACTTGCTGGAAAATTAGACTTTTCTACAAAAAAAAACAAGACAATCTATATTTAAACAGCAAAAACACTATATGGGAACACTGACAATACCCATAACAAGTAATTTGCCTGGTTTATATTTAAAAAGTCAACACAGCATGGCAAATTATCAGCCCCTGATATCTAGAGACAGTTGTAAAAATCATTGATTTACTGATGGTTGGCAACCCTGGGAAGCGCAACCCTAGCTCAATAAACGTATAAATCTAAAATATAGAAACAATAAATGTTACACTCACATGATCCCTTTACATGACCATATAT
The DNA here is from genome assembly GCA_028564925.1 of Lithobates sylvaticus. NCBI lineage: Eukaryota > Metazoa > Chordata > Amphibia > Anura > Ranidae > Lithobates > Lithobates sylvaticus. The sequence continues at coordinate 113,026,180 of CM053033.1, forward strand.
CATCCACCAAGAGCCATGGGTTGTGTCAAGTGCTCTCTAAGGAACATCTGTCCTGGGTTCAGATGGTGTTCCTATAGCTCAAAATCCTCCACTCTTTCCCTATAGTGAAGTCAAGACAGGCGATGGAGCAGGGAGAAGAGACCGAGGCTGGTTTAGAGTACATGCTGTCACTTTTTTCTGTAAAAATATGTGCATTTATTATTTTTCCTAAATAGTAAACTTAGCCTTATGCCCCATACACACGGTCGGACATTCCGACCCCAAAATCCATCGTTTTTTTTCCGAGGTGACGTACAAAACGTACGACGGGCTACGAAGAGGCCAGTAGCAAATAGCTTTAGTTTCCAAATTTATTTTGAGCATGCGTGGCATTTTGTGCTTCGGAATTCTGTACACATGATCGGAAAAAGTCAGATCGGATTTTGTTGTCAAAAAATTTTAGATTTAGCTCTCAAACTTTTTCCGTCCGAAATTCCGACGGAAAAAGTCCGATAGAGCCCACACACGATCGGATTTTCCGACAACATAATTCGATCAGTCTTTTTCCATGGGAAATTTCCGATCGTGTGTATGGGGCATTACAGTGGTTCTAAAGGCAAAGCATTTTTTACCTTAATGCATTCCCTACATTAAGGTAAAAAAAAAATCCTATTAGTAGTATTGCCCGCCTCCCCCAAATACTTACCTGAGTCTTGTATCAATCCAGCACTGTGCCCATCTGCAGCGGCTCTCTCCTCTCTCCCCTCTCTCACAAGAAGCATCGGAAGCCATTTGCTCTTGCGGCTGTAAATCAAATTCAGTCTGGAGGGAGTAGGGGGTGGGGCCAAGCTGTGCTGTGTGTGTCTGTCAATAGACGCACACAGCCTGGCTATGGAGAAAGCCTGCAGGTGCGCCACCATAGGAAGTGGCTTGCTATGGTGGCGCACCGAGAAGAGGAGGAGCCGAGAGCACTGATGGGGGACTCCAGAAAAGTATGATCAGAGCCACTCTATGTAATACCATTGCAATTGATGTAGTAAGCTTCAATGACACCAGCTTAATTCACCAGCTTAGTGCTGCTAGTTTGTTTTCTTATGAATGGAGGACGTGGACCTAGCAATCAACCACCTATCCTCCATTCATAGCTTTTCATTCATGGAAGCTATAGTACAGCTTTTATGAATGGAGGAAATGGTCAGGAAGGGTGAGCACAGTCTGCACGCTTGACAAGTGCCTAGGTTCAGCGGCTGTATTAACTGCGACAGGGGTGGGGGGGATCAGAGGAGAAGGATTTCTATTAAATATGGAGACAGCAGCACAAAGTAGAAATGGCATTGATCATAAGTAATATCCCTTGTGCTGATTTTGTGTTTTTTTTTTCTTGTAAATGTAGGCTTTATTAAGAATAATATTGATGATAATAAAGGATGGCCTATGGTATCCTTGCATTGCTGGGGTTCTGGGTTATTTTCAACCAGGGATTCTCTTTGCATGAAGTTTAAAAATCGTAGATTACTTAGGCTCCATGCACACAGGACGTTCAAAAAAGTCTTTCTGGATGTCGGATTGCTGCATTTATGCTCATTTTTCAGCGTCAGCATTTTTTTAATGTTTTTCTTATATTACACCCAGCTTATATTCAGCTCTGCAATGAAAAAAAAAGCTGAACACCGATAAAAGGGCCTTTATGAGCATTTATACACGTTTTTCAGCGTTCACAGTTTTTTGTGATCAGAAGAACTGCTCTTGTACTTGAACGCGATTTTAGGGCATTCAGACAACAGGCCATAAACTACCCTGCTGATAAACTTTAATAAACGTCCATGTCTGCATTGACACATAGGATTGCATAGAGGGGTGTTTAAAGGCTGTTAAAAAAAATGCCCAAACTCCCAAAAACGTCAGTTTATCAGCTTTAGTGTTAAAGAGGTCTTATCGTAATTACATGCTTGCATAAAAATTGACACTAATGTTTACTGTCTGCATGTTTGTGATAGGGGCACCAATTTGTCATTTGGAGGAATGAATTGGTATGAGCTGTCTTCATCTTTTACATTTTTTTCTATTTTAAATGAATTCAATATATTTTTAACAAAAAAATATTCTTTACACTGCAAATAAATGATAGAACTGTACATGTCTTACATGTTAATGTTCTACCAACAATCACACTATTTAACAATACTAATATCAGAGGAATCTGTCTTTGCAACCCCAGCAAGCACCTATGAATTTCTGGCAGGTATTATACCAATGTATATGGCTTAATAAATTTCCTTTTTATAATTTCACTGCGTTCCTCCAATAAAACCCTGCCCTGTTCTTGCAAAAGCCGCTATTAGTAATCAGATGTTAGTTCCGACAAATCTCTGCCATCACACCGGACAGAAAATCATCCACTAAGTATTAGCCTCAAGCCGAATAAGAAAATCTTTAAGCAGTTATCACACCACCCCCACTATGTCTTAAAAAAAGAAGAAAAAAAAAAAAAAGGCAAGGAAGAAAACAAAATATCTCCAGTTGTCCAGACTAGGGTAGAAAAATAGAGGCAAACATCCATAATTTTCCCTGTGGGGTTTTGCAGTAATTGAACCATTACAATACAAATAGAGTCAGCGGCAGCCTAGAGGTAAAGGAAAGCAAGAGTGAAAGAGATGTTTGAATTATGTCATATGTTGCTTTAAATTCCCCCCTCCGCACCCACTACTTACACCCATCACTAAAAACCACTTTCTATTTCTCGTTAGCCCCCCCACCCCAAGTCGTTTCATGCTTCCTCGAAAACCCCATCCGAGGATGCCATGTGGTACAAATAATTTCTAATTTTTCATTTGCAGTAATAGAGAACTAGCGTTTTAATTCTTTTTTTTCTCCTGACTATTGTTGTTGGGTTTTAAAAAGGAGAAAGATTCATCTCGGAAATTTGTTTCTTAGTGTTTAAGGTCTGCAATTTCCTTTCCGATGAATTATCGCATCTTCGGGGCGTTTAGACTGAGGATCCTGCAATTTTTTGTTAATTTTCCATCACCTCTGCCTCCGGCGGATGTTAATATGGTTCCAGAGCCATTAACTGTTGAAACCGAAGACGGTGGCGTGTCATCATCTGTGAGTGACAGGCAACAATTCTGAAGGGTGACATCGGCATGCTGCTACCCTCCGTTTTTTTTTTTTTCTAATTTATTACAAGATTAATGAAGAGGTTGCATGTAAAAAATAAAAAAATTAAAAACAAATAAATGTTTATATGTATTTTGATAATTATTAACTACAATTTTTGTATATCAGCAAGATATCCAATTTTTTATTTTTAGCACCTATAAATATCAACAGCTTTAAAAGTATGCCTAGTTCTGGATAAAAAATGGCAATGCTTACAATAGCCAGCTAGCACTGAAAATTGCAGTGGCAACAATAAAAAAGCAGCTCAAGTAGGTCAGTTGCTTCTGCTATGAAAGAAAACATTGCAAGACTGTTAAATTCAGAAAATCCATTTTTAATTTACCCTAGAACTAAGGCACATGTCCAGGGGCGGACTGACAGCTCATGGGGCCCCCGGGAAAAAGGAGATCATGGGGCCCCCTGTGTCTCCGCCCATGTGTCCTCGCCCATGTGTCCCCGCCCACATTCAAGCTGCATCCACACAAAGTCCCACCTACATATTGCACTGCCCACATTGTATGCGTTCAAAGAATTTCTCTATACTATGTTCAAAATAAATGTTTATTAAGGGGGCACAGTGGCTGCATTTGATGGGCACAGTGGTGGCAATTTATAGATACGGTGGCTTTGTTTGATGGTACAGTGGCTGCGTTTGATGGGCACAATGGCTGCCTTTGATGGGCACAGTGGTGGCAATTTATGGGCACAGTGGCTGCGTTTGATGGGCACAGTGGTGGCAATTTATGGATACGGTGGCTGCGTTTGATGGCAATTTATGGGTACAGTGGCTTTGTTTGATGGTACAGTGGCTGCGTTTGATGGGCACAATGGCTACATTTGATGGGCACAGTGGTGGCAATTTATGGGCACAGTGGCTGCGTTTGATGGGCACAGTGGTGGCAATTTATGGATATGATGGCTGCATTTGATGGCACAATGGTGGCAATTTATGGGTACAGTGGCTTTGTTTGATGGTACAGTGGCTGCGTTTAATGGGCACAATGGCTGCGTTTGATGGGCACAGTGGTGCCAATTTATGGGCACAGTGGCTGCGTTTGATGGGCACAGTGGTGGCAATTTATGGATACGGTGACTACATTTGATGGCACAGTGGTGGCAATTTATGGGTACAGTGGCTGGGCACCGTGGCTGTGTTTTATGGCACAGTGGCTGCGTTTGAGGGCACTGTGGTGGCAATTTATGGGCACAGTGGCTGTGTTTGAGGGCACAGTGGCTGCGTTTGATGGGCACAGTGGTGGCAATTTATGGGTACAGTGGCTGGGCACAGTGGCTGTGTTTGATGGGCACAGTGGTGGCAATTTATGGGTACAGTGGCTGTGTTTTATGGCACAGTGGCTGCGTTTGAGGGCACCGTGGTGGCAATTTATGGGCACAGTGGCTGCGTTTGAGGGCACAGTTGCTGCGTTTGATGGGCACAGTGGCTGCGTTTGATGGGCACAGCGGTGGCAATTTATGGGTACAGTGGCTGCGTTTGATGGGCACATTGGCTGCAATTTATGGGCACAGTGGCTGCAATTTATGGGCACATTGGCTGCATTTAATGGGCACTGTGGTGGCAATTTATGGGTACAGTGGCTGGCCACTGTGGTGGCAATTTATGGGGGCAATCTATGGGCACAGTGGCTGCGTTTGAGGGGCACAATGGTGGCAATTGTGGCATTGTCTTTTTTCCAGTTTACGCCCCCCCCCCCCAAAAAAAAAACCTGCAAAGCTCTACAGGCAAAAAAAAAAAAAAAATTCAAAAAATGCTTTTTTTTTGAGAGAGAGAGAGAGAGAGAGAGAGAGGGAGAGGGAGAGGGGGGGAGTAGGAAGAGAGACAGAGAAGAGGGAGAGAGAGGGAGGGAGAGGGACAGGGACACTGACCGACACCGACCTTAATTCTTCTCATACACCATCGGCGGCCGTCCACTGTGACTTCTCCTCGTGCAGACTAGTGGGCGGGCCCCGAACGGAAGGAGGAATCAGCGGTGCTGGCGCCGCACGGGCCGAATGCTCCTCCCCCCTCACTCAGGCGGCTGCACAGGCAGCATATCAGTGGGCGCGCACGCCGACGCTGATACATTGCAAAGTGCGGCCGCGGCGGCCACTGCTGCCCATACTCACAGACAGTCTGAGAGTGAGAGTAAAGCGGGACTGGCACCTCCAGGGGCGGACTGAGCCGGCCCGGGCCCCCCCCTGCACGGGGCCCTCGGGAGGCCACCGAGTCACCGAATGCTCAGTCCGCCCCTGCACATGTCCCATTTTAAAGCAACTGTGGTGTGTTAAAATTAAATTCTAAAAACTCCCCTGTGCAAAAGGGGAATACATAATACATAGATGCCAATTGTCCCAAAATTTTTGGAGGATATATTTAAGTAATTAGGGGATCTGATAACATCAGGGCCAACAATTCAAAATAGTAATAGATAAATGTAAAATAAATAAGCAGCTGCCCCTTTAAGTGAAATCACCACTTTTAGCAAGCAAAAACATAAAAAAAGGTACGGCGCTACTCAAGTGAAACCATATGAATGATAATAACAGTTTCTATACTCATGAAAACACCCCAAAAAAATTATAAACTCTAACAAACATATACATTTTAAAGTGATAAGTCCTTTAAAAATCCTCCAATCACCGTGCCTTGTGATAAAAAATGACTTCTCTTCCAGGTCCACCACAATAAATAATGAATAAAATGCACCGTCACCAACTGCAAATGACCATTAAAGGCCTCAATCGATTTTCATAATACTCCAGTAAAACTCTTCAGATAGAAGGATGGTGGATCCAAAACAGTTAGACACTCTAAATACAGATCTCTCAACTGATTTAATAAACCATAAACACAGAGAAGATGATGGATAATATGGTGTAGTATTTCATTTAAAGCGGGTAAATAGATAAAATGTATTGTTCTTACATAGCAGGGTGCTTAAATGAGCACCACCACAGACAGCCTCAGTAGTAAACCATCTCCGCTGCTCGTGTGAAGCCGGCTTGTGTTCCAAAACCCGTAAGTAACGCAAAGTCCCCCACAAGAAATGATGTCATTAATGGTGACAGTGCAGCCTCAATGCATTTTTCACGATGTGTGTCATCAGGAAGCTCAAATATCAGGAGGATAAAATATAGTGGTTGTAAACCTCTAAAATGAAGAATGAACACAACATACCCCTCTATAGTTTGCACTTGCCTCAATCCAAAGCACAAAGTGTGATTTATGTCTAATCTTTCATTCCTCAGTTATCTGCATGACTCACTTCTTCTGGGTCATGCTGACACCACAAAATCTTGGGAGACAGCCCGGCCCCCTCCAGCACACAGAAAGTGATTGACAGCCTTTGCACATAAGACTGTGTAGAGGGGGTGTGTCCTTTCCCTCCACTCATGTCTCAGATTACATTCAGCTCTTCTCACTATGCTGTGCAGTGTGGGATGTCAGATCTCTGCCCCCTGCCTGGTGGAGCTGATAAATAGCCTTTGATCTGTGCACTTTGGCTAGCTGTGGAGGAGAGAACACTGCAGATAAACAAGTACAATTTATATAGAAGGACTTGTTTAAGCTCTGCTGTGTATCAACTGAGGCTTCAATAGGAATATGTAAGGATTTACAACCACTTTAAGTGGGGGCCGTAGGCGGGGGTGACAGTGTTCCAGAGACTGGGAGAAATACGTTAGCAAGAATGCCAATAGTCACATTTCTAAGTGGAAAGTTCTAATTTCATTCTCTTGCAGAACTACAGGGATTAGAACCACTGTCAAGTTTTCATTACTGTTTGTATGTATGTGTTTATTAGGAATATTTACCTTCTCTAATTGTCCTGATTACCAATGTCACCGGGAATGAAAGTGAAGATAAATCCAAAATTCTGAGTTGCCACCAGAATAGGAATAGAAGGAGATCTTCCTTTAGGGTTACTTGTTACTTCTGCCTAAAAGGGGATTTTCCTAACATTAGAAAGATTCCCTCTCACTTTCTGTTGAGTCTCCAGTATTTTCAGGCCTGACAACCTCCCAAAACACTACCAGGATCGTTCATCTTTAGGCAGTTGCCAACTATTTTAAAATATGTTCCGTCTCATATTTCCAGTTTAAAGATGTAAGTCTGAAGTCTAGTTCTAAGTGGAAAAGGTAGATAGGCCCTATCATGGAAGATTGGATGAGATATTGCTAAATATTCATACGGGGACCTTGGTGGCCTCCTGCATATGTTATGGAACTGTCCGAAATTGGTTTGGTTTTGGGAAACAGTGGTCAAAAAGCTTAATTAAGTGTTTCCCATTACTTGTGTTCTAGGATGAACATCTTCTATATGAATCTCATATAAGTGAAGCAATTTTGAGGGTGTTATTGCAAGCTCATAAGTTAATCTTTATGCGCCGGACATCTCCAACCCCACCCACTGTCCCTGAATGGAAAGTTTAGCGCAATAACACCCTATGTATGCAACAATATATTCACACCCACAGGGCTCCTCTGAGAAATTTGAGAATGTATGGGGTATGTGGTTTACGACTCCTGGGATGCCTACTTTGGACCTAATGAAACTTCCTTTGAGGCAGCCAACTTCTCAAACCATTGTTTCCATTTTATATTTGTTGCTTTCTACTGTTTAGAAGGTGACAGTGTGCACGGCTGGGTCCTCTAATATATTCCTACATTTTTACAATGACTTTGTATGATGGTGAAAGGTGTACTTTTCATAGTGTGATAATAATTCAGGCTAGTTTTATATTATGCCTACCTTGGAATAAGTTGGTATGTTACTTTAAGGCACACTATATGTGGAAGACTATTGTTTGTATAAAAGTTGATTTAAAAAAAGAAAAAAAAATCTCACTGGTTTCTTTAGATAACAGGACCGTTTTTCCTGCAGGGCAGGCACTAACATACAGGAGGTCCACTGTGAGCATAGACCCAGGCCATTCCAATCTATGAGTCAGTCCTGAGCTGGAAGGAATAGGTCATTCTAAGGTACAAGACGATGAATCACTCACAGGCTGTGTGAAACACCCTGTGACTAACTAGCTCTCTTTACAAACCAATTACTAATTAATTAAGGGTTTTTTTTTTTCCTCTCCTTCTCTTAAGCATAAACAGTTGGGGACAAGAATTCTCCCCAGGGCACAATAACACAAAAGGCTAAAGGGAAATTCGCTAATTCCACTCACACTTCTATTTTAACATCCCAGACTACCAAAAACTTTGATCTTTACAGGTACTTTGTAAAGTCAAAGGCTTTGTGAAGCAGAAAATGCTAACCAGGCTCCCAAAATACAGTATATTTCTGGAATCAGAACCAGTCATTGGTTTATGCAGTGCATAAATATAAGAAGGAGAAAGGGGGACAACTGAATCAAGTGACAATCCTATGTCCTGGGGGAAAGACATGCAGAGAACCACTGACCTAACACTATGGGGGGGAGACATCAGTCAGACTGATTAGAATCAATGTTTAGATCGCTCTTATTTGGGGTTGCTACCTGCCCGTTTTTTTTTTTTTTATCATCACGCAAAGTCTGGTTTGGACATTCTGCAAAGCAAACAGCACCCCGGGCTTAAGCTCTACATGCACAAAAAAAGAGGATTGGAGATCCACAAGATAGTCTCAATAAGAGGATCAGTTGGTTCAATTGCAAAAAATCCACAGCTTTATTGTTATTTAGATTAATAATTTATATCAAAACCCACAAAATACCCTTGGTGTGGTGGATTATTATTTTTTTATATGGATTTTTAATCTAAGTAAAAATAAAGCTGTGGATGTTTTGCAATTGAACCGACTGATCCTCTTATTGAGACTATCTTGTGGATCTCTAATCCTCTTTTTTTGCATATGTATTTTTGAATCTTAAGGATCACACCCTGAGAGTACTTAGGGGCGTTTAGGTTTACACAGCATAGGGTGTGAGCTCTACATGTGCTTAAAGTGTTTTATGTTTCAGCACTAGGATATTTAATGTTTTTCTATATTATTTTGAATAATAAAAGCTTTTTTATTTTAAGTTCCCCCCTTCTTTTCCTGACCAGCCCAGCACTCAAGGCAACGATTGTGAGGCCCTATGGCATGTTGATACAATCTTTTATGTCTTTCAGGACTGAGGGTGTGATTTAAGAGGGGGTCCTCAAAAAAAGGGGGTGACCCTCCCAAACTACTACTGCCCAATGCTCACAGGCACTGGGCTCTTTGGCATGCTAGGTAAACGGTCACTTTATCAGACTTTCAACTTGCTTCAAGTTGTGCTAAAAGTTTATTGAAGCCCACCAAACCTGCTAGCGGGTCATTAAAAAGTGGCAGTTAGCACATAAAGATATGTGTTTAACCTCCCCAAACTGATGCCTAACTGAAGATTAAGGACATAATGACAGTTTCTCTGCAAAGGGCCTAAATAACCCCCTATACTCACCTTACCAAGCATGGAGGACTATTTGACTATTTGACATCAGTGTCTTCCTGAAACACACAGACTCTGGAAGCCTAGGACCTGGATACAGATTTGGGGCCTTTGTGCCCAAATCAGCAATGACTGCTTCACCCCTTCCGAAAAGTCCCTGTTGGGTCTGTCACAGTTGCCAACACCAGACTATTCCACCAACCCTCTTTGCCTATCTCTCTGTAGCAGGGAGCTGGCTATCTTACCTGCAGTATCATAAGACACTCTGCAACATTGTGACTGTTTCCCTCTAGTGCCAGGCTGCTAGCTAAGGCTCTGTGTCATAACATCCTGTCAGCAGAGTGATGACCACCAGGGAGAAAAGCATAAAGGGAATTGTAGTTCCAGGACTCAGGTTTCACATTCAGATTAAACTGTATGGAACTGCAAGAGCCAGCATGCTTTGCATAAGAGGAACTAAAGACCACATCTTGCTTTGCTGAGGGTTTTTCAGACAGCACAAGGCGGAGGAAGAGATCAGACCTAAGGGAGAGGTACTGCCTCTTAGGCGATTTCACCACGCACATACGGACCCGCAAACACATATTCAGGGCTCTGTATATGCAGTGGGTGTGTGTGGAACAGTTTATCTAGGAAGTTAAGCCATTACATGTTGAGTTGAATAAAGTGTTTAAAGTTGGGCCTGTGGTGTCAGGGGACAGAAGAGAGAGGCCTGACATAAGAGGGTCATTCCTCTGCTCTCCTCCTGCCTGGACTCATAGAGCTGAGACCCCCCCCCCCCCCCCCCCCCCTTGATAGGCACAGTGGCTGTGTTTGATGGGCACAGTGGCTGCGATTAATGGGGGTTTTTTTCAGAACTTTTCAGTTTGTTTGTGCCCCCCCAAAAATTTTGAGCACCAGCCACCACTGTCATAGAGCCAACCTGAGTAAGGCCGGCTTCACACTGGGGCGGTGCGGGCGGCGACGGTAAAGCAGCGCTATATTTAGCGCTGCTTTACCATTGTTTTAGCCGCAGTATTCGGCCGCTAGCGGGGTGGTTTTAACCACCGCTAGCGGCCGAAAAAGGGTTAAAAACGTTGCCGGTGGTATCCCTGCGGTGTCCCATTGATTTCAATGGGTAGGAGCGGTATAGGAACAGTGAATACACCGCTCCTTCACCGCTCCAAATATGCTGCTAGCAGGACTTTTTTTACCGTCCTGCTAGCGCACTGCTCCAGTTAAAGGACCCGCTTTTTTCAGGAGCTATACAGATGCTATTTTTAGCGCTGTAGCTCCTGAAAAACGCCCCAGTGTGAAAGGATCCTAAAGGTAACCAATCTGGTACAGATTGCCATATTGTGATTCATTGTTATTGAAGTATTTGCCTCTGCTCTTGGGGTTTTTCTCAGGTTTTGAACCCCCTGAAAGCAGCCTGAATATGGTAGTGACCTATATTTCTCTTAATCTCAGTTATTGCTCTCCAATTGAAATACTTTTTTTTTTTCAAAACTCTTTATTCCAAATTTTTCATTACATAATAATTTACATTATACATTTTTATATACTTTTCCATTTCTTTATATAATACAAATTATAATTACATTTACTCTTCCTTTCATTCCTTCCTCTCTCACCCTCTGTGGTCACTTAATACAATATTTTCAGATATTCCTCTATCCACTGTTAACCATGTTCTATTCCATTTTGCCCATATTTTTTCATACCTTCGCCCATTTCCCCTTTGTTCATACATTATTTTTTCATAGGGTAGGACCTGGTTTACTGCTCTCACCCATTGGGTTACTGTCGGGGGATATGGCTGAATCCATTTTTCTATTATTTGTTTTCTTGCCAAGAACAGTACCTCCCTTAAGAAGGTATTATTATCTCTATTATCTCTCTCTTCCCTCAATATCCCCAACAAACATATTTCCATCGTAGCTATAAAAGATTTATTCAGGACTTTTCCTATTTTCCTAGCTACTTGTTGCCAATATTTTCCTATTTTACCACAATACCACATTACATGAAGGAAGTCTGCTCCCCCCTGCCCACATCTAGTACATCTTGGTTCAGTCATCCTCCCCATTTTGTACAATCTATTTGGAGCCAAGTATGTCTGATGTATTATATTCATCTGTATTATCCTGTTATTCATTGCAGGGGATACCTTCCAATGGGAGTTGCAGGCTTCATCCCATTCATGATCGCTCATGTCTGGGATAGCCTCCTGCCACTTATCCCTTATTTTCAGTGGTTCGCCTTCTATTTTCTTCTGTAACAGGTGTGTGTAAATCTTTGCTATCAATCCCTTAGGTCCCTGTGATTTCAGGATACCTATAAGGGGGTATTTAGATATCTTTAATTCCTCTCTTCTAAACTGTGTTTGTAGCACCTGCCTCAGTTGAAGGTATCTGTAGAACTGTTTACTCAATAAATTATATTGTTTACATAGGTTTTCATAGGTTAGTATCACATTCTTGTCATATAGCTGACCAAAAGTTGTTATCTTATTCTGCTTCCAAAATTTACTGTCCTCAAAAGCTTCCAGTTGTTCAAATTTTGGGTTGTTCCACAGCGCAGTTTCTGTTGGGATTCCAACAAATCCCGTCAGTTTCTTAGCCTCTCTCCATACTGTCCTTGCCACTTTCAAAAGGGGAATTTTTACTCCCACTCTCCTCAAGTCTTTTAATTCTAATCCCGTCATTAAGTCCTCTATTTGCATTTTACTAAGGAGATATTCCTCTATCCTTGTTATTTTTTCCTGTCCTACCCATGATCTTAGGTGTTTCAATTGCCCTGCCAAATAATATAAATATAAGTCCGGGAGGGCCAGTCCAGCTTCTGTCTTTGGTCTTTGTAATTTATTAAATTTTAATTTACATCTTCCATATGCCCAAATGAACCGAGTCATCTGCGAGTTTAATTTTTTAAATATCTGTTTTGGTATTTTTACTGGGGAGTGTGCAAATACATATAGACACTTGGGTAGTATAATAGATTTTATCAGGTGAATTCTGCCTGCCATTGATATTGGTAGCTTTATCCATATTTCCAATTTTTTCTTCACATGTTCTATTAGTGGGAGTATATTAGCTTCCATCTCATCTTCGTGTTTCAATGTAATATTTACTCCTAAATATTTAAATACTTCAACTATTTTTAGTGGGGTCTGAGCTCTTCTTGTATTACCTGTTCCCAGGGGCATCAGTGTGGATTTTTGCCAGTTTATTTTTAACCCTGAGAACCTCCCGTATATTTCTATTATTCTCATTGCTTCCGTCAGAGATGCTTGCGCATCTCCCATATATAATATAATATCGTCCGCATATAAGCCTATGTGTTCAGTTTTTTCTCCTACTCTAATCCCTTTATATTTATCTGATTGTCTGAATCTGTTTGCCAATGCCTCGATTGCCAGGGCAAACAACTGCGGTGACATTGGGCAGCCCTGTCTTGTTCCTCTGTATAGTTTTATTGTAGGAGATAATATACCGTTTATTAGCAAATTGGAGCATGGTTGTTTATAAATTATTCTCACCCATTTCCTAAATTTTCCAGGACTGTCTGCAAAAATTCCCATTCTATAGAATCAAATGCCTTGGCTGTATCCAATGATGCCAAGGCACTTGTTTCCGGAATAAACTCTCTCATTTGTGTCATATATTGCGTCCTTCTAATATTAATTGATGTAGATTTCCCTGGGATGAATCCAGTTTGGTCCTCCGCTATTATAGACAAAATTACCTGATTGAGCCTTTTGGCAAGCACTTTTGCCAATACTTTATAATCTATATTTAATAATGATATTGGCCTATACGACCCACACTCAGTTCTGTCTTTGTCTGGTTTTGGTATCAGTATGACTGTGGCGTCATACATGGAAGCAGACATTTCTCCCCTTTGGAACACCTCTCCATACATTTTGGTCATGACTGGTACCATAATTTCTGCATATCGCTGGTACATTTCCAGTGGTATGCCATCTGGTCCTGGGGACTTACCCTTTCCCAGAGAGAAGATAGCTTCTCGTACTTCCTCTTCCTCTATATCCCTCTCTAACTCCTCTTTTTGTTCCTCTGTTAATTTAAGGAAGTTCAGATCCTTCAGATATTCCTCTATATCTTCTCGAGTACAGGTCAGTGTTGATGTATACATGTCAATATAGTATTTTTGGAATGTCTCAAGTATCTCATCTAATGTGTTTACCACCTCTCTTTTTTCATTTTTCACCTCTGATATTGCTAGTGATGGTGTTTGTCTTTTTATCATAAAGTTCAGCATCTTATTATATTGTTGTCCTTGTTCAAAGTTTTTTAGCGCATATTGGAGTTTCTTACGCTTAGCATTAATTATTAGTTGGTTCTTATATTGCCGTGATGAGGCTGCCCATCTTATTTGATTTATGTTTGAGGGGTCCTCTATGAACCTATTTTCTGCCTGTGTGCATAATTGTTCCATTTCCTCCTCTTCCTGCCTATTAGTACGTTTAATGTATGATATTGTTGATCTTGTTATCCCCCTCAAGTATGCCTTAAATGTATCCCAGAGTACTCCATCTATGTTCCTATTGTCATGTGCTTCTAGGAACATTCCTATTTGCTCTGGAATTCTATCATTTAATCCTATCTGGGTTAACCATTGAGCCTGTATCCTATACCCCGGTCTTATTCTTTTTGGGCCTATTTTTAGCTCGAAGGTTAATCCAGAATGGTCAGACACCCCTCTTGTCATGTACGCCACAGACCGAACCATTGGCAGGATCTTTTCGTTCCCCATTACCATATCTATTCTAGACATGCGCCCTCTCCCAGGTGCATGCCATGAGTAAGCCCGAGTCCCAGGGTTTCTGATCCTCCACAAGTCAGCCCATCCTACTTCATTCATAAATTTCTCCAACACCTTCGGCCCTTCCCCTCCTTTATGATTACTTCTTCCGAAGTTTTGGGTCTAAACACATATTGAAATCTCCCATACATATGACATATGCCTCTGGATATTCTGACATAAATATCACTGCCTCTTTCAGTACTCGCATTGTAGCTGGGGGGGGGGGGGTTATAAATCCCCATAATTACAACAGGCAGTGCTTGCACCAGCGCAAAGACAAAGACATATCTTCCATCAGAATCTCTTTTTTCTCTAATGCACTCCCATGTTACCCCTCGATGGATCAAGAGAGAAACCCCTCTTGAATATGTAGTATGACATGAGTGGCTTGACCATTGTACCCAAGGTTTTTCTAGATACTTCAATCTTTCTTTAGTCATATGTGTTTCTTGGATACAAATGATCTTTGCCTGCACCTTGTTAATTTCTGAGAAAACCTGTGTTCGTTTTAATTGCGTTCCCATACCTCTCACATTCCATGACAAAAATGTGTGCTGATTACTCATATTTGATGTATTTTATTTTAGCCATTGTTCCCCCGAAAAATAAAAGAAGAGGAAAAATAAATCCTATGTCCCTTTTTCCTTTCCGTGACCATTCTCTTTTCTACCTCACTCCTCTCATTCATCCATTCCATTTCATTCATCCTTAACATTTTTAGGGCATTACCAACATATTGCATTTTTGCTGTTATATAGGTAATTTATTTCAATTTCAGCCTGTCTGCTCCTGCCCTTTTTCCGCTTAATCGGGGATATAAAGGGCGAGGGGGGGGCCGTCTAGGTGGGGGGAGGAGAATGCGTCCCCTCCTTTCACCCTCTCCCTCCTTTAAAAAAAGGGAAAAAAAAAAAAAAAAAAAAAAGGGAAAAACACTGCACAAAAAAAAAAATAAATAAATAAATTTTTAAATAGAAAAGGGAAAAAAAAAAAAAAAATATGTTTTCCTTGCTCTCTCCCCTCCCACACCTCCCTCCCTCCCCCCTCCCCTCCTCCTTCCCCCCTTGTGCGCATTCACTCCCCATCCCTCCCCCTTTCCCCATTTGTTTGTATTTATAGTGTTTATAATGTGTCTCTTTACCTTAGCCTAACCTTCCCTTATTATTGTATGTAAAAATAAAAAAATAAATAAAAAAGGGGGGTCAAGAGAGATTTCCTCTCACTCTTCCCTCTCTTCCCCTTGTGACATGTGCTTTGTTTCAATGTGTTTCTCTGTGATTTTAGCTCCATTTCCCTATTTATACACACCCCATCACCCTCAACTTTACCGCCCCTCCTCCCTATCCCTCCCACTCCCTTATAAAAAAAAAAAAAAAAAAAACCCACAAATAAACATTTATATTTTACCTTTTCCCATTTTTCCCCTCAAAAAAAAAAAAAAAAAAGGAAAAGAGGAGAAGGGAAGGGGGAGAGAAAGAAAAGACAGAAAGGGCAAAGGGCAAGAGAAAAAAAAAACCCAAAACACACCAATAAAGAAAGAAAAATCCAAACTTATAAACTATTAAAACTTCTTCCTTAAACCCCAAAAGAAAAAAAAATAAATAAAAAAAAATAAAAGGGGGACAAAAAAAAAAAAAAAAGATATAAAGTAGGGAGAGTGTCCCTCATCCCCCCTCCTCCCCCCCCCCCCCCAAAGTTCCAATCTTCTTGGTGTCTCTTATCCTTTCAGGACTTCTCTGTTTCTCCTATTGAGGCATAGGCCTAGTTGTTTCCAGCCAGTCTTTAGCTTGTTCAGGTGTACTGAAGAACAAGGTCTTTCCCCCTTCCTCCACTCTCAATCGGGCTGGGTATGCCATAGAATATTCAATTCCTGCCTCTCTCATTTTTCGTTTTATTTCATAAAATGTTGCCCGTTGTTTTTGCAGCTCCAGAGAGAAGTCTGGAAATATTGATATTTTGCTGTTTTCATAGCGAATCTCCCCTTTCTGTCTTGCTTTTCGCAGAATTGTTTCTCTATCTCTGCAATTTAATAGTCGTGCCAACAGGGGTCTAGGGGGGAACCCTGGTTTAGGTGTTGCTGCCGGGACCCTATGCACCCTCTCCACTGCATATGCTGCTGATACTTCCATATCTGGGAACACATTTTTCAGCCATTTTTCTATAAAGTCACCGGGATTAAACCCTTCTGCCTTCTCTGGTAAACCAACTATTCTTAAATTATTGCGGCGCATACGGTTCTCAAAATCATCAGATTTTTGATGCCACAGGGTAATCTGTTTTTCAATCGTGACTATCTTTTTAGACATAGGGGTAACAATATCTTCCAATAAAGCAGTCCTATTTTCCACTTCCGTCATTCTCTCTCTTATACTCTGCATATCATGCCTGATCAGTCCTATATCATTTATAATCTCATCCATTTTACCTGTTAGTACTGTATTGCTCGAGTGGATGGCCTCCATTATCTGGGAGTTCATCTGTTCCAGGGTCAATTTGGAATATTTCTCCTGTTTCTCTGCTGCTTTCCCGGACTGCGGCTGGGTCGTATTAAGCTTCTGGATTTCCAGCGCTGATGGTCCACCACTCCGTGTCTGTGGGGGGCTACGACCGCCGTCTTGCTTATCTGTTCGAGCAAATTCTTTAAGACGGTCGGCCGCCGACTGCTTACTATTGCTCATGGCACCAAGCGATCGTTTTCACGTGTTTCACGAAATTAAGGTCTCGATAGCATAGGCCGATCAAGGTTCCGTAGGAGACTCGGGCACCACCAAGCGTTCGTTTTCGCGGACTTAGGGTCTCGGTAACAGGGTCTATTCAGGATACTTGTCGGAGACTCAGGCTGATCTCAAACCTCCCGCAGTTCACATCCGAACGCCGCGTCCGACCGTCACATCCGGTCGCGTCGGCGGAAGCGGAAGTCAGGCCCCCCAATTGAAATACTTGAATATATATGATTACTGTTTGTTACTCTTTTCCACAGAAATATTGCATTAAAGACAATTTCTGTGTTTTACCATAATGTGTGTGTTTCTCATCTCATCTCAGCTTCTCTCATCCTCTGGAACTCCCGACTCCCATCCATATGTATATGTCCTACTCTGTCTGCCTTCAGGCAATCCTTGAAAGTTCAACTCTTTATGGATGCATATCCCGCCTCTACCTAACAACTGGAATATTATTTTCCCCTTCAACTGGTCCTCCCATAGTTATAGCCTTTTGTGTCACTTGATCCTCCCTTTAGACATAAGCTCTAATGGGCAGGGCCCATCAAACCCTATTGTATTGAATTGTATTGTAACTATAACCTGAGTAGGGGTAAGCCTTAAGCCCCATAAACACTATTAGTTTTTCTGCAGATTTTTGTCTTCAGATTTACCAAAACCATATAATATGAGGTCAAACCTTAAGAGTTTCAATGTGTATGCAATCAGGCAGGCCCTTGCACTACATGGTTTTGGTAAATCTGAAGACAAAAATCTGCAGAAAATCTAATAGTGTGGTATTTAAGAGAAGGGGTGCAGCAATCAAGCCAGGAGATAACGAGAGAGTGAATTTGTTGGTTTTTGGTATCATTAGTTAAAAAGGGGCGAATTTTGGAAATGTTACAGAGGTTAAGGTTGGGTTCACACTGCCGCACGGAGCGGCTCACAGCAGGGGTCCAGTGCGCCCCTGTTCATCGTTTCAGGTTTGATTGCAATGTTCTTTTCTCTCACTTACTTTATCTACAGGAGGTTTAAAATGTTGGTCGGTTTATTTGAATTTTTAAAATGATTTTCAGATTCCATCACTTCCTGTAGCTCATATCCCAGAAACCTTCACTTTCTTGTTGCATCACAGAAGAGGATGTGATAGGGTGTGTTTACCAATCTAGACCACACCTCTCTCATTACAATACCACTTTCCACCTACTTCCTATGCAATCTGATTGTACAACCTCCTTTAGATCTCCCATAGGCTATGCAGTACAAGGGCCTATCTGATTTGATACAAATAGAATGGATTTTTCAGGTGGGTCCTCCTATTCCATAGTTCTGGTAAGTCTAAAGGAAATTGTACAGAGATTGTACAATCAGATTGCATCTTTATAGAATTACATAGGTGGGAGTGGACGGAGACACTCAGTTATCAGGCCTTGTTCACATTCCCACGTAGTGAAAACTCACGTTGCTGCATGTGGGTTTTTTTGGGTGTTTTGGAGCATTTTCACTCGTCATGCATAGGGCAAGGATAGATTAAGGAGGTTTAAAGAGAGATTTCACACTGAAATTCTTTTTCACTAAGACGCAACAGTATCCATTGGACGAGGATGCATCGTGGTTATGGTGCAGCCCCATTTACCTCTATGGGTGTGGTAGCAGGCCGTATTGCCTGTGCCATTGCCAGCTTTGTGGCTGTGGTAATGACTATGGTGCTGTTCAATGGCCATTACCTAGTTTCGACTTGGTTTTTCTTCCTAACTGAGCCCACATGAAAGGGGCCTTAATACGCATTGCAGCTCACTTCTATGTGATTTAACATGTTGCTCTGCATTTAAATGCAGCATGTTCCATTTGCACCCAGGACACATCAAAGCCGTGCACTGGTGTGATCTCAGCCTATTGGAAACAACAGCCTTCAGCTAATCGTTGCCTTGGGACATAGACAGCAAAAAAAAAAAAAAACTGATGGAATTTATTTGTTCCCTTATTTACACAAAACAAAAAAGTTTTGGCTTATGGATATATTTTGAGCAATGTTTTAAGGATAGCATTGGCACTTTACCGATTGATTTCACTTGTTGCCTGGAAGTGCTCTTTATACATTGACATAAAATGACATATTTACAGATATTTTATGTGGCACGTAATTAGCATAGATATGGGAGGAGGCTGACAGTTGTTCTTTGTTGTCATATTCACCCAGTGGATAGATCACATCAATGCCTCCCCTCCTGTGTATCAGTTCCTGGATGAGAACTTGGCAGTGATTCATGGCAGCTTTCCATGTATCATCTCCAGCAACTGAGTGCCAGCTTTTCTCTCCACCAGGAATGTAATTGCTGTCGTATTAAGAGTTTACTAATCGCAGCACTAATTCTTCCCAGAACGATCAGCTGAGGTATAACTGACAGACGTGTAAATCTCTCCCAGCTCAGGCTTATCATTCAGATGTGAATACAGGAGGTCTCTTTAAAAAGAAGAAGATGTTCGGTACGATATGGGAGCCTGTGGAGTATGAGGGGACTATTATCTTTATTGAAAGATGATCCCAGGGGAGATATAAAAAATCCAAGTCATAAAAGTCTGTTTATTAAAAAAATATTAAAGTGACCCTATTGCTAGCATCAGAAAAAAATTATAATAATGCCAACCTGTAAAATAAGAATAGTAGGGGCCTGGGTGGATGTCATGGCTGGGCTCCTGCTAACTACGAGCAACTCTTTTCTTTCAGAGGCTGCTCAGTTTTCAATTAATTACCAGACACTCGTTGTTTCCACAGTAACTTACCTGGTTACCATTACCTGCCTCATTAATCCAACCTACAGCCAGACCCTTTTTGCTATTTAAACAGCTTTGCTCATTTGTTCCATGCCCGTGTGTGGTCTGTGATCTCCTGTGTATGACTTGGCCTGGCTGACTTCTCTTCCGATACCTGTTCCTGTTTTTGCTCCTTACTACGCTGACTTCTGGCTTCCTGACGCCGGCTCCTCTGATTACCCACTCTGGCATCCAAAACCTGGCTTCAGTTTTTTACTTTGTTCCTGAAAGGTGTTATTTTTTGCTAGCCGGCCTTTAATGGAGGAATGAATGAGTATGCCCATTTGCCCAGCCATGCCATTGTGCCAATGTAAATCGGCATGCGGCGGTCGGCAAGCGGTTAAAGTCACAGAAATGAATCAGCATTCAATGTACTTAGAGCCTTAATTTTTGTCATTATTCCATTCTCCTCGTATAGCAGTTCTGTGGGATAAATATGTTTAAAGTGTCTAAATATGACTGTACAGTCTGATAGGCACCAGAGTTAGGCTGGCCATACAACTGTAGAATTTTATTCAAACTTTTGTTCAATTAATTTAGTCTGAAAGCCCTTTGCCCTTTGAAAATTTCGTATAGACCTGTTACTCAAATTAAATCCCTTACATATTTAAACTTTTTTTTGTGCCTAGCACATGCACATTACAGTATGTACAATGTTCCCGAATGAAAATCCCATTCGCGGTTAGAATTTAGTTTTTTCGTATAAGAGACAATTTTCCACATTTTCTTATCACTAGGGTTAAAAACAATCTTTGACTTGACCTAACCATCAAGAATTGAACAAACGTTCTAAAAAGCAAACATTTTCTAAGAAAATTCTACTGATGTATGGCCAGCTTTAGAACAAGTGCTCTCAGTAGTCAGTAACAAACCCGCTCAGACACAACTCCTCTCTTTCTCTGCAATCCTAGTGCTATTTGGCTATTACTAGTACAAAGCACTGCAGGGAGAGAGCAGGAAGCAGCATTTTGAGTAACAGAGAATTTTTTTTAAGCATGTCCAAGAAAAAATACATTACAAATCATAACACTCAGGGATACGTGGCTAGCTATAAGAGGTAAAAAGATGTGAGAATTCAATGGGGCTTGCCTAAATCTGTGATATCCGCATGTGGGATGCCTCGCACTGAAGCACTCAGAGCCAATAAGGCACTGTTATAAAGCATGTGTGCTAAGAGCAGGGCTTTTTTCTAAGAAAAAAGGAGCAGGAACTCAACCACGACACCCCCCCCCCCCCCCCCCACACACACACACACACAACACCCCCCCCTTCCAAACTGCATTAAATAGTGGGCATGCAAAGTTCAGGGGTGCTCTACACACAAAGTGCAGAGTTCAGGAGTGCTGTACACAGAGTGCAGAGTTTAGGGTTGTGCTGTATACAGAGTGCAGAGTTTGGGGGTGCGTTACACACAGAGTGAAGCCCTTTTCCACAGCTGCCTATGTCTGTATCCCCCATCCGCATCTCACTTTCACCCTTCTTTAGCTCTGACCTCTGCATGCAACCCCCCTCCACTGCCCCCATCTCCAACCCCTCCTTAAAAGATCCACCATCCTCCACACGTCTTAATTTTGTTGCTGTATTAAGCTGAAGCTTCCAGACGGCTCTAGTACCTCGCCACACACTGTAGCTGGCTCCTCCTTCACTTGCAGGGAGATCCTTCAATGGGGGTGTCAGCATCCACACTCTACCCTGGGCACACCTGCATCTTCCCTATCTCCATCTTGAACTCAGTGGGAGACACTGAGAAGATCAGACTTGTGGGAACCATTGGGAGATAAGCTGTTACTTGTAAATACAGAAGCCAGACTTCTGTGTTTACAAGTGATAGTGGTAAGCGGGGGAGCATGAGCCAGAGGTTGTGGAACTGAGTTCCACCAAGTTTCAGCTGAAAAAAAGCCCTGGCTAAGAGTAGGAGAAAACAGTGGAATTACCCTTAAAACCATGCTACTGCCACATCCTTATCCAATCAGCAAGCTAGGAGTACGTGCTGACCCAGTGCTCCTGGCCAAATTCTGCTGCAGCTGATTAATGATTGGTCTGCCAGCGGTGCATAGATCACAAAACTACTAACCTACCTGCTAGTGCTTACCTAACCCCAACCTTACTCCCCTCCCTTATGCCTTTTCCACTCTACTCCCTAACTTCCCTTCTTTCTTCTTTGTCCTTTTTAGCTGTATCCAAGCTTTTTTTTTTTAAATATAATTTTTATTGAAGGAAATTGTACAATTGTGGAGGTAGATAGTATGAAATATATCTTTACAATGTTAGCACTGCAAATACATACAAATGTAGAGAATATATGTATATCTTCAGGTTTTTTTTTTTTTTCTTTATCCATTGTTTTGTTTTCCTTTAAAGAATATTGCTTGCATAGTTTGAGTTTAGGCTTAAATAATTATTAAACAATAGGTTGAGAAAAACTAGAAGAGTGACCAAAGAGAGTTTTCATCTAAAATCCCCTAAAGAGAGGTGTGAAATGTTTCAGTGAGCTGATGTATGCATTTTTGGTGCCCAGTGTTATCAACTGACATCATTTGTGAGCCAAACAAAAGGATTGTGGGATGAGTAGTTCCTCAGACTGATAATTGCTTCACATGACTATGCACCTGGACTACATATCCCAGGGATCTTTACTACCATCAGGGAGATTGCTGGGAGTACCTATAAATGAAGCAAAAGCCCGCGCGGAGCTCTCTTTCTCCTGGGCCTGACATGAGAAGGACCTCTCTGTGCATGGAGAGAGGGGTCACGGCCTACTACGTGGTATACCACATTCCAACCCGGATGAGAGGGGCCTAGCTCTGTTTGCTGTTCCTCCGACATCCATCCAGCACCACTTTGATCGCCTGCCAACCTGTGTCCTGAGCTTTACATTGGCAGATCGATATGGCGGATCCGCTGCACGAGTGTTGCTACATGAGCTACTGTCCACAAGGCATTGAATCGGCCTGGTCGTTGGTGAGACGGCAATCGCCCAACCTTTACAAAACCTTTCTCACGGTTTCACTGGGACACTTTGCACAGACATCTCTACCTTAGGAATACTTTACTGAACCTACTTTGAACACTGTGCATAGACACCTTTACCTTCTATTATTTCAAGAAACCTTATTGCTTGCTACTACACCTTACTGGATAACGTTAATGAGCTCCTACTGCCGGTGAAGACCATCAGATCTGCAACAGGGACATTGCTGTCATTTCTGCTATAAGGGCCCTTATACCATTGCCATTAAGTCTGACCTCTCATTAGGTTAACGGTTAGTAGGTTGGCCAAGGTTTCCCTCTTTACAAGTGTGTCAGTATAACCAGTTAACTGTGTTTATCCTTACAGGTGCAAGCAGTGCTCTATTGTGCAAGTGTATATAATAGACTGTTTACCTGCAAATATCTTGTCTTGTGTTATTCGGAGGATTTCCATTGTTGAGTTAGCGCTGTTGCTCTAAGCTCAGCAGATCTATTACCTCCTCTTTGTGACAATATCCCTGTTGAACTGTTCTAGTAAATATTATCAGAACATAAATACACAGAGTTGACTGATTTATTACTTTAAGGTGGTGCAAGGATGTCGGACCCCAGAGTGTCAGGTGAGTTGGAATGTTCATCAGGTCATGGCAGTGCAGATGAGCAGGTAATTCCAAGCAGTTCCTTAGGGGGTTGTGCCACATTTGGGGGCTCATCCGGGATGCTATCTGCAGCTGGCCCTAGCCGTCTTAGACAAGAACCACAATCTGAGTTGGAAGCCACTTCAATGGCTGCAGTTGCTTGGGGCAGGAGTCAGGGGGCTCCAACAGAGAAGAGCACTATTCTGGAGATCTCAGGAAATGAGCACACCAAGAGAGAGATCAGAAGGTGGCTGAGAGTTCTGGCACCAGGACACCAGGCTTACATTGTGGAAACAGAAGCCACAGAGGAGCTGGATTAAGTCAGGGTAGTACTAGAATGGCAGGAAGCGGTATCTGTGTGCTTTCAAGAGGAAGAGGTATGTCTGGCTGAAGGAGTGACTGCTAAAGTGTGCACACTCAAAGTGGGGGGAGAACGGACTGAGAAGCAGCCCTCGACCAGAAAAACGGCTTAGTGAGAGCCTTCGAGGCCCATCGGCTGATATGATTCGTAATCTGAGGATGGGCAAGAAAACTTGTGCTGCCATGGACTACATAGATGCTATGTATGCTGTATTTGGGAGGGTTGAAACTACTGCTGACCTATAGTACAAATTCAACCACACTCACCAACAGAAGGGAGAGAGTCTGTCCGAATACATCTCCTGAGTAGTCAGGATGCTGCATCAAATTATCCTCAAGAGGGGTATTGACCCCAAAGATGTTGACCAGGCTTGCCTGAACGGGGTTCTGTGCGGGGCTCGGCCAAATCATCCTATTGTATTAAAGTTACTACTGAAAAGAACTAAAGTGGTACCCACATATCCTGAACTGATAAGAGAATTACAATGAGGAGGAGGCTCTGTTAGAAGAGAAAATCCAAAGATCAAGAGAATTGGGCTCTATTGCTGGGGAGAAAGTGGTGGCTCCAGCTGTTTATGCAGAAATGGATTTCTCGGATGAAGATAGTGGAATTGAGTCTGCATCGGTGGGTTGGCCCTTCCTGACATCAATAAACCCATAGCAGAACTCGGCCAACCAAATTAATGGCCCAGGTAGCTCATGCTCAAACCCAAATGTATCATGCTCTTATGCGAGTAATGAAGACCCAAGCAAATGTCCAGGAACAAGAGACTCCTCAAGGTGAACAAAAACTGTACCAGGGGCGAGAGAAGAGATGTTAGGGGTGTGGAGAGGTTGGACACTTCCGAGTGCCCCAAGTCTGGCATCAGCCCTCAATTACTCACTGAAGTCCTGAGGACCTTACAAAAATTGCTTTTCCCAAAGCCGGCGGGAAACTTCAACGGACCTCAGTGGAGCTAGTTGACAGTCCCAAGGGAAAACTGCGATCCAAAGACAAGAAAACAGGCAAGAAAAGAGACAAGAGAAAAAGGCAACGCGAGTCACTGGTTTCCTCTACCACTTCGTTACCTAAACAAGCAAAATAATTAAAATCCTTAGAGAAGGGAAGACGGGGGCAGGAAATCAATGCACACCTTGCTGAATGAGTAGACCAACTCCACCGCTCTTTAGAGAGGTTGGCTAGGGCACAAACTATAAATTCACCTGTGAGAAACCTACCCAAGAACTTAGTGGGGCCTTCCCTCCATAGTATCGAAGTAGAGGGCATCAATACACAAGCCCTACTGCATACTAGAGCCCAGGTGACATTGCTGTATAAAGACTTTTACCACAAGTACTTGAAGCATATTCCTTTATGCAAGCTCAAGGAGTTAGATATTTGGGGCATTGGGACCCAGAAGTGCCCATACGATGGATACATACCCATCAAGATTCGATTCTGCCATAGCAGGAGAACCAGAGACCTTTGATACACTGGCTGTTGTCTGTCCCTGTTCTTCTGGGGCAGGTCGAAGTTCCTTATTGATAGGCTCCAACATCAACCTTGTGAAGAAACGACTCACTCCTTTGGCAGGCATTCCAGAGAGTTTTGCAAGAGAAGAAGGCACCTGCTGAAGGAGTGGGAAGATTGTGGCGACTGGATACCCATGAGAAGGTGTTGCAGCCTGGGGAGAAGGCCTGTCTGAAGGCCACGGTGAAGCTGTCATGGGACCAGCCGAGTCCTTACGTGGTGTGGAAGCTGATTTAGCAGAAGAAGAGATTGGAATAGAACTGGCCCCGGAGATCGTCCCCACTCGGGCCTTACTAAGAAGTGGGGGGCGAATTCATGTCAGCGTGCAGAATGTCACTGGTCACCCAATCAGCTTAAAGCCTCGGATGGCGATCGGAATAGTGAGTGCTGCCACCCTAGTGGTGGAGGATGAGGTAGTTCAGAAGAGGGATGGAAGAAGAACCACTGTCCACTGCCTAAATCTACCCCCTTCATGGGAGGAGAGGATTAAAGCTCAGATAGCTCAATGGGAGAAAATGTTCTCCAAGAATGACTTTGATGTGGGCTGTGCCCAACATCCAATCCGACTGACCAAAGATACGCCATTTCGAGAAAGAGCCTGGCAAATCCCCTTATATGATCTGGAGGATCTTAGAGAGCAGCTGTCTGAGTTAAAGAAATCAGGGGTCAATAAAGAGTCCAGGAGCCCCTATGCCTCCCCGATTGTGGTAGTGTCATGAAGATCCTGCCAGAAACCTGAACCCTGTCCGTCCTGGCCCACAGGCGCCACTGCGCATGCGCATGCGCACCGGGGCGCGTGCATGTGTGCGGCCGCGCACGGGCGCGTGCACGTGTGCGGCCGCGCACAGGAGGACAGGTGCGCGCTCTTGTTGGCGCCAGGTAGCCTATTTAAACCTGGCCTGAGCAGACGGTCCCCGCTGTCTGCTCTACAGCGTTGTGGTGTATGTAACCTGATCCTGATACCTCTGTCCTGTTTGACCCGGCTTACCTGTGACTATTCAGCTATCTGCCTGTACCCAACCTTGGCTTGTTGTGACCATTCTTCTGCTTCATCCCCTTGTACTTTGATGCCAGCCTGATTCCTGACCCGGCCTCCAGTTCGTTCTGAAGTTCTGTTTCCTGTGCTAAACCTGATCACCTGTATTGATCCAGTCTGTTCCAAGGTCCTGCTTCCTGTTGGCTTGCTTACCTGTCCAGTTCCGGCCTGCTCTGCTATCCAGTCTGCTAAGCTGTCCATCCAGACCCAGCCTGCTCTGCTATCCAGTCTGCTAAGCTGTCTATCCAGACCCAGCCTGCTCTGCTATCCTGTTTGCTTGCTGAACCAGCTTACCTGTCCAGTTCCGGCCTGATCTGCTATCCAGTCTGCTAAGCTGTCCATCCAGACCCAGCCTGCTCTGCTATCCAGTCTGCTAAGCTGTCTATCCAGACCCAGCCTGCTCTGCTATCCTGTTTGCTTGCTGAACCAGCTTACCTGTCCAGTTCCGGCCTGCTCTGCTATCCAGTCTGCTAACCTGTCCATCCAGACCCAGCCTGCTCTGTTATCCAGTCTGCTAAGCTGTCTATCCAGACCTAGCCTGCTCTGCTATCCTGTTTGCTTGCTGAACCAGCTTACCTGTCCAGTTCCGGCCTGCTCTGCTATCCAGTCTGCTAAGCTGTCCATCCAGACCCAGCCTGCTCTGCTGTCCAGTCTGCTAAGCTGTCTATCCAGACCCAGCCTGCTCTGCTATCCTGTTTGCTTGCTGAACCAGCTTACCTGCCCAGTTCCGGCCTGCTCTGCTATCCAGTCTGCTAAGCTGTCCATCCAGACCCAGCCTGCTCTGCTATCCAGTCTGCTAAGCTGTCTATCCAGACCCAGCCTGCTCTGCTATCCTGTTTGCTTGCTGAACCAGCTTACCTGTCCAGTTCCGGCCTGCTCTGCTATCCAGTCTGCTAAGCTGTCCATCCAAATCCAGCCTGCTCTGCTATCCTGTTTGCTTGCTGATCCTGCCGGTCCATCCAGACCCAACCTGCTCTGCTATCCTACCTGCTAGACCGAACCAGTTCACCTATCCAGATCCGGTCTACTCTGCTAACCAGATCATCCACCTCGTCCGCTGAGTTGACCTTGTCACTCCATCGGTCTGTTGATCCTGCCAGGCACCCGTGCTCCTCCTCACTCCTGGGACTCCTGTCATCCCACCAGGGAACCAGGAGTGGGAGACGCAAGGGAGGTCTCTCTCTGCAATATCAGGCTCGCACCACCAGGTACGTGACAGTAGCAGACAGCCATGTCTGAGCCCGAGCAGGGAGCCTCTGCCATGGAGGGGCTATGCCAACACCTGGCGGGTCTGACCGAGGCGGTGAAGAACCTACAAGGGTACACCCGGCTGGAAGAATGGGTACTGGCCTTGTCCAGTCCCGCTAGTACCCAAGGGACTTCATACCCAGCAACACCCCCAATAGGGGCTGCACCTGCCCCAACTGTAGTGATGCTACCACCCGAACCTAAGGTCCCCACTCCGGAGAAGTTGTCAGGTACCCGTAGCAGTTTTAGGACTTTTCGCAACTCTTGTGAACTTCATTTTGCCCTACAGCCAAGGACCTTTTCCTTGAGGCCACTAAAGTGGGCTTTGTGGTAGCCCTACTGACCGGGGACCCCCAAATCTGGGCCCACCGCCTCTTAGAACAAAAAGACGCAGCACTGACCAGTCTTACCGCCTTCTTTGACGCCATGGCGCAATTATATGAGGACCCCCAGCTCTCAACAACCGCGGAAGCCGCCTTACGCTCCCTCCAGCAGGGTCGGCGACTGGCAGAGGACTATGTGGCCGAGTTCAGGCGATGGGGCGCCGACACTGACTGGAACGACGCTGCCCTTCGTCACCAGTTCCACATGGGCCTCTCGGATGCTCTTAAAGATGAGCTTGCCAGGGTAGGGGTCCCCCAGACTTTGAACTCTCTAATTGACTTGGATATCCAGATCGATCTGCGCCTACGGGAGCGTAGGGCCGAGCGAACCATGGGGTCCCCAAAACCAACCTGGATGCTCCCCAGGGCCCCAAGTCACTGTCAGGGCTCCACTTGCGACGTGCGGTCGAATCGGCGCGCGCGCATGCGCACACGTGCCGCTGATTCGTCCGGGCGTCGAAACGAGGGTACGCGCCGGCGTGTCCCTCAGGCGCGCGCACGTGCGCAGCGAGCGCGGGCACGCGCGTCGCGGTCGCACACGTGACGCGCTAGCGCTGTTTGGCGCCAGTTGGCCTTTAAAAGAGTGACAGCTGCACATGTCAGGTGCTGTTCGTCTACAGTTTGTCCCTTGTGAAACCTGCCTCTGTTGTGTACTCCTGTTTACCTGATCTGGCTTCCACTTGACTCTGCTGCCTTCTCCATTCCTGATTCCGGCTTGTTGACTCTGCTTTGGACTGTTACCTGAACGCTGACCCCCTGCCTGTCTGACCTCTCTATTGCCTGTGCCCACTTACCTGCCTGCCAAGTGTATCCAGATCCGGCCTGCCTGACGACCCCTCTGCCTGCTCCCCTGCATGCTGCATACCTTCAGGATTGCTGACGCCATCTCAGGGTCACCCTACATCCGGGCCCTGCTCCACTACCTACCAGTCTCTGCTGCTTCAGCATCCAGGAGATCGCTACTGACCAGCTACATCTGCCGCAGCATCCATTCCAGGCACTCCTACCCCGCTGTGCTCACGGAACCACTGTCTCCATTCCAGTGGGCCCTGAACCAGAGCCGTAAGAGAGGCCCTCTCCCAGCGAAGTCAGGCTCTCCACTCAGGTACCTAACAGTACGAACAGCCATGACTGAGCCTGCGGGAGAAGCCTCTGCCATGAAGGAGTTCTGCTCACACCTGGCAGCCCTCACTCAGGCGGTGCAATCCCTCCAAGAAGGATACACCAGACTGGAAGGTCGAGTGCAACAACTTGCTGACCCCAATGTTGCAGCTCCTGCACCTCCGCAGCCTCCTGCACCACCTGCTACTCCTCCTGCAGTGATGATGCTGCCTCCTGAACCAAGAGTACCTGTTCCTGATCGGTTCTCCGGGGATCGTTCCAAATTCCGGGTCTTCCGCAACGCCTGCCAGTTGTATTTTGCCCTTCAACCCAGAACCTTCTCCCTAGAGGCCACCAAAGTGGGGTTCGTGATTTCTCTGCTGCAGGGCGAACCTCAGATCTGGGCACATCGCCTGCTGGAAGGGAATAGCGTGTTGATTCAGTCCCTCTCGTCTTTCCTGGAAGCCATGGCGCAACTCTACGAGGACCCCCAGCTAACCACCACAGCTGAATCTGCTCTGTCTGCGCTCCAACAAGGCCGCAGAACGGCCGAGGACTATGTGACAGACTTTAGTCGATGGAGCGCAGACACCCAGTGGAATGACTCGGCATTAAGGCATCAGTTCCGCATGGGCCTATCCGAAGGCCTAAAGGATGAACTTGCCCGCGTGGGCACCCCAGACACCTTGGAGGGCCTGATAACCCTGAGTATACAGATCGATCGTCGGCTCCGGGAACGCAGAGTCGAGAGATCCACTCAAGTCCATCGCCCGGCCTGGATGACCGCAAGGGCTCCATTACCGGCTAGCCATTACATGCCCGCTCAACCAGTGGCCCCTGCCCATTCTGTTCCCGACGCCGGCGAGCCGATGCAGCTTGGTCTCATGCGACCCACTCTGTCTCCGGAGGAACGTGCCCGACGCAGACAACTAAATTTGTGCCTGTACTGCGGTGGGTCCGGACACTTTGTGAACAGATGCCTGAGCAAGCTGCGTAAGTGCCTTTCGTCTGTGTCAACCAACTCTGTTCCCTTACCAGTCCATGCCACCCACATCTCTCTACCCCTGTCTTTTCAGTTCCTGGGAAGGACGATTTTCACCAACGCTATCCTTGATTCGGGAGCTTGCAGCTGTTTCATCGATGCCGCCTTTGCCAGCCGGCACGACATTCCTCTTCAGAGGAAGGCCCACGGACTAACCGTCTTCCTGGCTGACGGTTCTCGCATTAAATCGGGCCAAGTTGTTCAGGAAACCCAACCCCTGCTCACTATCTCTTCTCCCCATCACCAGGAACTGTTAACCTTGGATGTAATCTCGTCCCCCCTGTTCCCGGTGATCCTGGGCATCCCCTGGTTGCAGGCACACGACCCGACCATCAGCTGGTCCACGGGGGAGGTCAAGTTCCAGTCACCCTACTGCCTGGAACATTGCTTACACGAAGCTCCGGCACAACCCGCTACGCTTCTATGTCTGGACTCTGATACTGACCTGATTCAAGTGGTGCCGGAACCATATCATGAATTCCTAGACGTCTTTAGTAAACGGGGAGCGGACTCCCTACCTCCACACCGCACCTACGATTGTCCCATAGAACTTTTGCCGGGGGCCGAGATTCCATTCGGGCGTATCTTCCCCCTTTCCGAGAAGGAACAAGAGGCTCTGAAGGCCTACATTTCTGAAAACCTAAAGAAGGGGTTTATACGTCACTCTACTTCACCCGCAGGGGCCGGCATTTTCTTTGTAACCAAGAAAGACCAGTCACTCCGACCCTGTGTGGACTACCGGGAACTAAATAAAGTTACGATTAAAAACCGTTATCCCCTACCCTTAATACCAGAACTGTTTCAAAAACTAAGAGCGGCCACCATATTCTCCAAACTGGACTTAAGAGGGGCCTACAACTTGGTTCGCATCCGATCAGGCGATGAGTGGAAGACTGCATTTCGTACCCGTTTTGGGCATTACGAGTACTTGGTCATGCCCTTTGGCCTTTGTAATGCCCCGGCTACTTTCCAGCACCTCATAAATGAGGTCTTCAGGGACTTTCTGGACATTTTTGTCATCGTGTACTTGGATGACATCCTAATCTTTTCCAGAACGCTTGAGCAGCATCGGGGGCATGTGGGCCGAGTCTTACTCCGTCTCCGTCAGCACGGATTATATGCAAAAGCAGAGAAGTGCACCTTTGAACAGCAGAGCATCCAATTCTTGGGTCTTCAGATCTCCCCAGCAGGCATTGAGATGGACCCACAAAAGGTAACAGCTGTACTGGACTGGCCGGCACCCTCTGACAAGAAGGGTGTGCAGCGTTTTGTCGGATTTGCGAACTTTTACAGAAAGTTCATCAAGGGGTTCTCGGCCATCATCTCGCCAATCACGCAACTAACAAGGCAGAACGTACGGTTTCATTGGGGTCCAGAGGCCCAGGAGGCGTTTGTGAAACTCAAGGGGCGATTCACATCCGCTCCCATCCTCAGTCACCCTGACCCATCTCTCCCATACATCCTGGAAGTGGATGCCTCCGAGGTAGCAGTGGGGGCTGTGGTCTCCCAACGCCAGGGCAATAATGACTTAATGCACCCTGTGGGCTTCTTCTCCCGGAAACTTTCACCCGCAGAAAGGAACTACGATGTAGGTGACCGAGAACTGCTAGCCATTAAATCAGCACTGGAAGAATGGAGGTACTTGCTGGAGGGAGCAGTCCACCCTGTATTAATATACACGGATCACAAGAACCTCGAGTACTTGAGGACAGCGAAACGTCTAAAACCACGACAAGCCCGCTGGGCCCTGTTCTTTTCACGTTTCAGCTTCCACATTACCTACCGGCCTGGATCTAAAAATGTAAAGCCAGATGCGCTCTCACGCATGTTTGACTGCCCTAAGGACCCCACACCTCCTGATACCATCCTTCCTGCAAGCAACTTCCTTCTGCTGCAACCGGACCTACTGTCCCAGATCAGGGAAGCCTCCCTGAACCCGCTCCTTCCCCCAGGACTTTCATTAACCCGTAGAGAAGGGCTTCTCTGGAAGGATAGCCAGGTGTTTGTCCCCGAACCCATCCGGGTTAAAGTATTGGCCCTCCTCCACGATCACCCACTAGCAGGACACTTCGGGGCCCGAAAGACTCTCGACCTGGTGCAGCGCACCTTTTGGTGGCCTGGTCTGAAGGAGTTCTGTTCCAAGTATGTTAGCTCATGCCCAGTGTGCTCCCGAAGCAAGACTACTAGGGGCCGAGCCTGGGGTCTACTCAAGCCTCTCCCTGCACCTGACCGACCCTGGCGTATGATAACGATGGACTTTATAGTCAAGCTGCCCCCCTCTGAAGGTTACACGGCCATCTTTGTAGTTGTTGACCGACTCTCAAAGATGGCCCATTTCCTACCCCTAAGGGGAACTCCATCTGCAGCAGAGACGGCCCGTGTATTTATCCGGGAAATCATTAGGTTACACGGGGTACCCAAGAATATAGTTTCGGACAGGGGAGTCCAGTTCACCTCGCGGTTTTGGAGGGCATTGTGTGATAGTTTAAAGATCAAGCTGGCCCTATCCTCAGCCTACCACCCCCAAACTAATGGGCAGACTGAGCGCACGAACCAGACCCTCGAACAATATATTAGGTGTTTCACTTCATTTGTACAAGATGATTGGGTGTCTCTGCTGCCCTTAGCGGAATTTGCGTACAACAATGCCAGCCATTCGACCACGGGGCAGTCCCCATTTTTTGCCAATTATGGGTTCCATTTAACATTTCTACCAGATTTTCTTACAGAGTCCTCCGTTCCAGCAGTCCAGGACGCGGTGACCTTCCTTAGCCGCAACAACCGAATCCTCCAGGAAGCCATAACCAAGGCCCAGGCAGACAGTAAGAAAGCCTTTGACCAAAAGAGGAGGGGAGAGTTGAATCTGCAAATCGGGGACCAGGTATGGCTTTCCTCTTCCAATTTAAAGTTAACCTGTCCCTCTAAGAAGTTGGCACCCAAGTTCCTGGGCCCTTTTCCTGTAAAGAGGAGGATTAATGAGGTGTCCTATGAACTATCCCTGCCTGACACCATGAAGGTACATCCTGTGTTTCATGTCTCCCTATTGAAACCCTCGGTACCCGACCCCTTCCCCAATAGGGAGTCCGGGCCTCCTGAACCCGTCCTAGTGGATGGAAACGAGGAGTACAAGGTAGAAGTTGTACTAGACTGTAGAAGGCGACAAGGGCAAAGACAGTTTCTGATTAAGTGGAAGGGCTTCGGCCCGGAAAGCAATTCTTGGGAACCTGAGGACAATATACATGCTGAAAGACTAATTCGTGCCTTTTTCATTTCACACCCCGAGAAGGACGACCAGCTGGGCACCCGGAGGTTGCCCCTTGTGGGGGGGCAATGTCAGGGCTCCACTTGCGACGTGCGGTCGAATCGGCGCGCGCGCATGCGCACACGCGCCGCTGATTCGTCCGGGCGTCGAAACGAGGGTACGCGCCGGCGTGTCCCTCAGGCGCGCGCACGTGCGCAGCGAGCGCGGGCACGCGCGTCGCGGGCGCACACGTGGCGCGCTAGCGCTGTTTGGCGCCAGTTGGCCTTTAAAAGAGTGACAGCTGCACATGTCAGGTGCTGTTCGTCTACAGTTTGTCCCTTGTGAAACCTGCCTCTGTTGTGTACTCCTGTTTACCTGATCCGGCTTCCACTTGACTCTGCTGCCTTCTCCATTCCTGATTCCGGCTTGTTGACTCTGCTTTGGACTGTTACCTGAACGCTGACCCCCTGCCTGTCTGACCTCTCTATTGCCTGTGCCCACTTACCTGCCTGCCAAGTGTATCCAGATCCGGCCTGCCTGACGACCCCTCTGCCTGCTCCCCTGCATGCTGCATACCTTCAGGATTGCTGACGCCATCTCAGGGTCACCCTACATCCGGGCCCTGCTCCACTACCTACCAGTCTCTGCTGCTTCAGCATCCAGGAGATCGCTACTGACCAGCTACATCTGCCGCAGCATCCATTCCAGGCACTCCTACCCCGCTGTGCTCACGGAACCACTGTCTCCATTCCAGTGGGCCCTGAACCAGAGCCGTAAGAGAGGCCCTCTCCCAGCGAAGTCAGGCTCTCCACTCAGGTACCTAACAGTCACTTCTGCCCTGCTTCCACTGCCCGGCCTGTACCTACCCCCACTGCATCTGAGCCCATGCAGTTGGGACTTCTTCGGCCTTCTCTCACCCCAGCAGAACGCCAGCGACGCCGCGGCAACAATTTATGTCTTTACTGCGGGGAGCCGGGTCATTACGTCGGGAATTGCCCGGCTAAACTCCGTAAGTTCCCGACCGTGCTATCCAGCTATGTTGATCCAGTGACCGGGGTCTCGTCTCATCTTGCCCTCTCTGTTTCCTTTCAGCTCCCAGGAAGGACCCTGCGGACCACCGCCATCATTGACTCTGGGGCCTGTAGTTGCTTTATGGACTCTGATTTCGCTGCCCGGCACCAGGTTCCCCTTCTTCCAAGGGCACAGGGACTATCCGTCCATCTGGCTGACGGTTCCGTCATCAAATCAGGCCCGGTGACCCAAGAAACTGCCCCACTACCTACGATCATCTCTGGATCACACCAGGAACTTTTGCGGTTAGACATAATCTCCTCTCCTCTGTTCCCAGTAATCTTGGGCATCCCCTGGCTGCAGGCACACAATCCGGCCATCAATTGGGCCACAGGGGAAGTGTCCTTTCCCTCTCTCTACTGCCAGAGGTCCTGTGGCTCTTTGGTTCCTGTGAAACCCTCTGCCCTGCTCTGCCTGGAGGCCGAGACCAGCTTACGCCAGTCCATCCCAGAGGCCTACCATGCCTACCTGGATGTGTTCAGTAAACAGGGGGCAGATGTGCTACCACCCCACAGGCCTTATGACTGCCCCATTGAGCTTATCCCCGGGGCCAAGATTCCCTTCGGAAGGGTTTTTCCACTAACAGAGGTGGAACAGGGGAAGCTCAAGGACTATATCAATGAAAACCTGAGAAAAGGATTCATCCGTCCTTCCACATCCCCAGCAGGTGCAGGGATATTTTTCGTGGAGAAGAAGGACCACTCCCTTAGACCCTGCGTGGACTACCGTGCCTTAACCACTTCCCGACCGGCGCACACAGATGTACGTCGACAGAATGGCACGTACAGGCAGGAGGGCGTATATATAAGTCCCTCCTTTAGCCTGTCCATGCCATCGGGAGCGTGCCGGGAGCGGCGCGCTCCCGCGCCGGTCGGGACCCCCGTGAGTCCGATCGCGGTCCCCGCGATCGTCTCACGGGGCGGCTGAACGGGGAGATGCAGAGATAAACAGCATCTCCCCGTTCTGCCTAGCAACTAGTGACGCCGATCTCTGCTCCCTGTGATTGGAGCAGAGATCAGCATTCACTAGCTGACAGCCACGACCCCCCACAGTAAGAAATACACCCCTAGGCACACTTAGCACCTCCCCGCCCCCTTGTGGTTAACCCCTTCACTGCCAGTGTCATTTATACAGGAATTAATGCATTTAAATAGCATTAATTGCTGTAAAAATGACAATGGTCCCAAAAATGTCCGATGTGTCTGCCATAATGTCGCAGTCACAAAAAAAATCGCAGATCTCCGCCATTACTAATAAAAAAAAAATTATTAATAAAAATGCTATAAAACTATCCCCTATCTTGAAAACGCTATAACTTCTGCGCAAACCGATCAATAATCGCTTATTGCGATTTTTTTTACCAAAAATATGTAGAAGAATACGTATCGGCCTAAACTGAGGAAAAAAAATGTTTTTTTATATATTTTTGGGGATATTTATTATAGCAAAAAGTAAAAAATAATGCATTTTTTTCAAAATTGTCGCTCTATTTTTGTTTATAGCGCAAAAAATAAAAACCGCAGGGGCGATCAAATACCACCAAAAGAAAGCTCTATTTGTGGGAAAAAAAGGACGCCAATTTTGTTTGGGAGCCACGTCGCACGACCGCGCAATTGTCAGTTAAAGCGACGCAGTGCCTGGTCCTTTGGCTGCAAATTGGTCCGGTCTGAAAGTGGTTAAACAATGTTACGGTTAAAAATCGCTACCCTCTTCCCTTGGTCCCAGAACTGTTCCAGAGGCTTGGCACAGCCTCCATTTTTTCCAAGTTGGATCTTAGAGGGGCATACAACTTGGTCCATATCAATGATAGGAACGAATGGAAGACGGCATTTCGGTCTCGATTTGGGCACTTCGAGTACCTGGTGATGCCCTTTGGACTCTGTAACGCCCCTGCTACCTTTCAGTTCTTCATTAATGATGTGCTCCGGGACTTTTTAGATGTTTTTGCCGTTGTTTACCTTGATGACATACTAATTTTCTCTTCCTCCCTAGAATCACACCGCGGGCATGTCAAGAGTGTACTAGGCCGCCTCTGGCAACATGGCCTCTATGCCAAGGCCGACAAATGCCTCTTCGAAGTGGAGAGCATACCCTTCTTGGGCCTAATCATCTCCAGCAGGGGCATCTGGATGGACCCCCAGAAGATAGCAGCCATCCTGGACTGGCCTTCTCCTGCAGATAAGAAGGGTATCCAGCGATTTATTGGCTTCGCCAATTTTTATCGCAAGTTCATCAGAGGATTCTCGGCCATAGTGGTGCCCATCACACGGCTTACCAAACAAGGTACCCGCTTCCACTGGTCCCCTGAAGCCCAAGGGGCCTTTGAGGCCCTCAAGGGGCTCTTTACCTCCGCTCCTATCCTGAAGCACCCGGACTCTTCCTTACCCTTCGTCCTGGAGGTGGACGCTTCTGAGATAGCCGTGGGAGCAATCCTATCCCAGAGACAGGGCATCAAGGCTCTGCTTCACCCCGTAGCCTTCTTCTCGCGAAAGCTGTCCCCGGCCGAGAAGAACTATGATGTGGGAGATCGGGAATTGCTGGCGATAAAAACCGCCCTCGAGGAGTGGCGCTACCTGCTGGAGGGGGCTACTCACCCAATCCTGATCTTCACGGATCACAAGAACCTAGAGTACCTGAAGACTGCCAAGAGGTTGAAACCTAGACAGGCCTGATGGGCCTTATTTTTCTCTCGTTTTACTTTCCACGTGACCTATCGTCCGGGTTCCAAAAATGCGAAGCCGGACGCTCTGTCACGTATGTACCACAAATCCCAGGATGATTCCCATCCGGACACGATCCTTGCCCCTGGAAATTTTCTTCTGCTACAGGAAGATTTGCTTTCCCAGCTCAGGCGGGCCTCCAGTGGCCTCATACCCACTCCTGGACCTGGGTTGCTAGCCAAGGATGGTCTGCTGTGGCATGAGGATAAGATTTTCATTCCCGAGGATCTGCGGGTAACCGTCCTGGAATTGTGCCATGATCATAAACTTGCCGGACACTTCGGTGTCACTAAGACCACTGAATTGGTACAACGTACCTTCTGGTGGCCTCAGCTGAGGGAGGACTGCAGGAAGTTCGTAGATACATGCATTATATGTATACGGAGCAAGAGTTACAGGACCAAGGCCTGGGGTCTACTCAAGCCCCTACCAGTCCCAGATCGTCCCTGGAAGATGTTGTCCATCGACTTCATCGTGGAACTGCCCCCAGCAGAGGACCACACCACGATTTTTGTAATAGTCGACCGCCTGTCAAAGATGGCACACTTTGTTCCTATGAAGGGCACCCCTTCTGCTTCAGAAACGGCACAGGTGTTCATCCGAGAAGTCATCAGGCTCCACGGGGTACCAGCCAACATAGTTTCCGACCGAGGGGTACAGTTCACCTCTCGGTTCTGGAAGTCGCTCTGTAAGGCCCTTAATATTGAACTGTCATTCTCATCCGCCTATCATCCTCAGTCCAATGGGCAAACCGAGAGGACCAACCAGACCTTGGAGCAATATTTACGGTGCTTCTCCTTCTTCACCCAGGATGATTGGATCTCCCTGTTACCAGTTGCCGAATTTGCATATAACAATGCCATCCACTCTGCCACCCAACAGACGCCCTTCTTCGCCAACTATGGCTTCCACCCTTCATTTTTGCCCAATTCTCTCCCTGAATGTACCGTGCCTGCGGTTCAGAAAAAGATTGACTTCTTTGCTTCCAATAACCAACTCCTGCAGGACACCATGGCCCGGACCCAGGAACATAATAAAACAGTTTTTGACAGGAAGAGGCAAGGGGAGCTGGTACTGGCACCAGGTGACGCAGTGTGGCTTTCTACCTTAAATTTGAGGATGGCATGTCCCTCAAAGAAACTGGGCCCCAAGTTCTTGGGTCCCTTTCCAGTCAAACGGAAAATAAATGAAGTGGCCTATGAGTTGGAACTCCCAGATTCTCTCAGGGTCCACACAGTTTTCCACGTTTCCCTGCTGAAGCCCTCCTCTCCCAACCCCTTTCCCAACAGGAGAACGATACCCCCGGATCCAGTTCTAGTAGATGGCGAAGAGGAGTTCGAAGTGGAAGCCATCCTAAATTTCAGGAGAAGGAGGAATCAGAATCAGTTCCTGATAAAATGGAAGGGCTACGGTCCTGAAGAGAATTCCTGGGAGCCCGAGTGCAATATCCACGCTAAGAGTCTAGTTCAAGCCTTTAAGAGAGCCCATCCTGAGAGGTTTGCCCAGAGGGGCACCCGGAGGTTGCCCCTAGGAGGGGGGCAATGTCATGAAGATCCTGCCAGAAACCTAAACCCTGGCCGTCCTGGCCCACAGGCGCCACTGCGCATGCTCGCCGGGGCGCGTGCACGTGTGCGGCCGCGCACAGGGAGACAGGTGCGCGCTCTTGTTGGCGCCAGGTAGCCTATTTAAACCTGGCCTGAGCAGACGGTCCCTGCTGTCTGCTCTACAGCGTTGTGGTGTATGTAACCTGATCCTGATACCTCTGTCCTGTTTGACCCGGCTTACCTGTGACTATTCAGCTATCTGCCTGTACCCAACCTTGGCTTGTTGTGACCATTCTTCTGCTTCATCCCCTTGTACTTTGATGCCAGCCTGATTCCTGACCCGGCCTATTCTGATGAACCTGATCACCTGTATTGCTCCAGTTCGTTCTGAAGTCCTGTTTCCTGTGATGAACCTGATCACCTGTATTGCTCCAGTTCGTTCTGAAGTTCTGTTTCCTGTGCTAAACCTGATCACCTGTATTGATCCAGTCTGTTCCAAGGTCCTGCTTCCTTTTGGCTTGCTTACCTGTCCAGTTCCGGCCTGCTCTGCTATCCAGTCTGCTAAGCTGTCCATCCAGACCCAGCCTGCTCTGCTATCCAGTCTGCTAAGCTGTTTATCCAGACCCAGCCTGCTCTGCTATCCTGTTTGCTTGCTGAACCAGCTTACCTGTCCAGTTCCGGCCTGCTTTGCTATCCAGTCTGCTAAGCTGTCCATCCAGACCCAGCCTGCTCTGCTATCCAGTCTGCTAAGCTGTCTATCCAGACCCAGCCTGCTCTGCTATCCTGTTTGCTTGCTGAACCAGCTTACCTGTCCAGTTTCGGCCTGCTCTGCTATCCAGTCTGCTAAGCTGTCCATCCAGACCCAGCCTGCTCTGCTATCCAGTCTGCTAAGTTGTCTATCCAGACCCAGCCTGCTCTGCTATCCTGTTTGCTTGCTGAACCAGCTTACCTGTCCAGTTCCGGCCTGCTCTGCTATCCAGTCTGCTAAGCTGTCCATCCAGACCCAGCCTGCTCTGCTATCCAGTCTGCTAAGCTGTCTATCCAGACCCAGCCTGCTCTGCTATCCTGTTTGCTTGCTGATCCTGCCGGTCCATCCAGACCCAACCTGCTCTGCTATCCTACCTGCTAGACCGAACCAGTTCACCTATCCAGATCCGGTCTACTCTGCTAACCAGATCACCCACCTCGTCCGCTGAGTTGACCTTGTCACTCCACCGGTCTGTTGATCCTGCCAAGCACCCGTGCTCCTCCTCACTCCTGGGTCTCCTGTCATCCTACCAGGGAATCAGGAGTGGGAGACGCAATGGAGGTCTCTCTCTGCAATATCGGGCTCGCACCACCAGGTACGTGAAGGGTAGTGAGGAATTAAATCACAAATTATTAAATTAAATTAAAGTAAATCACACTTGTTTAATAATAAAAGTAAAAAGAACAAATGTAGTCAAAACATAGCCAAATTTAAAAAACGGAATGGATAGTCAGCCAAGCCAGAATTCAGGGATCAATGTAGTGGAACAGCAAGCAGGCTCTGGATCCAGAAGGGATGTCAGCAAAGCAATGCTTGAACAGGATCGCAGGAGATAGTTTCTGTGATGTTGACCAAGGCGAAGGCAGAGCTCTTCTGGACTGGACGGCTTAAGTAGGCAGGACTGATGAGCAGGATATCATCAACAGCTGAGTAACTGTGAAGAGATCGGAGCTGGCAATTAGCCAACAGCTGAGCGGCCAGCTCAGAGAAGAAAGGGCTGAGCCCAGCCCTGACAGTACTTCCATCTCAACGACCCCGTCCCCTCGGAGGACCACCAGGCTTGAGGGGAAAACGTCTATGGAAATCACAGAGGAGGACAGGGGCATCTACATCCGAGGATGAGACCCAAGAGCGTTCCTCTGGACCGTACCCTTTCCAATGAACCCGGTACTGTATGCGCCCACGG
The DNA here is from genome assembly GCA_028564925.1 of Lithobates sylvaticus. Taxonomy (NCBI): domain Eukaryota; kingdom Metazoa; phylum Chordata; class Amphibia; order Anura; family Ranidae; genus Lithobates; species Lithobates sylvaticus. The sequence continues at coordinate 113,066,836 of CM053033.1, forward strand.
AACCTACGGGAGTGAACAATGGACTGTACTTCATACTCCTCATGGTTCTCAACATATACAGGGTAAGTATGCGGCACTGAGGTGTTAAAGCAGTTGCAGACCAAAGGTTTTAATAAGGAGACATGAAATACATTAGAAATATGCATATTAGAAGAATGGGATAATGAGTAAGCCACTGGGTTAATACTGCGAAGAATATGGAAAGGCCCAATAAACCGAGGTGCGAACTTTAGTGAGGGAACACGAAGTTGGAGGTTGTGAGATGACAGCCAGACCCTGTCCTCAAATTGGTAGGAAGGCGCAGGCAGGCGTCTGCGGTCAGCATGGAGTTTATACCTATCATTAATAACAAGTATAGGCGCACTTTTCAAAAAATGTCAATAGGTATCTCCCAATGCCATATTAAAATAATTAAAAACAATATTCACAAGAAAATGATAAAGTCCATAAACAGCCGATATAGATCAGATGTAGCCTATATAAGGGAGTCAGTTCAGGTATATATGAGAGAACTTTATCCATTAAACACAACACAGGGCAGCCTTCAGGGTAGAACAGAAACCATGGTCAGGAACTGTAGAGCAAAAAACGAATGGAAAAGGCACCTCTGGGTGTAGTAGTTAAGCATATAAGGTTTTATTAGTTCAGCAATAACAATGCACTCACATTTGTGAAGAATTAAACAGGCATGGAAGGTGTCACTATGGTATGGCGAATCCCCAGCGTGGTGTGTGTGTCATCTGTCCAGGCAGATCGATAGAAGCGCTTCCGCTTCCTAATGCTGAGAAAGGAGCGCGACTCGAGATTCCACCCGAGTGCGCATGCTCACGAAACGCGTCCATTATTGATGACGACATCCCCCTGAGCCAGTCACATCCTGCGATCCAAGCCTCGTTCTGAGGCAGCCTTCCGGAGCCGGCCCTCACCACCATACGGAAGCGCTTCTATCGATCTGCCTGGACAGATGACACACACACCACGCTGGGGATTCGCCATACCATAGTGACATCTTCCATGCCTGTTTAATTCTTCACAAATGTGAGTGCATTGTTATTGCTGAACTACTAAAACCTTATATGCTTAACTACTACACCCAGAGGCGCCTTTTCCATTTGTTTTTTGTATCTATCATTAGCATGTCGCAAAGCCTCCTGGACTTGTGTCCAAGTGGAACGAAGACCACGGAGATTCTCCCCTAACGCTGGAATACTCTGCAGAACAAACGAGTCAGGCAACATGGAAGGTTGGAAACCATAATTCGCCATAAACGGGGACAATCGAGAAGCATAATTCAAGGCACTGTTGTGAGCAAACTCTGCCCACGGTAATAGGTCTGACCAGTTGTTATGATGGTCAGAAATATAGCAATATAGGAATTGCCCCAAGGACTGATTGGCTCGTTCTGCAGCCCCATTAGACTGCGGGTGATACGCAGAGGAGAAAGCAAGCTGAATTCCCAACTGTGCTTAAAAGGCTCGCCAGAACCGGGACACAAACAGACTACCCCTGTCCAAAACAATCACCTTGGGTAGCCCATGTAAGCGGAAGATCTCCCGAGCAAACATGGAAGCCAGTTCCTTAGAAGTGGGCAACTTCTTAAGTGGAATACAATGACACATCTTAGAGAACCGATCAACCACCATAAGGATAACTGTGTTGCCCTGGGAGTTGGGTAACTCCACAATGAAATCCATAGACAGGTGGGTCCAGGGCCTCTCTACATTGGGTAAGGGTTGTAGGAGGCCCACTGGAAGGTGTCGCGGAGTCTTACTCTGAACACACAAGGAACAGGCAGCTATGAAGGCAGTTACATCAGCACGTAGACTAGGCCACCAGAATTGTTGGGAAATGGCCCAAAAGAGTTGATTTTTCCCAGGGTGGCCAGCAGCCTTGGGAGAATGGTAAGTCTGGAGCACAGAAGTATGGAGACTCTCTGGGACAAAGCAGAAGTCACAAGGTTTCTCAGGAGGGGCATAGGCCTGAGCAGTAAGAATTTTGTCACCCAAAGGAGAAGTGGGACTGGTGCGAACCGTAGCCAGAATAAGATCAGGAGGAATCACATGAACCGGAACCGACTCCAACTTGGAAGTGGAGGAAAATTGTCGTGATAAGGCGTCAGCCCTTACATTCTTAGTACCGGGTAAAAATTAGACTGTCACGTACCTGGTGGGTGAGCCTGGTGTGTAGAGGAAGGCCTCTCATACAGCTCTGGCTCGTGAGCCACTGATAGTGGGAAAGCAGACTCAGGAGCACCGTGGGGTAAAAGTGCCTATGATCAGTCCAGGAAGCCGGAACCAGGAGCGGATCCAGGGGGGGCAATGGGGCAATTGCTCCCCCTGAGAAAATAATGAGCGGGTGAGCCGGCGGGTGACTGAGCAGCCGGGGGGGGGGAACGAGCAAACAGGCAGGCTGGTGAGTGAGCAATCATGGTGCCAACACCAGTCTCAGAAGCATCAACCTCAAGGCTAAAAGGTAATGTAGGATCAGGATGTGCCAACACAGGAGCAGAATCAAAGGTAGCCTTGAGACTCTCAAAGACCTTAATGGACTCCGGAGACCAACTCTGTGGGTTACCGTCCTTTCTGGTCATATCAGTCAGGGGCTTGACCAGAGACGAGAAGTTATGAATAAACTTCCGATTATAGTTGGCAAAGCCCAGAAAAAGCTGCAGAGGACATAAACTCACGGGTTTGGGGCCACTGTAGAACTGCCGAAAGTTTCTCTGGGTCCATCAAAAAAACAGCAGTGGCTTTTAGGGGGCGTGGCCGGCGGCGGAGCTGAATGGCCGTGTATTGCTAGAGCTCCTGCTCTCCCTATCTCCCTAAAGCGGCTAGCGGCGGCTAAAAGCGAGCCCGAGGACTCAGCAGCATAGCGGAACCCACAGAGAACCTTTCCCCAGCCATGGAGAAGCGCAATCAGCGGAAGAAACCCCGCAGATTAGATTCTTTTATCAATCAGACCGGCGCTCCTAAGAAGGAAGATGGCGCTGACCCCTCCTCCCTCACACACACAGACAAGCAGGCAGCGCACGCTGTGAGGAGGGAGACACAAAAACAGCAGCTACAGCTGTTATTAAATGAACATGATGCATTCCAGTCTGATGTTACCAGCCCTGCTAAGCAGAAAAGGAAAATAGATGCTGCAGATGACAAAGTAAGTGACATTGATATAGATGGTGAATCAGAGGCAGATATTAACCCTTTTGAGGATAAACTGGATTCCTTCCCAACTTCTGACTCTGACATGAAAGAAATGTTGAAATCACTAAGAGGGGCAATTCAACATGACATGAAATCATTTATGCAAAAATCCAAACGAGAAATAGATGACTTAGGGGACCGTGTGGATTACATTGAGAACAAATTGACTGATTTCACTGACGCCCATAATGAGCTAGTAGATGACCACTTTGCACTTGAAGATGAAGTCAGACAGCTAAAACTTAAAGTCGCAGACCTCGAAGACAGGTCTAGAAGAAATAATATCAAATTCCACGGTATACCGGAAAATGTCAAAAATAATGACCTAAGAAAATTCCTACAAAAAATGTTCACGGATCTTATCCCCTCACTACAAAACCAAGATTTAGTGATCGACAGAGCCCACAGACTACCCAAGCCACCGCATATCCCGGAAAAACTTCCAAGAGATGTGATCGCCAAGATCCATTTTTTTCAGACAAAAGATATCTTGATGCAATTTGCAAGACATCATGCCCCACTGCCGGACCCCTATGCAGGAATTATCCTGTACTCCGACCTATCCCAAGCTACTATCCTGGCGCGTAAAAATCTGAATTCGATCACAAAAATTTTACGCAATCACAAGATAATTTACAAATGGGGTTTTCCGACCAAATTGATTGTAGAGAGAAACAACGTGTCACATTCAATCCACACACTTGAAGAAGGACTCAAAATACTAGGAAAATGGGGCCTACTCCCAAATGAAGGAACCATCTTGACCAATAAGGCCACAGTAGAAAAATTGACACCTCCATGGAATGTCAGTCATGGTTGACGTGTCCGCTGGCTAAACATTAATGGAGAGATCTCCTCTTCTCTCTCCTATCCTGCAATTTACCAATGCCTAAGTGCCTCAGGTTTATGGTACACAGGGAGACATTATCCCTACTCTCTCTTTTGACCTTTGTCTACTAAGTCCCCACGTCAAGAGTGCAAGTTGTAATGCACACAAGAGTTGCGCAGCAACTCACTAGTTCTTATATGTTCCTCAGGGAATTATTTATTTTCTTACTTTGTTTCTTTTCCTGTTCCTACGAGTTTATCTACTTGTACAGTATTTAAACTGTCAATGTTTTATAACAATAACAATACATGTTAAAGAATTTGTTCGTTTGAAACTTATCCAGTCACCCTGGAGATGAAGATGCTAGAATATGTACCTGTATAATTCTTGTTTATATTTTGAAAAAGTAATAAAAATCTTAAAACTGAGAAAAAAAAACAGCAGTGGAAATTACATAACCCAGGAATTTAACCTGTTCACGATGAAACTAGCACTTCTCCAGTTTACAATAGAGATTGTTCTCTCTTAGTTTCTGAACCACACGACAGACATCTGTGTGGTGGCTCTCCAGGGACTTGGAAAATATGAGGATATCATCGAGATAAACCACCACACATAACTGCAACAAATCTCAAAGGACATCGTTAATAAATTCCTGGACAACTGCCGGGGCGTTACAAAGGTCAAAAGGCATTATGAGGTACTCATAATGGCCTGTTCTGGTATTAAACGCAGTTTTCCACTGGTCGCCCTCCTTATTCCTCATGAGATTGTATGCCCCTCTCAAATCAAGCTTCGTGAAAACCGTTGCTCCCTTGAGGCGGTCAAATAATTCCATAATCAACGGAATCGGATAGGCATTCTTAATCGTGATCAATACAAGGTCTCAGTTCACCACTCTTCTTCTTCATAAAGAAGAAACCACCACCAGCAGGAGATGAGGATTTGCAGATGAAATCTTGAGAAAGTGCGTCTGAAACATACTCCTCCATGGCCTTATCCTCCAAGACCGACAAAGGGTAAACCCTGCCACGAGGGGTTTTGGCACCAGGTTGAAGGTCAATTGTCCAATCATACGGCCTGTGTGGAGGCAAACTACTGGCTTGACCTTTGTCAAAGACATCACTAAAATCGTGGTACTCCTCTGACAGGGAGGAGAGTGAAGAGGTGCACAGGACCTTGGCTACCTTCTGGTCTCACTGCATTGTGGTGACCAGGAGAGAAACTCAGCATGGAGCCATTTAAAAGAGGGGTTGTGCCTCTGTAACCAAAGATAACCAATAACCAGCAGAAACTTAGGTGAGGAAATAACTTGGAATTGGATTATCTCATGGTGAAGAGCCCCTACGGCTATGGACAACGGAACTGTCTCATGAGTCACATGGGCAGGCTGTAGAGGTCTCCCGTCAAGAGCCTCAATGGCAAGTGGAGTGTCACGCAGCTGCGGCGGAATTGAGTGCTTCGATACAAAGGCAGCATCAATGAACAGGCCTGCAGCCCCAGAGTCGATTAGAGCCTGTATCTCGGCAGACGACTCAGTCCAAGAAAGGGTGACCAAAACCAGGGGCTTATCCTTCTGGATAACTGGGGATGAAACAACGCCACCTAAGGTCTGTCCATGACAAGACCTCAAGGTTCGGGCGTTCGCTGGACGGGTAGGACAAATTCAAAAAGTGTCCTGGCTTGCCACAATAAAGGCACAATCTCTCCCTTCTCCAAAAGGTTCTCTCATCTGCATAGAGACTTGTGAAACCCAAGTGCAAGGGTTCACCTTCACTGACCGACTCGGTACCAGGAGGCATGGGAGGTGAGGGTGGGACTGCAAAGCTTGGAGATAAATGTACAGGAGGCTTCCGCAAGCGCTCCTTAAAAGAGAGTCTTTCTCTGAGTCTGGAGTCAATGAGGATGGCAAATGTAATCAACTTCTCCAGCTCAATGTGTATATCTCGGGCTGCTATCTCATCCTTGATGGTATCCGTGAGACCAAGCAGCCATGAGGGCCTCATTGTTCCAGGCAACCTCTGCTACGGAATTCAATGGCGTAGTCGGCAACAGTTCTCGTACTCTGTTCGACGGACATGAGGCACTTGACAGCAGAAGCTGAGCGTGCGGGAATGTCAAATACCCTTTTAAACAAAGCCACAAACTCAGGGTAGCTCAAGACAACAGGTTTTTGCGCCTCCCATAGAAGGTTTTCCCAGGCCAAGGCTCTCTCAGAAAGCAAAGATATCACAAAACCTACTTTGCTTCTGTCCGTGGGAAACGCCTGGAGCAACATCTCAAAGAATATCTCAATCTGGTTTAGAAACCCTCTGCATTGGACTGGATCGCCCCCAAATCGCCCCCAAATCGCTGGGGAAGCGGAAACCATGCGGTGATCCAGTTCATCCAATCTGGAAAAAATATTACCAACAAGTGGATTGACTGCATCTTCTGAATTCATGACCTTCGCCTACTGTCAGAAACCATGAAATCAGGCCGAGACAGAAGTACAGTTAAATCACACTTGTTTAATAATAAAAGTAAAAAGAACAAAGGTAGTCAAAATATAGAAATAAAAAAGTTACTAAAGCGCTGATATGGAACTAATAAATTATGTGCAAAAATGGTTCAGCTGCAGCTATTCCAATGTGCTATGTTCCCACATACAAACTAAGTCAAAATTTATAATAGTGCGCTTAAACCTAGCTAAAAATAGTAATAGTGTTAGTAATGAGTATCGCACAGCAGTACAATATCACTCCAAAGAACAATTATTAGTGCTCCCTCCTCTGTGAAAAATAAAAATCTAAATATGCAAACAATACATATAAGAAAAGTGTAAAGAAAGTCCCAACAAGGATAAACCACCACCTGGAGGAAAGGTTCCTAATCACCTTCAATAATTAAATCCAAAACCTGAGTCAGCAATAGTAGTCTCCAGTGCATGAATCCCCACTCCAATGAGCTTATAAGTCCCCGTGGTTCAAATGGTCCGTTTTCTTCCCAGCTGGTGGTTTCTAAAATCATAGCGCAAGATTGCTTAGTAGTTAATAAACCCCCAATTGGTGTAGGCCGTTCACTGACATTTGGTAAGGTTCAACGCGCTTATAAAATGATCAGAATTGCACACAGCTAAGCAATTCGTGAATCTATACAGGAACAATGGACAGCGAAGTATGAAAGGTCTTTTGAACGGCTGAAGGAAAGCCTGGTTGAAGCACCGGTGTTGGCCTACGCTGATCCATATAAACTAGTGGTCTTCAACCCTGTCCTCAGGGCCCACTAACAGGCCAGGTTTTTTGTATTACCTTGGGGAGATGCAGACTAGAATACTGCAATCACTGAGCAGCAAATGATATCACCTGTGATGTATTTCAGTTATCTTGCAAACCTGGCCTGTTAGAGGGCCCTGAGAACAGGGTTGATGACCACTGATCTAAACCACATGAATTACATGTGGATGCCAGCAGAGATGGCATTTGGCGGTGCTGTACCAAGGGTCGGAGGGGAAACTGCGCCCAGTGGCCTATGTGAGTCGCAGCCTCATCCCCCCTGAGAAGAACTATCCTGTGCACAAATTGGAGTTCTTGGCCCTCAAGAGGGCTGTGGTAGATAAGCTACGTGACTATCTGTATGAGAATCCCTTTGTGGTGAATATTGACAACAACCCCTTGACCTATTTACTATCCACTGCAAAGTTGGATGCCACTGGACATAGGTGGTTGGCAGTGGTCGGAATTTTAGTTCAGCTTGAAATATCCACCAGGGGTGGGAAACAGAGACGCTGTTGCTCTTTCCCAAAGGCCTCACTCTATCAAAGCTGGCCCGAAGAATTGGGTTAATTTACCTTTCGAAGAAGTACAGGCTGTGTGTCAGGAAGTAAAGTATAAACACAGAGGAGCCATAGGGGCTGAATCTGTGGGAGTCACCCCTGCAGGAATACCAAAGTACTATTGTAATTTGACCCAAGTACGCAGCCAAGAACTGCCTCAGCTGACTAAAGAGGACATGAGACGGGATCAACAGGAAGATCCATTGGGGTGTCTGATAAGAAAATCGTTATCTGCCCAAGACCCTCAGATATTGGTGAATAGGTCCATCGAGGGGACCAAGGTAATTCATAGAGAATGGGAGCGAATGAAGCTGAAAGAGGGGATCATATATCGAAGAGGTCCCTCTGAAGAATCAGGAGGTGTAAGCCAGCTGTTCCTCCCTGAGAAACATCATCTAAGTCAGGGAGGGACCAATAGAGTTGGTGTGCATTGATTTCTTGTGCCTGGAACCTGACCTGAGTCGGCGGAGTAATGTCCTGGTTGTGACAGATTATTTCATCCGATATGCTCAAGCTTTTCCCACTAGGGTTCAACAAGCTAGTACTGTGGAAAAGACTCTAGTGAAGAAGTTCTTTGTTAATTACGGGTTGCCTCAGTGCCTACATTGGGATCAAGGTCGGGACTTTGAGAGCAAACAATCAGAAGACTATGTGAACTCCAATGCCCCATACACATGGTCGGGCATTCCGACCACAAAATCTGTCTGATTTTTTCCGACGGATTTTGGCCAAAACTTGTCTTGCATACACACGGTCGCACAAAGTTGTCGGAAAATCCGATCTTTCCGAACGAGGTCACGTACAAAAGTATGACGGGACTACTAAGAGGCCAGTAGCCAATAGTTTTCATCCCCAAATTTATTCTGAGCCTGCGTGGCACTTTGTGCGTCGGAATTCTATACTAATGATCGGAAAATGTCTGATCGGATTTTGTTGTCGGAAAATTTTAGGTCCTGCTCTCAAATTTTTTCCGTCTGAATTTCCGATGGAAAAAGTCCACTAGAGCCCACACATGATCGGATTACACCTCCCAAGTCTCTTATAGGGGGTATATTGACAGACTTCTGAAGAATCTAAAACTGGCTTATGAGAAAGCCTCAGAGGCCTCTGCCTTTAGAGAACAAAGGAACAATAAAAACTTTGATCTAAGTGTGAGGGTTCAAGACTTGCAACCCGGAGATCGAGTGTTGTTGCGCAATCTAGGGGTGCCAGGGAAGCATAAGCTGGCTGATCGATGGCGTTCCCAACCCTACATTGTCTGTAAACGACTACCTGATCTCCCTGTGTACCATATACGGTCTGAAGGGAAGACAGGCCCTCTCAAGACTTGGCATCGAAAGCATTTGCTGTCCATACTAGAGGCTGTTCGAGTACCCTCAACCCCTTGCTTAGAGACTTATCAGTCCCTGACGCTGAGGCCTAAGACCCAGAAAACTTGCCCACCCACACTCCCTGAAGAGGAGAGTGATGATGAGGAATTAACTCTTGATTGGTTGTGGGTTTCTCTTTCGGAAGATGATTCCATCGTCCCTGATACTGATTAAGAAGACTATACAAACATGTTCTCATTTGCTTGACATTGAAACATTAGATTCTCACCCACCCAGGGGAGATGAGGAGGTCAAGATGGAACCCAGTCAAGTGCCTAGTGTGGCGGATGCTCTCACTCCTCCTACTAACATTGCATGGAGAGAGACAGTCTCTGAACCAGGAATAGAGCCTGAAGTAGAACCTGAACCTGAATCTGGATGCAGTTTGTGGGAAACAAAACAGGGACCAGAGCCACTGGAAAACATCCACTCCAGGTTGAGACAGAGGATATGCCCTCCAAAAAGACTGACATATGGAGAAAATTCTGACAAACTTATACCTACTGCCCAATGTTACAGTCAAGCACTTGCCTCCTTTACCGAACCTTTAGTAAAGGACGACCTTGATCCACCTCCTGACACTACTCGGTGGGCCACTAACCTGTTATTGGCCTGTCACGAAATTAATATGACTTCTCCTGATGATGTATATAATTTGCTGTTAGAAGATCCTTCGTTAGGTCAGTTATTAGCTGTTGCAACTTCTAGTTTGTCAAATGGTTAATTATTCAGTTCTCATGACACAGTAAAGTGATTCCACAGTTTGTGTTCTGTCTTTAGGGACCAAAGACTTTCAAGTGGGGGAGGATGTAGCAATATGGAATACAACTGCAAAGTATGTTGATCCTCCGGTATTTCTATGCATCTCATGTCCCTCTAGTGCCCAGTGTTATCAACTGACATCATATTTGTGAGCCAAACAAAAGGATTGTGGGATAAGTAGTTCTTCAGGCAGATAATTGCTTTGCATGACTATGCACCTGGGCTACATATCCCAGGGATCTAAGGCTACCATTGGGGAGATTGCTGGGAGTAGCTATAAAAGAAGCAAAAGCCTTCTGTTATTTCAAGAAACCTTATTGCTTGCTACTTCACCTTATTGGATAAAGTTAATGAGCTCCTACTGCCGGTGAAGACCATCAGATCTGCAACAGGGACATTGCTGTCATTACTGCTATAAGGGCCCTTATACCATTGCCATTAAGTCATTAGGGTTAACGGTTGGTAGGTTGGCCAAGGTTTCCCTCTTTAGAAGTGTGTCAGTATAACCAGTTTACTGTGTTTATCCTTACTGGGGCAAGCGTATATAATAGACTGTTTTCCTGCAAATATCTTGTCTTGTGTTATTCAAAGGAATTCCTTTGCTGAGTTTGTGCTGTTGCCCTAAGCTCAGCAGATCTATTACCTCTTCTTTGTGAAAATATCCCTGTTGAACTGTTCTAGTAAATATTATCAGAACATAAATACACAGAGTTGACTGATTTATTACTTTAAGGTGGTGCAAGGATGTCAGAACCCAGAATGGCAGGTGGATTGGAATGTTCATCAGGTCATGGCAGGGCAGATGAGCTGGTAAGTCCAAGCAGTACCTTAGGGGGTCATACTACACATGGATTGGAGAGGATAACCTGAGATTGGTCTACTTCCAGCCTCTGGCTACCACAATTAAGAAATAAATTAAATGGAACAGTAATAATCCCAAATCATACAGTTCATGTGCTGTTATTTGAAGCAAAAAAAAAGAGAGAAAAAAAGAAGATAAGAAAAAAGTTACAATCGGAATGATAATTATAAGAAAATCACAGTGCTCCACTCATGTACCTCCTAAAAATCCCTTGTGCTTCTGGTGATCACCCAGCAGAGTTTCACCCAAAATGGATATCCCGGACCACCTTCTGCAGCAAGGCTACAGCAACATACTCTCAACACATGGACTAGAATTCATCACAGAGTGATTGCTTTTAGCCTTGAGGTTACACCCAGTAACGTCTAATTGGTTTATGCACTGAAGTCCCTTTATATTTATTTTGATGGTTATTTATTAGGGGTGATTAACTAAGTTTACCTATCACAAGAGTTCACGTCACATATTGGTTAGATTGAGTTAACTGTCAGCGCCTCACTACTCTCTAACAATGTATCCCAAATTTTGCAACTATAGCTGCCCCACTGACGGACCTTAGGAAAGGGAAAGACTCAGTAATGGTGAAATGGTCCCCAGTAGCAGAGGAGTCTTTCCTGAAGAAGGCTCTTTGTGCACAGCCAGTGCTGTATTCCCTCGATTTCTCCAAAGATATTTGGTTCAGATTGGTGCGTCTGATGTAGGTATTGGGGGAGTATTGTCACAGGTACTCAATGGGGAAGAACACCCTGTGGTGTACCTGAGCAGAAAGCTCAATGAACATGAGAAAAAGTATGCAGTCATTGAAAAGGAATGTTTAGCCATGAAGTGGGCCTTGGACACGTTCGTTACTATGTGTTAGGGCACCAGTTTGATTTAATAACTGACCATGCTCCCCTGAAATGAATGACTCAAAAGAAGGAGACTAAGGCCCCTTTCACACTGGGGCGGGAGCCACGGCGACGGTAAAGCAACGCTATATTTAGCGCTGCTTTACTGTTGTTCTAGCCGCGGTATTCGGCCGCTCGCGGGGCAGTTTTACCCCCCACGAGCAGCCGAAAAAGGGTTAAAATCCCCCGCAAAGCGCCGCCGTAGCGGCGCTATGCGGCGGTATTACCGCGGTGTCCCATTGAAGTCAATGGGTAGGAGCGGTATAGGAGCGGTGAATACACCGCTCCAAAAGATGCTGCTAGCAGGACTTTTTTTTACCGTCCTGCTAGCGCACCGCTCCAGTGTTAAAGCCCGCCGGCTTTCACACTGGAGTGTATGGGGCCGTTTTTTTCAGGCGGTGTACAGGCGCTATTTTTAGCGATGTACCGCCTGAAAAACTCCCCAGTGTGAAAGGGGCCTAATAGATGGGTGAACCGGTGTTTTTTGGCTCTACAGGATTACTCCTTCACAGTAAAACACAGGCCAGGTGTTGAGATGGGGAATGTAGATGTTCTGTCCCATGTTCACTCCTGTTGGGCCACAGGTGTTCCAACCCTGGGGTTGAAACAAGAGGGGAGGATATGTAGCAGAGCGTCCCAGAGAGAAAAGTCCTGTTCAGGGTTTATACATCTCCCAGGCTCCTCTCATACATGTTTCGGGATTTCTGATCCATGATCCAGTTCGGATCTTGGTCTTCTCCCCCAAGCTCACCTGAGACAGACAGCCAGTGCTCTCTGCCTGGGAAACTTAGACGACACTGGTCTGTAAGAGCAAAAGGTTGGTTAAAACTATCAAGCGGCACATGTGGAAGCTGACAAGCTGTAGGCTTGCTCAGCCTGGTAGTGAGGGCCTGTATTTTGTATAGTGACGAGACACGGCTAGGTTTTTGTTTTATTTTTGTTCTGTTTGTTTTCTGAAACACTGTACAGCACCTGTATATAAAAGACTTGTATATATCACCAATAAACAATGTACTGTTTGTCACTACCGCACTGGATTTAGTATCTGTGCCTGTGCTTATCCCAGGGAGCTTTGTACCTGCTACCTGTCCCCCAGCTTACAGCAAGTTAACATTTTGGTGTGGCTCTCCAATCTTTTGATTCAACCAATATACTTACTTTCTGAAGCTTTCTGTGGAGGTTCCTGCACGTCACCCAGATGTCGAGTTTTTTGATATTACCAATCATACAGTAGGTACCCATAGCTCCCAACTGTCCCATATTTTGAGGGACTGTCCCTGATTTGGAACAATGTCCCTATGTCCTACATTCCTCCTCATTTGTCCCTCATTTTGGTCTGATCTATATAGTTGATAGATAAATAACTGCTTATCTATCAGGAAGTGTTTACAGTGCTAAACCTTTCATCCAATTTCTAAGTCACTGCATTTGTAAATTCCAAAAGCCAATATAAAGGAATAGTATTGATAAAAGAAGCTTATAGGTTTAAAAAATATATTTTTTTGTACAATTCTCTTTTAAGGGGGCATGGCAGGGGGTTTATCTTATGACTACATACTTTTGCTAATAGGTGTCCCTCGTTCTCATCTCAAAAAGTTGGGAGGTATGGGTACCACATAACATCCACCTAGGGTTAGAGTGCCATCAAACTCATTATCTTGTTTAATGCCACTTGTAGTCATCATTAGAAGCCCGGTGACAAGTTAACCACACAGGAGCATGACTGGAAATTGGGAACAGAGCATTGTCACCCTATAGCAGGAAGTGAATGAACCAGGACCTTCATGGCATGCCAGAGATTATTTTTACTAGAAGCTGAAGATGAATGAATACTGATGATGACATGAATGTGACAAAGTTTAAATGCGATTTAAGGGATTGGGTTTTTACCCCTTTCCACATAGCTTACATAGTAGGTAAGGTTGAATAAAGACAATAGTCCATTCAGTTAAACCTGTGTAGGTGTATGTGTGTCAGTGTCGATAATAATTTCCCATATCCCTGTATATTGTGCTCACTAAGATGCAGGTCCAAGAGTTTTTTTTAAATATCAATACTCCCCGCTGACACCACCAATTGTGGAAGAGAGTTCCACATCCCCATTGCCCTGACAGTGAAAAACCCCCTATGCAGCTTTAGGTTAAACCGCTTCTCCTCCAATCCCATTGTGTGGCACGTGTCCTCTTACACTCCTTGAGCCTGAATAGATTCTTTCCTATGCTGGGATCACCATTGAGGTATTTGTAGATTGCTATCATATCCCCTCTTAAGCGTCTCTTCTCCAGTGAGAAAAAATGTAGTTCTTGTAGTCGTTCTTCATAATTGAAGTCCTCCAATCCCCTTATTCATTTTGTTGCCCTTCTCCGGACTCTCTCCAGTTCCAGCACATCCCTTCTGAGGACTGGTGACCAGAACTGTACGGAATACTCCGGATGTGGCCTTACCAGAACTTTATAAAGTGGCAGGATTATAGTTTTATCTCTGGAGTATATCCCCTTTTTTATGCAAGCTAAGATTCTGCTTGCTTTGGTAGCTGCAGCTTGACATTGCATGCTATTGCTCAGTCTGTTATCAACTAGGACCCCCAGATCTTTCTCCATCCTTGATTCCCCCAGAAGTTCTCCCCCTAGTGAGTAACTTCCATTTGTGTTTTTAGTCCCCAAGTGCATTACTTTACATTTCTCCACGTTAAACCACATTTGCAATGTAGTTGCCCACTCCATTATTTTGTTCAGGTCTTTCTTTAAAATTCCTATATCCTGATGTGAAGTTATTGCCCTGCTATTGCCCCTGCAAAAACTGAGATTGAGCTATGTATCCCATCCTCTATATCATTTATAAGTAAATTAAACAGAATTGGTCCCAAGACAGAGCCTTGGGGTACTCAGCAGACCATTCTGAGTACACATTATTTATCACTACCCTTTTGACGCACCCCTGTAACCAGTTTTCTATTTAAGAACAAACCTTATGGTCCATGCCTGCAGACCTCAACTTGTTAGTTAAGAATTTATGGGGAACTGTATCGAATGCTTTTGCAAAATCCAGATACACCACATCCACAGGCCTCCCCCTATCTAGATGGCAGCTCATTTCCTCGTAGAATGTTAACAGATTGGTCTGGCAGAAATGACTCTTCGTAAACCCATGCTGGTTACTACTAATGATACTGTTTTCATCATCAAATTATTGGATATAGTCCCTTATCATCCCCTCCAATAATTTACCTACTACTGATGTTAGGCTGACTGGCCTGAAGTTTCCAGGAATATGTCTCTGCCCTTTTTTGAATATTGGTACCACATTGGCTTTTCTCCAATCAGCTGGTACCATTCCTGTCAGTATGTTGTCCACAAAGATTAGGAATAATGGTCTGGCTATAACCTGACTGAGTTCTCTGAGGACTCTCGGGTGTAAACCATCTGGTCCTTGTGATTTATTTGTGTTAAAGAGGTTGTAAACCTTCCTTTATACTTTGTACCTATAGGTAAGCCTAGAATAAGGTTGACCTATAGGTACTTTAAATACAGTGTCTTGAAAAAGTATTCATACCCCTTGAAATTTTCCACATTTTCTCATGTTACAACCAAAAACACAAATGTATTTCATTGGGATTTTATGTGATAGACCAGCACAAAGTGGCACATAATTGTGAAGTGGAAGAAAAATTATAAATGGTTTTCTTAAATTTTCTTGCAATTAAATATGTAAAAAGTGTGGCGTGCATTTGTATTCAGCCCCCTGAGTCAATACTTTGTAGAACCACCTTTCGATTTTGCAATTACAGCTGCAAGTCTTTTTGGGTATGTCTCTACCAACTTTGCACATCTAGAGAGTGACATTTGTGCCCATTCTTTTTTGCAAAATAGCTCAAGCTCTGTCAGATTGGATGGAGAGCGTCTGTGAACATCAATTTTCAAGTCTTGCCACAGATTCTCAATTGGATTTAGATCTGGACTTTAAATGGACCATTCCAACACATATAAAATGCTTTTATCTAAACTATTCCATTGTAGCTCTGGCTGTATGTTTAGGGTCGTTGGTCCTGCTGGAAGGTGAACCTCTGCCCCAGTCGCAAGTCTTTTGCAGACTCTAATGCCGCATACACACGCTCAGAATTTCCGGCAACAAATGTTCGATGGGAGCTTGTTGTCGGAAATTCCGACCGTGTGTAGGCATTTTTTGTCGGAATTTCCGGCAACAAAAATTCGAGAGCTGGTTCTCAAATTTTCTGACAACAAAATCCGTTGTCGGTAATTCCGATCATGTGTACACAATTCCGACGCACAAAATTCCATGCATGCTCGGAATCAAGCAGAAGAGCCGCACTGGCTATTGAACTTAATTGTTCTTGTCCTACGTGTTGTACGTCACCGCGTTTTGACGTTCGGAATTTCCGACCACATTTGTGTGACCGTGTGTATGCAAGACAAGCTTGAGCCAACATCCGTCGGAAATAAATCCAGGATTTTGTTGTTGGAATGTTCAATTGTGTGTATGCGGCATAACAGGTTTTCTTCTAAGGTTGCCCTGTGTTTGGCTCCATCCATCTTCCCATCAACTCTGACCAGCTTCCCTGTCTCTGCTAAAGAAAAGCATCCCCAAAACACCACCATGTTTCACATGGGGATGGTGTGTTCAGGGTGATGTGCAGTGTTAGTTTTCTGGCACACATAGCATTTTGCTTTTAGACCAAAAAGTTCAATTTTGGTCTCACCAGAGCACCTTCTTCCACATGTTTGTTGTGTCCCCCACATGGCTTCTCACAAATTGCAAATGGGACTTCCCATGGCTTTCTTTCAACAATGGTTTTTTTCTTGCCACTCTTCCATAAAGGCCAGATTTGTGGAGTGCACGACTAATAGTTGTCCTGTGGACAGATTCTCTAACCTGAGCTGTGGATCACTGCCGCTCCTCCAAAGTTTACATGGGCCTCTTGGCAGCTTCTCAGATTAATGCTCTTCTTGCCTGGCCTGTCAGTTAAGGTGGACAGCCATGTCTTGGTAGGTTTGCAGTTGTGCCATTATCAGGGCTGGGCTCAGCCCTTCTTTCTCTGAGCTGGCCACTCAGCTGTACGTTAATTGCCAGCTCTTATCTCTTCACAGTGACTCACCTGTTGATATCCTGCTTGTCAGTCCTGCTTACTTAAACCGTCCAGCCCAGATGATCTCTGCCTTTGCTTGGTCAACATCACAGAGATTCTCTCCTGTGTGCCTGTTAAAGACTTGCTTGGCTGACGTCCCTTCTGGTTCCAGATCCTGCTTGCTGTTCCACTGTTGTGATTCCTGGCTTCTTGACTTTCTGGCTTGTCTGACTATCCGTTCCGGTTACTGAACTTTAACTTTGGCTATGTTTTGACTATGTTTGTTCTATTTACTTTTATTATAAAACAAGTGTAATTTAACTGTACTTCTGTCTCGGTCTGATTCATGGTTTCTGACAGCCATACTATTTTCATATCATGGATTGAACAGTGCTTTGTGAGATGTTCAAAGCTTGGGATATGTTTTTATAACCTAACCCTGCTTCAAACTTCTCCACAACTTTATCCCTGACCTGTCTGATCTGTTTCTTTGCCTTCATTATGCTGTTTGTTCACTAAGCTTCTCTAACAAACCTCTGAGGGCTTCACAGGACAGCTGTATTTATGCTGAGATTAAATTACACACAGGTGAACTCTATTTACTAATTAGGTGACTTCTGAAGGCAATTGGTTCCACTAGATTTTAGTTAGGCTGCTTTCACACTGGGGCGGTGCGGGGCGGCGACGGTAAAGCAGCGCTATATTTAGCGCTGCTTTACCATCGTTTTACCCGCGGTATGCGGCCGCTAGCGGGGTGGTTTTAACCCCCGCTAGCGGCCGAAAAAGGGTTAAAAACCTCCGCAAAGCGCCGCTGCAGCGGCGCTTTGCGGGCAGTATCCCCGCGGTCTCCCATTGATTTCAATGGGTAGGAGCGGTATAGGAGCGGTGAACACACCGCTCCTTCACCGCTCCAAAGATGCAGCTAGCAGGACTTTTTTTACTGTCCTGCTAGCGCACCGCTCCAGTGTGAAAGCCCTCAGGGCTTTCACACTGGAGACACAGCAACAGCTGTTTCGGGTCGGTTTGCAGGCGCTATGTTTAGCGCAATAGCGCATGCAAACTGCCCCAGTGTGAAAGCAGCCTTAGGGGTATCAGAGTAAAGGGGGCTGAATACAAATGCACACCACACTTTTCAGATATTTATTTGTGTAGCGCCCTACTCCTGATGGGCAGACACTATAAGGAAAAATTTAGTTTTGTCTGAGCTGTAGTTTAGCTCAGACTGATTATGTTAAAATTCTGGTTCTGTTCCAGTTCAGCTGGGTTGCGTGGTTTTCCACTTGGCCGGGGGGTGGCGCTCTCATTGTTGGCCAGGTTTGGAAATTGCAACCAGCTGGGTGTATTGAGTGCTTCTTTGCCCGGAAACAGTCAGTGCGAGTGGTATGCCCGCTGTGAATTCTGGGAGAGGGTTCTTAAGGGACAGACCCCGTGATAGGTTGTGCGTTCCGACCTGATGGCCCTCCTGGCCTAAGGTGTGCTGCTGCCATTCAAATTGTCTCGGGGCCGGCTAGCCCGAGGCTTCGTTACTGAAAGGTAGGCCCAAAAGCCCTGGGGCCTACCGATCCAGGGGTGATCCTGTGCTGTCTTGCCTGCAGGGAGAAGCCAAGCAATTGGAGAAACCAGGGGAGGGCTTTTCAGAGAGAGGACCGAGCAACAAGGCCGGTACCTCTAGAAGAGCCTGGAGACTCAATTGGAGGATGCATCCCGGGTCATCTACCTCACAGTATCGCCGGCTCGGCTGAAAGAAACTGGTACTGTGTGACTGTCCTTTGATATTACAAAAGTTACTGGTTACACAATCCTGTGGCAGAGGATTGTGCAACGGTTCTTCTAATTCTTCAAGTTTGTGGCAGAGACTATGACCGAGAATCACATCGTCTGCTAGGTCAGTGAAAGAGGCCTATCCGGTGGTTGCTGGATCCAGTTGTGGAGCTGTTTGTCCTCTGGATCAAGAAGTACACATGACCCGCAATTATAAGGTACCTGAATTCCCCTTAACCCTCCATCCCTCTATTGGAATGTCTTTTCTGTCAATAAAGCATTAAAAAAAAGAACTAAGTGTCGGAGCTAAAATCTGTGAGCAATTCTTTAATGGGACCTCTATGATAGACACGGTGGAACAGTGAGGTAACGGTAAGCCCAATCAAACACCAGCAGCTCCTTCGGGGGTTAGTGTTACATTTGTAAAACATTTTGAAAATAATTTATCATTTTCCTTCCACTTCACAATTACTTGCTACTTTGTGTTGGTCTGTCAAATCAAATCCCAATAAAATACATTTATGTTTTTGATTGTAACATGACAAAATGTGGAAAATTTCAAGGGGTATGAATACTTTTTCAAGGCACTGTATCTCCTAAATGTGTTCAGTCTTCAGAAGCAAATGCCATGACCAACGACTCCGGCCAGTCACACAGCCGGAGTCTGTGGCCCTGGAAGGAAGATGCGCGAAGATGGATGCAGTCTTCAGAGGGGACACAGGCTTCGTTTGCAGGTAAGTGTCACATAATTTGCTAGTATGAGATGCATACTAGCACATTATGCCTTTACTTTGCAGGGAAGAAAAAAAAAGACAACGCTTACCGGTACTTCTTCTTTAAGCTTATCTAGTCTTTCCTTGACTCTGGCCTTGACTCTTAGCCATGAGGGTATACCATGTGATGTGTTACTAACAATACTGTGGTGGTAAATACACCCCTACTTTTCCTGTGTGAAGTCTGAGAAGAAGAAAGCATTTAGCCTTCTCTGTGTCATCTGTAACCATCCTCCCATCATAGTCTCTTATGTGGGCAATGTGCTCTGAGTTCACTTTTTTTTACTGTTAATATATCTAAAAAAATTCCTTGGGATTTTTTTTTTTACTTTCCTCTGCTATGTGTCTCTCGTAGTCTCTTTTTTCCAGCCTGCTTTTGTTCTTATTGCATTCCACTATTCTATTGTGTTGGAATGCTGACAATGACCCCTCTGCTTTGTATTTTTTAAAGGCCTCACTGCTCCGATCACTGGGAACAGTAGATCCCTGTCATGTTGCTAGGCAGAACAGGGAAATGCCTTGTTTACATAAGCATAATTCTGCCTCTCCGTTTCACGATTGCGGGCCACCGGCGGACATCGAGTCCTGGGGCATGCTCCTGTGGCGCGCACGCTAGCCGCGGATGACGCAGCAACGTATGGGTACGTGGTTTTGCGCACCTGTGCCACTTTACCGACGCATATCGGCGTGAGCCGGTCAGCAAGTGGTTAATATGACTTTTTACGTTATGATTTAGCCACTCAGGTTTAACCTTCGCTTCCCTTTGAAATGCACTGTGTGTTACCTTTGTTTAATATGTTCTTAAAGCATTCCCATTTTTCTTCCCTGTGCCCCTTAGGGTAGGTTCAGACCTTTGTGTGTCGGGAAAGATCACACGCTTTCCTGCCAGGCAGAGAAATGCGCTGCCTTTTATTAAATGCGCATCGGCGACATGAATTGTTCCTGCCACCCCACAAGCATTTCCAAACATGCGTGTTTTCATGTGGCCAAGCTGCAGTATAGGGTTTTCTGCAGCATGTCCTTGGAAGAGAGTCAGGGAGTGCATTTCCCGCACTTAGGATGGTCTGTTAAAATGTTAAGCGCAGAAATACACACAAAATGTGCGGAAACGCTCTCACGCTTGGTCCCACCTGTAGGTGTTAGCCAAGCCTTCCATGTCTCTGACTGGGTCAGTAGTACTGGAGTTGTACTATCAGGGGAAGTATATATATAAATATATAGTAGGTCAGTGATGGGGCAGGGTGGTCCACGTGGCAGGCCTGTCTCCCTGGGGTGGGAGGGGATCATGTGATGTGTACACACCAGTACAGAGGAGGAGGAACCCCTCCCCCCATCCCAAGGAGTTTATCCGCCTCCTCCTCTAGAATACTAAGAGCGCTGCTCAGCCTCACACATAACACATGTCTGGATCAGGGACTTCCGGTGCAGCCTCGCTCTGACCCGGACTGACGCCATCCTGAGACCGCTCTATGCCTTGCTAGATTTGGGTCACCCCTCTTCCGGCGGAAGTAATTGTCGCTGTATCGGCCTGAGCTTCCGGTTCTGGGTCCCCGGGCGCAGTGAGTGAGGTCGGTGGTGAAAGCGGCGGCCTCCTCCTGTGGGTGGCGGGTGCCATGGCGGAGCTGGTGCCGGGACAGAGCGCGGCTCCCGTGGGGATCAAGTCCGAGGGATTCGCGGACGCGTTACACCACCGGGTCCGGCAGGTGAGGCCGGCCGTGTCCGGGAGGGGAGCAGGCCGCAGCTCAGCCTGGGAGGGTGGATGGGAGGAGGGGAGGGATTCCTGGGCCACACGGCGGGGAGGGCAGATAGACACATCCCCGGGGATGCTGGGAAACTTCTAGGACGGAGGCCTCGTCCTAGGCCCTGACCCACGCCTTTCCACACTCGGCACCTCCTCTGACCCACACAGCTAACACTTCATCTCCCATCAGCCCATGTCTGACCCACACAGCTAACACTTCATCCTCTCCAGGCAATATCTGACCCACACAGCTAACAGTTTATCCCCATCAGCACATGTCTGACCCACACAGCTAACAGTTTATCCCCCATCAGCACATGTCTGACCCACACAGCTAACAGTTTATCCCCCATCAGCACATGTCTGACCCACACAGCTAACAGTTTATCCCCCATCAGCACATGTCTGACCCACACAGCTAACAGTTTATCCCCCATCAGCACATGTCTGACCCACACAGCTAACAGTTTATCCCCCATCAGCACATGTCTGACCCACACAGCTAACAGTTTATCCCCCATCAGCACATGTCTGACCCACACAGCTAACAGTTTATCCCCCATCAGCACATGTCTGACCCACACAGCTAACACTTTATCCTCTCCAACCAATGTCTGACCCACGCAGCTAACACTTTATCCTCTCCAACCAATGTCTGACCCACGCAGCTAACACTTTATCCTCTCCAACCAATGTCTGACCCACGCAGCTATCGCTTTGTGTCCCCCAGCTCATGTCTGACCCACAGAGCTATCGCTTTGTGTCCCCCAGCTCATGTCTGACCCACAGAGCTATCGCTTTGTGTCCCCCAGCTCATGTCTGACCCACAGAGCTATCGCTTTGTGTCCCCCAGCTCATGTCTGACCCACAGAGCTATCGCTTTGTGTCCCCCAGCTCATGTCTGACCCACAGAGCTATCGCTTTGTGTCCCCCAGCTCATGTCTGACCCACAGAGCTATCGCTTTGTGTCCCCCAGCTCATGTCTGACCCACAGAGCTATTGCTTTGTGTCCCCCAGCTCATGTCTGACCCACAGAGCTATCGCTTTGTGTCCCCCAGCTCATGTCTGACCCACAGAGCTATCGCTTTGTGTCCCCCAGCTCATGTCTGACCCACAGAGCTATCGCTTTGTGTCCCCCAGCTCATGTCTGACCCACAGAGCTATCGCTTTGTGTCCCCCAGCTCATGTCTGACCCACAGAGCTATCGCTTTGTGTCCCCCAGCTCATGTCTGACCCACAGAGCTATCGCTTTGTGTCCCCCAGCTCATGTCTGACCCACAGAGCTATCGCTTTGTGTTCCCCAGCTCATGTCTGACCCACAGAGCTATCGCTTTGTGTTCCCCAGCTCATGTCTGACCCACAGAGCTATCGCTTTGTGTTCCCCAGCTCATGTCTGACCCACAGAGCTATCGCTTTGTGTTCCCCAGCTCATGTCTGATCCACAGAGCTATCGCTTTGTGTCCCTCCCCCACTTAATTCCCCTCAGAACTCATGTTATCTACCCACAGCTAGTGTGTGGTCTAGAGTTGTCTCCATTTTCCAGCTGATGTCAGAACTCACCCAATCCCCTACAATGGTCTCCCCTTCAGAGCCGTAACCTCATCTTACTCACTCAGTGTCTCAACCTCCAACAACTCTCACCCTGCCTGTCATTGAAACCCAAAACTACCCTTCCATCTCAGCCAGTTAGTGTGGGAGCCACAGAACTATCACACTACCTCACTCAACTTGCATGTGAACCCCAGAGCTAACACTCAGTTTCCCCAACCACTGTCCGCCCTGTAGGTCTCTCTCTCAGCTTTCATCACCCAGAGTCTGTCCCACTGAGTAAACTTTTTATCTTCCTCAACCTATATCTGATCCCCAAAAGTCGTACTCCATTTTCTGTATATAGATTGTAAAACTAGCATTTCCTCCTTGCATATAGTCTGATCCACAGAGCTTACCCTTCATACCACATAACTAGTTTCTCATCCACAGAGCTTACATTTCCTCCCGCACAAACCGTTTCTCATCCACAGAGCTTACATTTCCTCCCGCACAAACCGTGTCTGATCCACAGAGCTTACATTTCCTCCCGCACAAACCGTGTCTGATCCACAGAGCTTACATTTCCTCCCGCACAAACTGTGTCTGATCCACAGAGCTTACATTTCCTCCCGCACAAACTGTGTCTGATCCACAGAGCTTACATTTCCTCCCGCACGAACTGTGTCTGATCCACAGAGCTTACATTTCCCCCGCGCAAACAGTGTCTGATCCACAGAGCTTACCCTTCATACCACATAACTAGTTTCTGATCCACACAGCTTACATTTCCTCCCGCACAAACCGTGTCTGATCCACACAGCTTAGATTTCCTCCCGCACAAACCGTGTCTGATCCACACAGCTTACATTTCCTCTCGCACAAACTGTCTGATCCACAGAGCTTACATTTCCCCCCCGCAAACAGTGTCTGATCCACAGAGCTTACATTTCCTCCCACTTAATGTCTGGCTCGCTGAGCTAGCACCCTTCCAACCAGCGGAAGACAGGAACACATGCATGATAATGGAAACATTTTAGACAGTTAACATCCCAGGTTTCTGGTCAGATTTACCCTCCATATGTTTTATTTCTTGAATGGTTCAGGAATTCATGTTCCTGGATTCTGCGCTTTCCTTGTCCTCCATTTCTATGTATAGTAACATTTTCAGTAGGTTTGAGCAGCCTGTGATGTGGAGCTACTAATCACAGCATTGCTGGTACTTTAGGCTTCCCAGCTGTAGAATAGCCTCCTCTAGACTATGGCCTGACCCGCAGAGCTTGCAGTTTTTCAGCATCACCACTATTACCTTCTTACTTGCCTGAAGATCTCCGCTTCCTCATCTTTGAACTAGCTTGCAGACAACCTTTTGTGGACTGACCTTTTTTCTTAGTGGGTTTGAGCAACCTGTGGTGTCTAGATGTTGTGGACCCTACAAATCCTAGAATGGCCTGTTGATGAGCTTGGGACTTATTGTTCTCCAACGTCTTGAAAGACATTGAGTACCAACAGTTTACTCTGTCCCTCTGCTTTACATCTCAAGAGTGCAATTCTTCAAACCTAACTTGCAATGAATTTCTTGCGCTGCTACCCTTCTCTTAGGTCAGGGAAACTTTTGACGTCATATTGTTATGTAGCAACATATCCTACCTTAACGGACAACCAAAAAACTGGTCATTACCTATACTGGGCCTTGTAGTTCCTCAGCATCTTGAAAGCCACTGGCTGCCTGCCTCTGGGATCTAGACTAACCATTTCATCTCCTGTCCTCCTGCTGGCTGTCCTTACACCTTCTGCCTGGAATTTATGGCTCCTTAACTTTTCTGATTTGTCATGGACTGCTGTTTGTTATACTGACCCTGCTGTCACATATTAACAAATAAAGTTATATTTTAATGTCAATGTCTTTTTCCCCTTTCTCTTACCTGCTTCTACTTTCTTTGTAACTGTTGTTCTTGTAGTATAATGTGTAAATGCAGAGACGGTGTCCTAAGCGCAATCTGCAATAACTCATCACAAGTTACCTAAGGAAAATACGGGCTAGGAAATTATGGCGGTGGTACTTTGGGTGTTTTTTTTTTTTTTGTTACTCTTGTACCCCCTTTTGTAAGATCAGAAAGGATTTTATTTCTCTGGATAAACTGTTGGTATAAGATTTTTTTTATAACAGAGCTTTTCTATTTATTTTTCTTTCTTTTGGTTGAATTAGATGGGCCTTTTTGTCTTTATTTTATTTTTTATAACTCTATGTAATGTGCTGTACCTGTGAGCCAGTAAGGGAGTGTACCAAAACCATTACATGGTGCCTGAGATATTAGTCAGTCTCAGTCAGGGTTCCCCCAGAGCTTTCTACTGGGTTCCTTAAGCTGTAGCAAATTTACCTCCTCCATTTAATCAAACCACATACCTCCAGGGCCAGTGTCACTTGGCAGAGCCAGCTGCATGATACCAATGGTCTATTTCAGGGATATGCAATTAGTGGACCTCCAGCTGTTGCAGAACTACAAGTCCCATGAGGCATAGCAAGACTCTCACAGCCACAATCGCAACACCCAGAGGCATGATGGGACTTGTAGTTTTGCAACAGCTGGAGGTCTGTTAATTGCATATCCCTGGTCTATTTGGTTGTCTGTAAGGGTGGTATTCTGACTATCACTGTAAAGGGGCATTTTTTCCATTGACCAATAATGTAAGGGGGTATTGTTCCTACTGGCCTAGAAAGAATTTGTTTGGGAAGGGTTCCCCTGAGACCTAAAACCTATATTGAGTGTTCCTATGGGGTAAAATGTTGAGAAGGGCTGATGGGGATATACAATTGTTTACCAATTCTGTTAAGGACTTAATCAGGGGCTGTTCATTTTGTAGCTAACCCTACTTTTTATTGATCTGGTTATCACAGGTTCCTGATTGTTTTTCTTTACACTATGGGCCTTATATGTGGCTAAAAAAAATGAATTTTGTTTTGGCCCATGCCCAGTTTCTTCCTTTTGAGGGCAGTTTTTGAAGTGTAGAGGGAAAGACCTCTTAATGGGTTCCTCCTAGACCAGTCTGAACCTTTTTTTAATTTTTAATGCAGGGTAACCCTTGCAATAATTTGAATATCTGAGAGCCCCTGCTAAATGAATGTGCCTTTAGCTCACGGTGCATTTGCATGGTCCCTTTAAGTGCCCTTTAACATTGGTGGCCAATGGGAGAATTCTTAAAGTGGATGTAAACCCTCACATATACCCAGTGAAGAGAACAGTCTCATATAATACAGAGATGAAACAAATCTCCTTATATAAGTTTTACATGTATATCTGCTGTCTTTGTCTGTATATATATCCTTTAGAAAGTGCTCTTCGTGTTTAAAGTTTTTCTCTTCCTGGTTGGCACTGGGAGTGAATTATTGGCATACAGCCAAGACAGCTGATTGGAGGAAAGGCATCCCCCCTCCCCCACACACACACATAGGCGAAGAAAGGAATTTGCAGAGGTCAGCAAGCTGACTGCTAATCTAATTTATAGCAGCACACTCTTCTATCTCCCTTTTTGGAGAACGTGTGAAGTTATCAGGCTGATAACAGCTACTGAGCAAGAGACAGCTACAGGACATAGTGCTTTGAAGAGAGATAAGAAAACAATGTATACATGTTTGTCCAGCTTAAATTTCATGAATTGAGTTTCAGGGGTGTACCAAATGGAAATTTTGGTCCTGAAAATGCAGGATGCACTTTTCCGGAAACTGAAAATGACCGTTTTAAAAAAAAAAAAATGTTTTTTATTTTAAATTAATATGACTTTATTGTTGGCCATTATTGGCACCTTTAGTGCATGAAAGGTCAAGAAAAATGCAGTCTGCAGTCTCTAGTATCTCTAGTATCATGTCCTGCAGTCTCTAACCATCTCTTGTATCGCGTCCTCCCAGTTTCTAACCATCTCTTGTATCATGTCTGTAATCTTACTTAAATATAAACACACTGCTAATAGTATCAGCAAAATTTCCATTCGGTCTACCTCTAGCAGACATGATACAATGCAGCCTCACCAGTGCCTATCTGAAGCAGCCTAGCCAGTGCCCAGATCAGAGCGGCGATCTCTGTGTGTCACGGAGCTGGATTTTTCCGGCCGCAGTAAAAATGTCCTGCCTCCTGTGATCACGTCACACTGATTCAATGTTCGGCCATTTGATCAGTGTGCTGTCTATCACAGGAGGCGGGACATTGTTACTGCTGCCGCCCAGACAATTCAGCTCTGTGACACACTTAGATCACGGCCCTGCTTGAGGACAACAACTGGGGCACGCCAGGATGACACCCCCACAATGGGCAGCACCTGGGGGCAGACCCCGTCCCCTTATCGGTGCTCAATTATCTGCATTTTTTTTTTTTCAATGGCAAAAAACAATGTTTTCGGCAGCTGAAATTTTGTTGCACCACTATCTGTTTTACATCCACTTTAAGCCCAGTATACACGGGCCAAATGTCCGGCGGCATTGGCCGATTCAATAGAAACCGGTAGGCATTCGGGCCGTCTGTGCTGTAGCTGGTCCAACAGAAGCTGGCCATTTAGTCAACTTCTGTTGAGGGGACATAGCTGAAAAAGGTCTGCTGACCAGAAGGTGTTCTGGTGGAAGGCTGCCCCCCTGTCAGAACACAATAGAACAGCAGGGGAGATCACTGTACTAACATTGGATATTTGGTACATCGACTCCGACCTGAGCGGTCAGTTTTTTTTTTTCCTGCTGGGTTGAATAGAAAAAAAATTTGCAGTGTGTACTAGGCCTTTACATTATAGAACAGTTGGAACATTGCCCCCTTACAGAGAGGTAAAGAGATAATTGACATCCGTGGTTACTGGGAAATAAAAACTCTTCATTGCCCAGGAAACACGTTAGAAGGCTCTTGAGAAACCCTAGGATTCCATAGAACCCTGGTAGAGAATCCCTGTCCTAGACCCTTTAAGTCCTTCAATGGCCTGTGAAAATTCTTATGTCTTGAAACACTGTCTGGATTGTCTTTCTGTATCATTTGTAGTTTGTAGTGTTTAGTCATTGATGTTTTAAAACCTTTATATAAAATCTTGATATTACATTTTTTCAAAAAAGTAATGGAAATCTATTTATGAAGAAACTGGGCAGTAAGTTCAATGGCTGTTTACTGGCTCTTGGGCCCAACTGGACAGGCTAGCCTGCCTTTTTGGATCTGTATACAAGTTAGACAGCAGCTCATGAAGTAAAACTGACCTGGCTTAAAACATTTCTAAAGTAAGAGTGCTGATCTTCAAATCAGTCTTTGTAAAAGCACCTTGGATCCCAGGTTTGGACTTCATCCTAAGATCAAGTCCTCCTTTCAGTGCTAAGCCCCCTGTCATTCAACTGTAACATGACAAAGCCTTTCTTGCTAGCTGTATATGTTATGGATACAATTAAAAAGTGTTAATTGTGCCATTAGTACCCTGAAATCTACCTTTTGTCTGCAAAATAGCAGGGTGCGTCCTGCTATGATGCGAGTACCTTGGCACTCCTGTGCCTGCAGCCTCATAGCTAGATATCTGCAGTGTGGCATTAAAGGCGAAGTCCACCTTAATGGGGGGGAAAAAAATCTCATATTTGCATCAGTCACATGCATTGCCAGGCTTGTGTAGTCTTTCTCCAGCTGTATGTGCTTTCTGTTGGAGAGCTGATCACCACACTCCATTGAAATCTATAATTCCATCTTCTTTGGTGTTAGACGGGACTTATTGCATTAAAAGATCCCTGTAAATGAATGATGTGGCTGTGTGGGCGGAACTTCACAGCTACACTGATTTCAAATGTGACTGCAGGGGTATTTGCACCATGTTAAACCTTAAATGTGAGTGTAACGTGGTACAAAAGATGGAGTTGGCCTTTAAAGATGTAAAGGCAGAAGGTTTTTTTTTTTTTTTTTTTTTATCTCGGTGCATTCTATGCATTAAGATAAACCTGTGCAGCCTCCCCAGCGCCCCCTAATTACCTGATCCCCCATCTCTCTCCGGAAATGTCAAGTGTCAAGCAAGCTGTTGACTGTGGGGGCACTAGACGGGAGGGAAGGGCCAGGAGCACAAAAGAGGGACCCAAGAAGAGGAGGATCTGGGCTACTCTGTGCAAAACCAACTGCATAGAGGAGGTAAGTATAACATGTTTGTTTTTTTTTGTTTTTTTAACGAGACTTTACAATTACTTTAAGCCTTCTTTGATAGGTCTTTAGGATATTTAGAATGAGGTCATTACTGTGCTTGCTGGAGGCTGAACTCGCGCAATTTCAAACCCGCACTTCATTGGGAGTTCAGGGACGATTTGAAAAACATCTGTGTGAAATGTTTGTTCTCTGCTTGTTGATCAATTGCACCCCCCCCCACCTCTTTGGCTGCCTTCCCTCTCTGTCCATTACTCTAATGACCCAAACACTGTTCTGTTGGGGGGGGGGGGGGTAGAGTAGTACCTTCACTTGAGTAAGGGCTGATATCTGAGCCTACCCATGGGTTTTGTAAGCTGAGAAGTGGTGTGTATACGTTATTATACCCTGCTGGGGGAGGGGGCTATAAGGGGCTACTCGCCTCCCCATGAATGAGAAAAGTTACTCTTTCTAATTCCATAGGCCCATGTACAGCCAGGACTTGGGTTCCTTGGGTGCTCAATAGGGATCAACCTAAGCCAGCTTTTGGGTTCCTGAACTCCAGCACTTACATTTTTTGAACCATGTTTGGAGCACCTTAATTCCCCGATTTTTGACAATTCCCAGTCTCCAAATTCCTCACTAGGAAAATGAAGCTGGTCTCATTCTGTTTGCCCCATACCATGTTGGGAAGTCCCCAGAGGCATTATTAGTTATGCAGCTGTTTAGTAATGTGTGGCGTGTCTTTGGTTTTGGAGTTGGAAATGAGTGGTTGTAATCAGTAAGCGTATTTGTTGCTGTAACCACTGCATCATTATTTTGGAATGTCTGTTTCTAGTAAATGGAGCCTTAATCCGAAAAATGCTTTATTTCTCTTTACCTAAAATTTATGTTCAAGTTCATCTCTACAAATAACTCTTTTCATGTGTCTTGACTTCTATAAGGCCTTTTTCACACCTTTTGGGTTTTAGGTGTGGTGTGTTAAAAAAAAATTAAGGCCTGCTTAATGCCTGATTGAATATTATCAAATTAGTTCTGTGATACTGTATGTAAAACACAACGCACCTAAAACAGTGGTGTGAACAGGCTGAATACCTGAGCATTTTGCTGCGCCCTTCCCAAAACAAAAAAAACGCTCAAGATGAAGACTCAATAATCTAATTTATTGTCCTTTTTTTATTGTGTGAAACGCAGAATCACTTTTGTATGGCCCCATAGACTTTTTAATGTGAGTTTTTCAGGCGCTCACATTTAAGACTATAGGGCCAAAAAATGCGGAAATCTGCTCCTGTAAAACACCTGGCTATACTTGCACTGAGTGTAAATGAGGGCTATGCGACGGTACTGGAACAAGTATGCTGCAAAAAAGTTCTGGAACACCTGACCCGCAAGCTTGTTTTAGGTCAGTGACTCCCAGTAGTTTCATAAGAATCGGAGTAATATCCCCCCACAGTTTACTGTCTAATTGAATAGTATAGACAGCATTTATAAATGGCCATTTTATTTCCTCCATTATTTTGATGGAGAGGGGTAGGGTAAAAATCGGTTTCCATTACTATTTTGCTGTCTGTCTCTTTGGGGAAATCTTCCTGTGCAGAGGATTCAACGGGAAGCAACAGGAATCTCTTCAATGTGAGCAGATGTTACTGGAACAGGTGTCCCTATGGGAAATGTTGCCATCATCTCTACTGGTGACAATTTAAAATAGAAATATGGGGTGTAAAAACAAAAAAATTTATGCTCACCTAGTTGGATGCAGCATCGATTCTGATCCTATACTTGTCCCTCGTTGCCTGTACGGAGAACAGAGCGATCAAACACTGCTGATTGCTCAGTTCTTCCCCTCTGCTCTGAGCAGAGAGGTCAGTCCTTGGCTCTCTGCCCTGCCCCGCAGCACTCACTGGAGGGGAGGAGCAGCTGGCTCAGTCTTCCAGCCACTTGCTGAGAGGTTGAGCCAGCTTTCGGTCCAGGTATCTGGGTGACCCCGCTGTTGACTGAGAACGGGTCACATGAGTGCAGAACGAACTGCACTCCTATGATCCATAGGAGAAGTAGGGCCAAAAAGCTTTGGCTGTATTTCTCCTTTTAAAGCAGTAGCCAGCTCTACACTTTATTTTAATTTTTTTAATTGGCCCCCTGCGTATGTTTATGCCATAATGTGCTAGTATGCACTGCATACTAGAACAATGTAACACACACTGGCCTTTTACATTCATCCAATCTTCCTTTAGGGTTTGTGCTCTCCAGCCGTTTAAATGGCTGGGCCACAATGACATCACTCCCGCGCATGGGAGTCACCATCACAACAGCGCTCTCTCTTCAATCGACACACAATGTGCTGTGAATACTGAGCGTCCGGAGCCCATGTAAATATCTAAACAGTGCAAGTTTAGGATATATTCCTTATATTCGCTACCTATCGGTAAGACTTGCTATAGGCTTACCTGTAGGTAAAAGTTTTTAAACTCAGAATTAACTACTGCATTTAATTTTGGATTCCCACTCACTTTGTCTCAATGACAAAGGGCACTGGGATAAATAGTGAGGGAGGGATCACGGATCATTTTTTTTTTTTTTTCTTTGTTGCTCCACCATATTGTATTGAAATTGGATATCACCAACCTGTAACAAGTATGCAGTTTAAGTTGTGACTTCACTGCATAATCCAGTTCATTGTCTCCGTTTATAACCAGTTTTGGTCAGACTAGGCTGGGAAATCTGACAGTCGTAACATTTCAAACTGTCTTTCTATTTGATAACAATGGGTCACTAGTGCAAACGGGATGAATCTCCAAGATAGTTAGTTATAAATACCTGACAGGGGATCTAAAACTAGAGACATTTTGGCTATAGATTGGAAGTGACTGAGGATCAGGATGACAGTCTTTGGAGCCTACAGCTTCAAAAACAGATTGGTTACCTTTTCCATTCCTGCCATTCACATCCCCTTATGACAGGAGAGCTGCAGTATATTGGGGGGTACAGTAGGGTGCTTAGTTCACCTCTAGGTTATCTGTCATAGGATGCAAACTGAATGCACTTTGTTTTCTTTGCTAAAATCGGCAATTCAGCATTGGGTTCCCCCATCTGAGCAGAAACTGATAGGATATCTATTTTGCTCATGCGGCTTTGTTCTAATTTCAGTGCCCCTGAATGTCACAGATGTTTGTAATCTTACCCAGCCCCATACTCCTTTACTAGAGCTGCTAGCAGAAAAACACAGATAATGCCTGGATTTGTTGACTTTTCTTGACCCAATCTTCACAAAAAACCTTGGGAAACGTGGCAGCTGAGTTCCATTTTAATGGGGGTTTATTTTCACTGAAGACCGGGTTTTGCAGAACTCTTCGTTTAGCATTATAGTGGGCTTCATCACCTGGACCTGAGGCCTGCTAAGGTAGGGAAGTAATACTGCTAATCCGAATAGGAACAATCTTTTCTCTTGGTAGTAGTGGCCTACTAACTACTACTATGTGCCATCCATGTGTTTTTTTTTTTTCCTGTGGACTTATTCTTGCTGGTAGTTGGAATCTTTAATATTTGCAAACAAAATGAAGGTTTCCCATTTAGAATAATAAGCGGTCAGGTTAGTAAAACAGCGATATCTGTACCGAATCAATCATACAGTTTGTAGTGTATGTAGATTTGCAAAACAATGGGATAAAGGAATATTCCTGAACTTTGTTTTATCTCATGGTTACTGTGAAATGGTGTGAATGCATCAATGCAGTGCATGTTCTCAGCTTGCAGAGCTTGGATTCATTGAATGAGTTTACCAAAAATGTAAATATTGCAGAATATACAGCTACATAACTAAGCTCCATTTAGTACTGAATAAACT
Organism: Lithobates sylvaticus; assembly: GCA_028564925.1. Classification (NCBI taxonomy): domain Eukaryota; kingdom Metazoa; phylum Chordata; class Amphibia; order Anura; family Ranidae; genus Lithobates; species Lithobates sylvaticus. Next base: position 113,099,402 of record CM053033.1, read on the forward strand.
AAATTATTAATGTATCCTAAATAGAAAACTATCTTTATATAGAGTTTTAGAGCATTTTATTAACCGCTTGCTGACCAGCAGCCGTCTTGATACCGCGGCAGGTTGGCACGTTCCTGCTGCACTGCGGGGGTGCCGATGTGCGTTGCTGGCAGTTGTGATGACCCTGTGTGTGTGTGTGTCCCTGTTCTGTGAGGAGATGCAGATCGTCTGCTCCTTCTACCTAGGAACAATGATCTGTCATCTCTAGTCAGTTCCATCCCCTACAGCTAGAACACACACAAGGGAACAAAGTTAACCCCATTCCCTACCAGTGACATTTATACATTAATTGATGCATTTTTATTTTTTTAGCACTGATCGCTGTATAAATGTCAATAAACCCAAAAATGTGTCAAGTGTCTGATCTGTCTGCCATAATGTCACAGTCCCAATAAAAAATCGCAGATCACCGCCATTGCTAGTAAAAAAAAAAGTAATCTTTCCCATAGTTTGTAGATTCTATAACTTTTGCGCAAACCAATATACGCTTTATTGCAATTTATTTTAAATTCTTTTATTGCTAAAAATATGTAGAATACATATCGGCCTAAACAGGGAAAAAATTGCTTTTTTTATAAATATTTATTAGAGCAAAAAGTACAAAATATTTTATTTTTCAAAATTGTTGCTCTTGTTTATAGTGCAAAAAATAACCGCAGAGGTGATCAAATGCCACCAAAAGAAAGCTCTATTTGTGGGGGAAAAAAAGGACACAATTTTGTTTGGTTTCAGAGCCGCATGACCGCGCAATTGTCATTTAAAGCGACACAGTGCATAAAATGGCCTGGTCATTGAGCAGCCAAATCTTTCGGGGCTGAAGTGGTTAAAATTGATTAAAATCGATTTAATTCAATAAAATATTTATTTTTTCCCATTGATTTTTATCCATGGATTTAAACAATAAAACCTGTCTGTCTAAACCCTAGTATACACTATCCATTTTTATTCATTCATCTCAGTGGGCTGCACAAAAAACTGAAGAGCTTTGGAGGAGCTGCTGTACTAACTACAATAAGCTCAGTATTGATTTCAATGGGCAGGAGCAGTATACACACCCCGCTCCAAAGATGCTGCTAGCATGACTTTTTTTTTTTTTTAGCGTCCTGCCAGCGCTGTCCCTCTGGGCTTTCACATTGGAGACACAGGAGCAGCTCTTTCAGGGCTCTTTGCAGGTGCTATTTTTAGCGCTGTAGCACCTGCAAAGCGCCGCAGTTTGAAAGGGGTCTTTAATTGGAACTTTGCTCTCTAACATTGGGCATTAGTAAATAGGAAACTGACTTTTTTTGTTTGTTTAACATTTACCTTAAGTTACTTTCTGGTTTCCAGGCCTAGGCAAATGTCATGCATTCCAGGAGTCTTCTGGAGAGGAGGTTATTTATTTTTTTAGCTAAGCACAACATCCTATCTGCATGCCTGAGCTAAGGGCTGATGGATTAAAGAAAGTGAGTAACTTTCTGCCCTTACTCAAGATGAGTGGCCATCTTGAGTAAGGGCAATCCTCAGCCCTTACTCAAAATGGTCACAGACAGAACTCTTTACTCAAGATGGCCACAAACAGAAAAGGTTATTTTTATTTTTTTAAAGTGATTTCTTAACAAAATAAAGCATGGAGAGATGGATGGGGGAGTTTGCTTTGAATTCTAAAAATGAATTAAATGGTGTTTGTGGTACTCAGATGCAGCGTAGCTGCTCTTTAATCCCTTTTTTTTAGTATTCTCATGTAAATGGGTTACAGATTGGCGAATGGGTGTAAAAAAAAAAAAAAATACATTTTCCATATACTAAAAAAAAATATATTGTGTAAATATATATGTATATAAGACCAATTCCTCAAAAAAGGAGAGCATTTATGTTGCTTTTTCATAAAAAAGAAATTCATCAACAATGCTTACCTATCCATTCCTTAAAGTGGCTGTAAATCCTCACATATACCCAGTGAAGTGAACAGCCTCGGATTATACACAGAGATGAAACAAATCTCCCTACATAAGTTTTACTTGTATATCTGCTGGCTTCATCTTTATATACTGTTTAGACCTCATGTACACGGCTGCTGGTTAACGGACGTTCAGAGGCAGTTGGCTGCTTTTTTCAGCTGCCCCTGAATTCATCCAATTTTATCTTATGTGTACATGTACACAGGTTTAATGTCGTTTTTAGGCAATTGCGTTTAGAGGCTTTCCATTGAAGGTAAAAAAAATAAGTCCAGACGCCAAACGTGGTACTGGCGTTTACCCGCGTTTTTCACTTGGAAGTGTTTTTAAAGGTGCCCTATTATATATATATATATATATATATATATATATATATATATATATATATATATATATATATATATATATATATATATATATATATATATATATATATATATATATATATATATATATATATATATATATATATATTATTATATAATATTATAATATATATTATATAATATATATTTTTTTTTTTTTTACATTACAAAATTAAAAAATCATAGCAAATGATGAAAAACCACAAAAATATTTTTTTAAAAACTTGTAATTGCTTGCAATGCTTCATAGGCCATTTATATACCCCTAATGAGCCCGTGGTCCAATACAATACACCACTAGCATTGCTGTTAGCCAAAGTAGAATTGGAATTTGACCTATATGTTAGATTTGAACCAGATGACCCCACCATTGAGCTTCACCCCCAACTTGATCAAAAATAGTTGCATGAAATTTAATATCTGGCTTTTTTTATTTTCCTCACATATGCTCATTATGGGATGAATAGTAAAAGCACCGAAACTGAGGTAGATACAAGTACAATGCTGCTCTCTCAGCTTTTGCTACTCACGCTGGTCTCACAAAATTGGCTGAAATAGTTAAATAATACTTTTTATTTTTTGTACTTTGGGAGGGTCTTATGATATCTTAAATGCTCTTAGATGCGAACAACGCAAAACGCGGCATGCAAACGCGGCTAAACGGGTGTTTTTAAACGCCATTTCAAGCTGTCAAAAAAAATCGGTCAGAAGAGGGTGCCTCAGCGTCGCGTGTACATTAAGCCTTAGAAAGTGCAAGTCCTCTTGGGAGATTTTCTCTTCCTGGTTAGCACTGCAGTGAAGTCTGGGCATACAGCTGATTGGAGGAAAGGCGCGCGCGCACACAATCCCTCTCCTCATAGGTTGAGACTTTCAGCTCTGCTCCTTGAATGGTTCAGGGCTCTTCTATTCATAGCATCCTCCCCAATACAAAACTTTGGCTGCTTTTATCATATGTGACAGAACTTATCAGGCTGATAACATAAGAACGGAGCAGGACAAAGCTACAGGACATAGAGCTTTGAAGAGAGATGAGAAAACACTGCAGATATATGCTCAGCTCAAATTTCATGAATCGGGTTTACATCCACTTTAACTCAGAAAAAGTTCAATTAGTCATTCAAGTTTAGTGACAGATGTGCTTGTATATAAAGATTGCGGATAAAATGTAATTTTAATAATCATATATTCACAATCGTGTCTACTGCAGTCCCAAGTGGCATTGTGCTTATAATCGGATAGTATCTTGCTTTTTTGGTAAGGTCCAATTTCCGACCACTGCATTTAGGGAATCGCCTAAAATTCAAGCCGTTGGTGGGCCTGTGGCATCTCCCGGCTTGAAAATTCTGTTTTACAATCAGCTTGTGTCAGAGGAGCTGGGTGGGAAATCGTCAGCCAACCACTATGTCGGGGGGGGGGGGGGGGGTGACTTGTCCTGGTGACCACTGGATAGGAAATGGAAAATGTACAGTTGTCACTGTGACAACTGTCAGAGGATTTTCTACTCATATTGGGGATTCCAATTTCCTGTTCTCTAGGATGGGAAGTGAAAGGCAATTCACCCCCATGGGAAATGACTGACTAAATACCACCTAATTTGTTAACCATTCTTTGCTCTAAAAAAATATATGAATAAAAAATGTATTACTTCAAATATACATTTCTTTTAAAGCAAAGATTTACAAAAGATCCTGAAACGTAGCAGTGACTGGAAGAGGCAGCTTTAATTGAATGCTGTTGAGGGAACATGGAGGCATCTCCTGTGTGATCCTCCTGTGAATCTATGTACTTGGGACCAGAAAGCCTAAAACCACTATCTAGGTTAGTAGCATTATCATAGAGGTCAGCATTGGTAGCCTCCTGGTTTTTTCTAATGACAGGTTTTATTTAAAGTGATTGTAAACCTCAGACATGAAATACGAACAAAGCATATATAGTGTGTACTTGTCTCAATCCAGAGTACAAAGTGTTCTTTCTGTCTGCTGCTTCCTTCCTCTGCTCTCTGCACAAGTCACTTCTGAACAGTTTTCCTGACAAATAGAGCTGATTGACAGCTTCAGCTCTTTTCCTGTGAGCTATGTGAAGGGGGAGGTGGTGTCCCTTCCCTCCAATCAGCTCTCAGACCTCAGCTCCCCACCCCCTGCTTTTCAGAGCTGAGAGATCCTGTGTAAATTCTGCACTTTGAATGCATGTAGGGGAAAGATCGCTGCAGATAAACAGGTACAACTTGGAGGATGATTTGTTGAATCTCTGTATATCACCTGAGAACAGTCCACTTCGTTGGTTATCTCTGGAAAAAAAACGCCTATGCATTTTTGCAACGATTTTACTGTTTGCGGTGCAGTTTTTGGAGTTTTAAGGACATGCGCCACAAAACGCACCAAAAACCCAATGTTGACAGCACTTTTGCCCTGGTTTTACCATATTATCCATTGCTTTTCACAGATCAGCCCCAATCCTCATCTTCTTGTGCCCCCCCAATCCCTGCTGAGTGCCCCTGTAGCAAGCAGTTTGCTATGGGGGCACCCGAGCAGGCTCGCTCCTGAGCTGCTGCTCTGTCCATACAGGCACAGAGGTGGCTCAAGGCGACTCAGTGCTGCCCCCACTCTCTCCTCATTGGCTCCCTCCTGCTGTGATTTATTGTAGCGGGAGCCAATAGCTCCTGCTGCTGTCTTACCCAGTGAGGAGGCAGAGACCTCTGGAGAGCCGCTGCTTCTGTGCACATCTCTGGATGAAGATGGGGCTGCTGCATAGAGGTATTTTTACCTCCTGTGTGTGTAGGTAAAGCGGTCGTAGCCCTAAAAAACAGCACAGTGCTGTGTCATTTGTCCCTTTTTTTTATGTTGTAAAATATCCTGTCTATTCCTGTTCCTCCTATGTGAACTGACCACGTTTTTGGTGTGTGTTTTTCACGGAAGTGCACTGCCCTAGTGTGAACACATTCATTGAATATAAAGGGAAGCATTTTCTTTAGTTTTTTAGGTGCTTTACGCAAAAAAAAAAGTGCTTGAAAAGCTTAATGTAAAAGCAGCCTTAAAAGGGAAATTCAGACATAAGTATCATTTATCCTTCCTTTAGGCTTATCTGTCTGCCAGCCTTTCCCTAAACGTGTACCCATAGCTTGGTTTAGCATATACATGTATATGAATGGAGGAAAAACACACTTGGATCATGTTGAGGTGAAGAAGGGATTAATGATGAAAATTGGACAAGCAGGCAATATAGGATTGCAGATGTGAAAGTCGCATTAGGCAAAGAATTATGCGGATTTGCGTAGACCTGCGCTATGTCTGCTACATGGCGCTGTCTATGACAATCCAACATGGGCTCTTCTGTCTTTGTATGTTATCTGTAGTTTATTTGTAGAACCTCAGAGCTTCTAGTTTGTTTGATAACCAGTTGTAAGTCTTTGCAGAGGTTGAAGTCCAATTTTTATTCGTTTTTTTTTTTTTTTTTTTTCTAAGACCTATATCATTACATTAAGATCAGGAAATAATAAAATTGGGGGGGATTATTCTAAGTGTATGATTAATCACATAACCTAATAGGCTAGACAAATCCTAGGAGCCAGGTAGCCAGTGCTCTATAAAAATTATAGTTGGCCCCTAACTTATAAGGGTTTTGTTTTTTGTTATTTTGTCTATGGAGCTGGCTCCTAAAAAGAAGAAAACGTGCTGCAGGCTCCTAGACAGAATGGCTCCTGAATTCCATATTTGTCTGTCCCTGGTTTAAGCTTTGCTCTTTTTAATTTTTCATAAGACTGATGACAGTACCTCCCTCAGTCCTGGTTCACACTGGTGCGATGGTTGAAACCCTGCGATTCAGTGTCAGTTCCCGCATTGCACCTGAAACGCATACTGGTTCATGCTAACGAACCAATGGGGGGGATGTCAATGTAAAGTTAATTGCACCCCCAGATTGGATTGCAGGGCAAACTGTCAAATGGTGCAGGAATCAGATCACAAAGGTGTGAACACCCTTGCCATCCGATTCCAGTGAGGTCCAAGAAAAGGGTCCTGTACCATTTTGGTGCGAATACGATTTCAGCCGTTCAGTTTGTATGGCTGAATTTGCATCGCAGTGTGATCTGCACAGCAATGCGGTGCGACTCACATGCGATGTCTGTGATTGCACAAGTGTGAACCCAACCTAAAGGCACCCGGTTTGTTGCATGCCAAGTCTATAAAGTGAGGACTGAATATTGACAGCTTAGGTCACTGGAGGTATTGGTGATGCCTTGGGCCTCATGTACACTGGTACTTATACTGATGAATTTGGGGCTTTTAACATTTTTTTACCTAAGCCCCTGAGTGCACCTCAATAAAGCCTGTGTGTCCATGCACACATAGCTCCTTCGCATTCAAAAGAGAAACTTTTGGGAATAAAAAAAAATGCTAAATGGGCTTAAGTGCTAGTCACATTTAGAGCTTGCGCATTTATTCATTTCAATGGCCAAAATAAATTAAAATTCTGGCCAATGAAATAAACGCTCCAAATGGGACTGAACGCATCAAAGTGCACCTAAACACATTTGAAAAGACGTGGCTTGGGTGCCGTTTTGGCGCTTATTTTCTCCTGTCAGGAGAAACAGCGTTTACAGTAAACCAGTGTGCATAAGGCTGCATTCACACCTGAGCGTAGCTTTTCCGGCAGAAAATCGCGCGAATTGCGGCGTTTTTACCGCGATTCGCTGCGTTTTTGCCGCGATTTTTGTGCAGAGCAAAAGGTCACCAATGTAAAAAGAATAAAAACGCCCAAATCTGCCCGATTCGCGCGACAAAAAAGGGTCCGGAACTTGTTTGAGCTTCAGGCGTAGGGCTTCAGGCGTTTTGGAGTGGAGATGTGAACCATCTCCATAGAGAATAATGTATTTTTTTCCCCTCTAGCGTTTTGTAGCTTTAGGCTTCAAGCTACAAAACGCTCAGGTGTGAATGCAGCCTAAGGCTTTATTATCACTGCGAGCCAGTCTTCAGTGGTGGAAGTTGCTGCTTCTGGTGGGACTCATCACTCACGTCCTTAGGAACTATAAGAAGTTAGTATTTAGTCTCATTTGTAAAGTAAAGTAAAAGGCAAGCTAAAACTTTTTTTTCTTGTTTTTTGAATGGTTAAATGAAAGTTAAAACCTGTTGAATTTTTTTTTCTTTCTTGGCAATGTCCCCTTTCAGTAGATCACCTTCAGTGTCTCGTCACCTGGACATAAAGTGAGGGACAAGCCAAAATCTTCCGGTTAGGCAAGCTCCCACTGGAGATATCTTTTCTAGTGTGAAAGTGGGATTCTATTTAAAAACTACATTTTTGGCCGTGGTTTTGTACCAATGACCTACATTAGCCAATAGTAACTTCCCTTTCACTCTCCCATACTGAAGGGAATGAAAAGGATAATCTATTTACTGTTCGTCTAGAACAGCTCTTGCTTTAGACACTTTAATAAATAATCTTCTCGTATATTTCTTACATAATCTGTCACTCTAGACAAAATCCTTTTCCAAACATGTATATCCTGTGTGATCTCAGTGTGTGTTCGCTTTTGGCGAGCGCACCTTGTGTCTATTCTGAAGGTCACTCAGCCAGATTAACGAGAGCGGACTAGTGTTGCTTAGATCCCCGAGTGTCACATTGACTTTTATCTACCTGTATGTACGCACTCCTTGGTCTAGAATCGCACCATAAAAAAAACTGTACATAGAACTCCTCTCTGTTGTCAGACTTCACTCCTCACCCCAGCAATAAAATGACCAGCTGTTGTAAAGTCATTGACTATTCCATGTTGAGATAAGCTGAACCGTTGCACCTGTTAGATCTGGGCTGTGCACGCCTGTCTGTGTAACCAGCTGTCACACAGGAAGTTACCTTCGCCTGTTCGCCCACTTTAGCCAAAACGTCTGAATGTAACTCCACTCCAGAATGTTGCAGACTCTGGGGCCAATGCCTTCTCCCGTTTCTTGTTTTACAGATCGCTGCTAAAATTGATGGAATCCCGCACTTGAATAATGCAGGATCTCTCGTGGACCCAACAGTGTACGGTTATGGCATCCCAAAAAGACCGCTTGATGACGGAGGTAATGTGCTCAGTTTTCCTAATTCCTTTCTTTTTTTTTATAATCTATCCTTTGTCAAAATCTTTTCAGTTTTTGTGTTTGTATTTTGTACTGTATGTTCTTAAAGGGGCCATTTTTACAAAGGATATTTGTTTTTGATGGATGCTGAGTGGCTGTCTCCCATTTGGCACCAGTCCTTTCGTGTAGGGGGTTGCATATGTTTACTTTTTAGGCTAAGTACGTTTTCAGCAAGTGCAGAAAAGTACCTATTGAAGCTGCAAGAAATCCAGTGTGTCCAGTACTTTATATGCACTAAACTAAAATCTCAAACTTCATCAGCTCCTAGCGGGTCTCTTTTGTGAACTCCCTTTATCCACTTGAGCTTTGGAAGATTTACCCCCTTCATGACGAGGCCATTTTTTTCGATGCAGAACTGTGTTACTTTAACTGACAATTACCCAGTCATGCACTCATGCAGTGCTGTACATACACCCCCCCCCCCCCCCAAAAAAAATAGAGCTTTCTTTTGGTGTTATTTGATCACAATATTTTTTTACTTTCTACTATAAAACATATCCAATATATCCAAGTGTTAAAATCAAATTTAGGCCAATATGTATTCTGCTATGTCTTTTAGTGGTAAAATAAATCTCAATCCGCATATATTGATTGGATTGCGCAAAAGTTATAGGATCTACAAACTATGGGATATCTACTGGAATTTATATATCTATATATCTATATCTCTATCTCTATCTCTCTAGTAATGGCAGTGATCAGCGACTTGGTGGGACTGCAACATTGTGGTGGACAATCGAACACTAACACTTTTGACAGTTTGCGGGAACCAGTAGCACGAATACAGTAATCAGTGCTAAAAATAGGCACTGGCAGAGGGGTTAAACACCTAGGGTGATCTAAGGGTTAAATGTGCGATTAGCCAGTTTTTTTTTTTGTGTACTGTTACTAAGGTGATGGATTTTTTTTCCCCCTGCTTTGCAGGGAAAGAAAGTCCATCACTTATCCCCTGTCAGAACAGAGCTCTGCTTTGTTTTACATAGGCAGAGCTCCCCTCTGGTGTATGTTTCTGACAATAGGTGCCAGCAGACAGCCATTCGCCAACACCTGCTGATCGGCTTCTGCTGTGACAAATCACAGCAGAAGCGGCGCGTGCGCCCTGTAGCCGTAAATCTGCTTTGGGGCGGTTGGCTAGTGGTTAAAATGAAGAAATGAAGGTAAGGAGGGGAACTCGCCACTTCTCTTTAATACAGTATGGTGTCGTATGCTGCCTTAAAAACGTCTGTCAGTGGGTCTGAAGGCATGGGGAGGCTCTCAAGTGATGGGTCATACAGCGCTATGATCTTCCTCCCTTCATTCAGTAACCTATAAAGCTTCATGTTCGCTAGCAGCTCCTAAACTTGAGTTTAGAAGCTTTTGGTGTTTTTTGTTTTTTCGCCAAAGCTCCTTAACTCCGTAAAAAGCCTATGTGTCCATGTACACGTAGGCTTTTTAGCAGAGCTTAGGAGCTGCTACTGTTGAGCTACAACCTCGCTCTCCTGAACGCAGAAGAATCACATTCAGGATAGAAACGTTTTTACCACCAGCTGCAGGAAAATGCAAAATCGCGGCCGCTTAAATCTAGGCAGGGTCTACATGAAACCTTTGGGCGCTCCAGTGGCCCATTTGGCTGCTATCAGCACCTCCCCTCATAAGCTGCAGTCATGATTGCAACAGGCTGCAGAACATCAGCTTAGCCGTGGTAAGCGGGTTCATTTTACTTTTGAGCTGTAAGCTATAGTGATGCAGGGATTTTGTTTTTTGTCATAAACTGTGTATCCTCTTTTTGCAACCTGTGGTGATAAGGGAGTGAGAATCCCTTGTTTGCATGTGTTTCAGTCTGTAGGATGATGTGAGGCTGTATAAATAGATTGGGAGGGTCTCGATTGATGTGCTGGTGTATAGTAGTCTTTACTTTGATGGATGCATTCCCCCTCCTCAAAGAATCCCTTCCAGGGTACCCTAGAGCAGTGATGGCAAACCCTTTTGAGCCCAAGTGCCCAAACAGTGACACAAAACCAACTTATTTATTTCAAAGTGCCAACACAAAATTAAACCTACCAGTGGCTCTGTACAGAGGATGGGACTGATCATCACTCTGAGCCCTAAGGGACCAAAAAAACGTAAGATTCTGGCAGATTTGCTTAGAATACAGGGTTTAGGAATGCGCTGTGCTCAGAATACAGAGTTTAGGAATGCGTTTTGCTGAGAATACAGGGTTCAGGAATGCAATTTGCTCAGAATACAGGGTTTAGGAATGCTTTTTGCTCAGAATGAATGCACTGTGCAACATACACTGACCTACCTGACACGTACTTCCTGCACTACTCACACCCCCATCCCACCACACACAGTGCAATGTAGATTGGAGGATCCATCCTCCTTCTTACCTCTCCATGGCCTGATCGTTCATCACATCAGGGCTCTCCCCAGCACCAGGCAGTATTGCATGAGTCCCCGCCATCCAGCCGCTCCTTGGTGTCCCAGCCACCGGGAGGTCAGCTAGCAGCCACTGCACCTCTCCCATGACCATGCTCTGCTCCAAGCACAGCCCCCCCCCCCCCCGCTAATTCACAGGTCGCAGTGCATTTGCCAAAGGGACAGGCTGTACCAAAGTAGTCCTGGGGAAGGGGAGCTGGAATAGGGTGCAGAGGAATGCCTGAATACCTAACCGGAGGTGTAGGGGTCTGGGGGAGGCAATAAGTTGCAGCACAGACCCTCGGGTCACACAAGTGATTGCCTGGCTGGGGTATTCCCTCCCTTATCCTGGCGGAGTGCTGCATGCCCATGGAGAGGGCTCGGTGTGCCAGCTGTGGCACGTGTGCCATAGGTTCGCCATCACTGCCCTAGAGGGATGTGCTACAAAGTTTGGAGAGGGGCACTCACCTTGGCTAATGAGCTGTAGCCCCCAACATAAAATGAGGTCAAGGTGGTTGTTGCACTTCTAGTGTGAACATGGTGGCCTTTACAAGGGTCCCTTTTCTAGTTCCTTGGTGTTAATATCACAGTGGATTTCATTTAAATCCAGTCGATTTAAAACACTAGTAACAAAGCTTGCTTGAAATCAACTTGATTTTAAATCATAATTTTTAAAGACAAACTGTCATCTCTGTCCCTCAGTGGCTCCTCCTCTGACTCGCTGTTGACTCCAACAGTCCCATTCACTTTAATGGGATGGCTGGTGATGCGGCAGTGACGCAGCAGGTGACTGGATGCCCGCTAACAGGCGCTGCCATGATCTGAAATGACAGGTGCTCTTAAATGGAAGGACTTATTCTTGCTGGTAGTTGGAATCTTTAATATTTGCAAACAAAATTAAGGTTTCCTATCTAGAATAATAAGCTGTCAGGTTAGTAAAACCACGATATCAGAACCAATTCAATCATACAGTTTGTAGTGTACATAAATTTGCAAAACAATCGGGTAAAGGAACATTCCTGAACTTTGTTTTTAACTCATGGTTACTGTGAAATTGTGTAAATGCATCAATGCAGTGCATGTTATCTCAGCTTGCAGCTCTTGGAATTAACTCATTGAATGAGTTTACCAAAAATGTAAATATTGTAGAATATACAGCCTCATGCTACATAACTAAGCTCCAATTCATGCTGAATAAACTAAATTATTAATGTAACTAAATAGAAAACTATCTTTTGGATACATTTTTAATCCAAAAGCATTTTATTAAAATAAATTTTGATAAATCAAAGTCTGATTTTAAATAAAAAAAAAATCTGATTTTTTTTTTAAAACATTGATTTTTATCCACCCTGGTTAATACTGGAAATTGATTGCGTTTCCTAATACTACTTTTAATTTAAAGTACATTTGTACATGCCTAATTGAAGGACCACACAGACAGAAGTGTAACTTGCTCCTTACACTTACCTCCCCTAAAGCTATGAAACGAACAGCCTTATGTGTGTGCTCCATAAAACAATACGCTAAAATGTGTTGTGTAATAATGTATATAATGTGATTGCCAAAGTGCTTGTTGCCATACAGCATTGGCCGGTGTCCACAGTACACAGAAGCAGGGTGGTGGTGGCAGAGGCCATAAAAGTTTGTGTGAAGGCTCATAACTTTGTGACACAAAACATTTCCTTCCTAGCAGACTTCAAAGTGGAGCTCCAGCCATGACACGTGACTAGTTTAGGGATGGGTTTAAAACTTTGTTCCAGATATTATGTGCTGGTTGTCTACCTGCTGGGGAAGTTTGGCCCCACTTTGCAACCTTGAGACAGAATTCCACCAATGACTAGCGAGGGGGGGAATCTGTCATTGTCCACAATTGTCCTGTGTCCAAAGGGACAGCATATGACAAAAAAAAAACCCACTAAACTGGTATTGGTTATTGGCATTCAGGTTCTGATTAGTGATTCTAAAGGCAGAAGGTTTTTTTCTTTTTTATCTTAATGCATTCTATACAGTAGGATAAAAAAACCTTCAGTGTGCATCAGCCCCCCTAATACTTAACGGAGCTCCATCTCGATACAGTGCTGTTGCACGAGTGCCTTGGCTGTCTGACAGCAGCGGGAGCCATCCCAATCAGCGAGTCAATGGGGCCAAACTGCAACTCTGTGCCTGAATGGACACAGAGCAGTGGCTCAGTTCAGGTGCCCCCATAGCAAGCTGCTTTCTGTGGGGACACTCGGCAGGAGGGAGGGGCCAGGAGTGACGGGGGACCGGAGAAGAGGGGGATCTGGGTTGCTCTGTGCAAAACCAACTGCACAGAGCAGGTATGTATGTTTATTTTTTAACAAAAAAAAACAAGAATTTAATATTTGAGGAAGTAAACCCTGATGGATTTACTTCCTCTTTGTTTCCCTGCAAAGGTAAAGCATAATGGGCTACTATGCATCGCATAGTAGCCCATTATGTGTCACTTACCTGACACAGGAGCCAGCTATGTGACTGCTGTCCCCTGGTGCACGGAGCCTCCATCTTCTGCGCTGTTACTGGTCGGAGCCGCAATGATGTCCCTCCCACGCATGCGCACGGGAGCCGCCTCTAGCGGCATGTCGCCATTAGCAGCGGTGGTGCCTGTCTATTTGCAAATATCTCCTAAACCGTGTAGGTTTAGGTGATATTTCTTGGACCTACAGGTAAGCCTTAATCTAGGCTTACCTGTAGGTCAAAGTGGTTTGAAAGGGTTTACAACCACTTTAAGCACACAGTATGGGTCATTTTGGGGGTCAGTTGATCAAAGCTGATATTTTAGTTTTGAGGGATCTGTTTATGCATGATTTTTTGTGTACACTTGTAACTGGTATTCTGAGTTTACTATAACCTTCCCCTGAACCTGTCTGGTTTTCCCTCCGAGGGGGGGGGGGGGGGGGGGGGGGAGAAAGAGAGAAAATGTACAGAGTTCCCTTTTTTGCTTGAGGGCTTTACAAGACATCATGCTGCAATAAACATACCAGTTACTGGTCCGTAAGCTCACACTTTCTGGCATACGTGTGTTAATTGGCTCCTGATGTCAGGAATCAAAGTGCTTTCATTTTTGAGCTTGGTGCTACAGGTTCCAAAAAAAATATCGCTGTTTATATCCTAAATTTAAAAAAGTAATCCTCAGGCTTCATTCACACTGAGGGTGCAGAAACCCACTCGGCTCTTTTTTTTTTTTTTTTTTTTTTTTTTTTTTTAACCCTGAATTCCCTGGTTCCTCCTTTCCACTATTCTTCATCAACATACTTAAAATATTTTAAAAGAAAACCTTGTTTTCACCATTTCATACCTGTGCTTCTCTATGCAGTGCAGCCAGTACTATTAAGAGCCCCCAGCACAGATGCAAGTGTGGGCTGGCTCTTCGGAGGAGTTTTGCAAATATGAAAGATTTCATAGACTGATTCCAGTCTGGAGTAATGGTGTGTTTAAAGTTATGTCCTGCAGCCCTAAGCTACTTTGCTGATGGATTGTTGGATGTCTCCTATTTAATTTCACATACGAGGCTTCAGTCTGTGAATATGAGGAGGACCCTTTTGGCTAATTGTTCCTTTTGTCTAAGGCAGTTGTAGCAAATCTGCATTGCATACAGACCGCTCTGGTTATGCTTACATGTGACGCTGAGCTTTTTTGGTTGAAAGAACTAAAATGCAACGAATGAGGATGGGCCAGGTAAAAGTCGAGCTGGCCGGGGGGGGGGGTGAACACGCAGCAGGAGTTAAACCCTCAGTCGGCCTCGGCGGGCACTACCACCCACCGAACACGACGCATTCAAGTGAATTGTGTCATGCTGCAGCTGCCCCACAACTGCGTGGAATGCATGTGGTTGCAGTGTGGTAGTCTGACATTTAGGGGGTTAAAACAGACAGGATGCGATAACCCTCCTTGGCACCTATCAAATGCTCTCTGAAGAGCGATCCGAAGGCAGCATTCTACCTGTGTCATGCTGGGAGAAGCCATAGAGGTCAGTATGCAGCTGCAAACTTGCTGTTTTGTCCTGGTACTTTTTGAAATGCAAACTGAGCTATTTGATTCAGAACACACTTTTAGATGTTGTGTTTTTTGGGGTCCTGACAGGGGTTAGCTCCTGCAAGGCTTTTGCAAAACACCCAAAAATACCAGAGTGAACAAGCCACAGTGCCCTGTTTCTGCACGGCAGGCTATTTAGACTTGCTAGTTACTGTTGGGAATTTGACTTCTCTTCCAGCGCTTGCAACTCTTTCACCACTGCAGAGCCTCAGCTTGTGTAATGTAAAGATTGCAGGGATTTGGAACTGCTCTTTCTGCCATTTGTCACCGCTTTGTTTACTCACCTTTAGCCCCAAGCCAACTGCGTGTGGAGTGTATAAATAACATGTGCCGTGTCATTTGATCCTATTATATTTTTGATACTGTTCCAAGTTGTCTAGTTACGCAGCACTGCTCGGAGTCTCCTGCAGCAAGAGGCCCATGCTTGGTGACTGCAGGGGTTTGGAGAGCAGCTGTTAGCTCTCCATGCGTGTATATGTATAGAATAATGCTGGGCAATGCACACTTTGTAGAGCAACTTTCTTGTTCACTCAGGTACACAGGAATTAAGACAGCCTATAGAAGGCTTGGACAGTGGAAAACAAAAAGTGACCAGCGTGATTTTATATAACCCCCTCTATACTCAGTATGCCAACATTTTAGAAGGATGGACACTTCCTCTCTGTTGGGAAAAGTTATGTTTCACCTAGCTTCATCATTTGTTTTTCTTCAATCAGAATTCCTCTACAGTCTTCTTCATTTCGGTCTCTGTATGCAACTACCTGGTTCCTCAGCAATAGCTTTGAGGGCTGTACCCAGACCTCCCTGGACAGACAATTGTGAGGCTTGCTTGGATTGTGACCTTCGGGGGGCTTTGCATTATGGTGCTACCTGCAAAGCAATTTAAAGTTTTAGAGCCATGAGTGTGAATCCAGCAATACCAGTCTTAACAAAGCCCTGATGATATCTGTGGGGAAACGCCTGTGTTCAGGGGCCCTTGAGATTCTTTCCAAGATCCTGTTCTATCTGGCAAGCCCTACTTTTCAACCTGTCCTTGCTGTGATGCAAGTTCTTCAGACCTTAGCGGACTGGACTAAAGGCCATGAGAAGATGAGTTCTACATCCAAGCTGATCCTTACTTGTGGAGCTTTTTAAATCGGATATTTACTGTATTTGAGCACCACAAGTCAAAAACGCAATTTTTTTTTTTTTTTTTTTTTGTTTTGTTTTTCAGAGCAAACTCCCCTATCCATACATGTCTCCATGCTATATTTTGTTGAGCTCTCTTTATAAAAGCAGCCCCTGGCATTTCTAGATGTTGCCATCTTGAATAAGGGCAGATGACTCCTATAGTATTTACTTCCTGGAATCCATCTGCCCTTAGCTCAAGTATGCATTCAGGACAGGGTGCCTAGCTTGGAAAACCCCTTATTTCATCCCATCCTGAAGACTTCTGGGATATACTACATAATTTGCCTAGGCAAGAAACCAGGAAGTAACTGAAGAAATGTGAAAAAAAGTTTAAAACGCGTAAATATGATAGGAAAGTATATCATATTTACTTTTTTTTTTTGTTTTGTTTAAATTATTTTTATAAAATTATTGTGAACATACAAACAAGTTCTTCCATATCATTTCCAATACATGAATATAAAACATTCAAATAAAATGCATACACAATTACAAATCCGAAAACAATAACAGAGAAAAAAAAAATTGGATCTAACCCTCTCCATTGGCCAAATTTCTAAAAAAAATGATAGTCAAAGCATTTTCTTATACTTTCTTTCCTCTCTCCCTATCTCCTTGTTTCCTGTTAAGTGTGGAGGCGAGGATACTGCGCCCCTAGCTCCCTGTCCCCTCTCTGCAACCCCCCCCCCCCCCCCCCAAAAAAAAATAAAAAATTAAATATAACCCCTCCATTTCCCCTCTCCACCCTCCCCCCCTCCTCACTTTAATCTATATTGTTTAATAAACACCCCCCCCCCCCACTCCTATATTTCCAAATAAGTAATATCTCTTTTATGTATATACACGCACACGTGCGCACCCACTGGTGAATCTGTGATCCTCCCTTACCCCTTTATGAGGTGGAGAGAATCTTATCTCAGCCACCACTATATATCCCTATATCATATTTACTAATGCGAAGGATTACAAATAATCAATGTTGATTGGGAGAGTGACGTTCTACTTTAAGTCCATGCCTGCAGCCCTGTGCTACTGAGTTGACAAATTGCTGCTGGTCTCCTTTCTTGTATTAAGCTAGAGTCAGTGAAAATATGGAGAAATCTTTTACTTAAAGCAGCATGTCCTTTGAGAGACCACATTTCTTCGGGGCTGCCTAAGACAGTACTTCTTTATCCCCGTGGAAAGAGCCTAGACCTCAGGCCGAGAATTTAACTCCTTTTCCCCTAGAATCAACCAGATCTATTCACTTTCTAGACTTATGACCTCGTTGGATAAAAATGTAACCTGTCTTCTTTACTGCACATTTTCACCAAGGTTCTGGCCCCTGTGCTAGCCTTGCTCTGTTTTGAGGGCATCTCCATTGTGGGCTTTTTTGCTGTTGTCCAGACCTTAATTCGACTTGTTTTGGACTTCCTGACAGTCTCTGAATTCTTCTTTCCCTCAGTGAACATCAAAGAAAATTTTATTATTTTTGTTTTGTTTTTGTGCTTGCTTTAAAAATCTATTTCTTGGTGTTCATTGAGGTCTCATTTCTTTCTGTAATCATGCTGTTCGTATTACTTTTACATCAAATTAGGCATGTTGGGAATGGAAAGGGCTATATTGGGCTGGTTTTTGTTTGCCAGTGTCCAGGCCTCATGTAGGCAGCAGTCTTTTTTTTTTTTTTCTTGTGTCCCTTAGGCTGCTTTCACACTGGGGCGGTGCGGGGCGGCGACGGTAAAGCAGCGCTATATTTAGCGCTGCTTTACCATCGTTTTACCCGCGGTATGCGGCCACTAGCGGGGTGGTTTTAACCCCCGCTAGCGGCCGCAAAAGGGTTAAAAACCTCCGCAAAGCGCTGCTGCAGCGGCGGTTTGCGGGCGGTATCCCCGCGGTTTCCCATTGATTTCAATGGTAAGGAGCGGTAAATACACCGCTCCTTCACCGCTCCAAAGATGCTGCTAGCAGGACTTTTGTTGCGGTCCTGCTAGCGCACCGCTCCAGTGTGAAAGCCCGCCGGCTTTCACACTGGAGTGAATGGGGCCGGTTTTTTCAGGCGGCGTACAGGCGCTATTTTTAGCGCTGTACCGCCTGAAAACCGCCCCAGTGTGAAAGGGGCCTTAATGAACTTTATTTACAATAAAGCCTTTTTCTATAATATCATTTTTTGGTAAGACCTGTCTTATCTGTGTTTAATTTATAAACCAGATCTTCATTTGATTATCAATTTAGAAACTGCATGCAGCATTAGGGATCCTTTGTCTTATGCAGTCGTACAACAGTTAGAACGAGCATTACCAATGGGACATATGCTACAAATTATATATGCAAAGCCTTGATTGAGAGCATAATTTTGGCCCAGCAAATCAGTCTTGTAAATGGGACCTTGGCAGAGGCACCTTCCCATCTGAAAACAATGTATATGGCTCACCTGGAATGGAAAGCATCGCTATGTTTTTGTAACATTAATAAACAGTATAGTATTGTTTGCTCCAGAAAAAGAAAAAAAAAATCTGTATTCTTTGCTACTCTACTGTGGCTGCTGTATGTTGTACTATGCAGCATAAGTCGATTTCAGCAGCTGCTTTTTTTTTTTTTTTTTTTTTTAATAAAGCCTATTGGTTACTATGCACAGCTGCACCAGATTGAGTGCTCCAGTTTTAGTAAATTCCCCCAAAGGGTTATTTAGTCCACCCAAAATATTTCAGGCTGTAGAAAAAAAAGTAGGCTCACCCAGCTGGCCTCTTGCATATCTCAAGAACAGCAGTGACAATAGACATTCCAGAGTTTCCGAGGAGACAGCTTCCGCAATGATGAACCTCCTTCAGGATCTGATACAGCAGGAAGTCATTATCCAAGTCCCCAAACATCAAGGATGGAGTTTCTACTTGCACATCTTCCTAGTGAAGAAACCACCTGGAAAGTATCGACTGATACTCAATCTAAAGATTCAATACAATACAAGCATTTTCGGATGGACACAAATTGTTGTCCCTGAAGTGCTTTATGGTATCTCTGGACCTGAGGGACGCTTATCTGCTCGTCCTGATAGCCCAAGCCTTCCAATGATTTCTCACTCGCTGTCAACCTGGGAAGTTCGATATGGCATCGCCAGTTCAGAGCTCTACCATTCGGACCATCATCTTCCCCCAGAATCTTCACAAAGGTGATGGCAGAAGCGCTGGAGCCACTGAAGCTAAAGGGCATATCTATTGTACCTTGCCTAGATAATCTGTTACTTTTTGCAGACTCCAAAAGCCAATGTTTTTAAATGTACAGGTGATCCAGACTCACCTCAGAAGCCTAGGTTGGCTCCTAAACGTAGAGAAATCAAATCTTTCCCCAGCCCAAAGAATACGTTTTTTGGTGTACACCATAAACTCAATGCTCAATGATTTTTCCACCCACTGGTGAAGGTAGAGAAAATCCAGTTAGTGGTTAAAAAAAAAAGATCCAATCAAACATCTCACTGACAGTACGGACGGAAATGGCAGTCTTGGGACTGCTTACCGCGTTTTATACCTGCCATACAGTGGGACAGACTACATTCCTGGCCAATCCAGATGGATATTCTTCTTCAGAAATGGTCACACCAGGAGCCTCTAGAGAAACGGATCAAGATCACTTCATCAAACGTGAGGAGGGCTCTCTGGTGGTGGAGAGATCCAACCCGTCTAACAAAGGGTCTCTCCTGGGTTTTTCCCCTGGACAAATGTCTAACGATGGATGCAAGCGCTTGGGGAGCCCACAAGTTGAGGCCTGGAAGTCATCAAACTGGGAACTGAAGGCCATCTTTCTAGGGCTCCTGTAGTTTTAACAAACGGGGACAACACGTACAAGTCCTTTCGGATAACACAATAGTGGTGGCCTATATATTGAAACTGGGAGGAACAATGAGCAAGTGACTCTTTTTTTTTTTAACATAAAGTTTATTTATTTGTCATAAAACAGAAAAGAAACCAAAACAGAACAGCAGCTTTTTCAGCATATCACACAGGCAATATGGATATGACAGTTGTACATATATTACAGTTTACAGACCAGGAAGTGGAGACAAATATGAAGATTTTCCGTTTATTTCCCATTACCATCCTTATAGTGGTTGAGCAGATGAATTACACCTTTTATTTCGAGCAAGTGACTCTTAGTTAGCCAGACAGTTACTCACCTGGGCAGAGCAGAATGTGGCTTCACTAATGGCAATCCACCTAAAAGGATCCCAGAAACTTCTAGCAGATTTTCTTAAGCAGAAGGAAGGTTTTAGAAGCAGAATGGAGTCTGAACCAGGAGGTCTTTTTGATGGTCACTGAGGCATGGGGTCAGCCTCAAATGGACCTATTCGCAAACCAGCAGAATGCAAAAGTGAAGTTTCTTCTCACTTCACAGGGAAGATCGAGCCATAGGGCTAGATGCTTTCACCCACTCTTAGGACTACCAGTTGTGCTACGCTTTCCCCCCTTTCCAACTGATTCTGTTCCTCCATAGAAAATCCAGGGAAGAGAGCACGGATCTGATCCTGGTCACTCCCTGCTGGCCGAAGAGACCCTGGTTTGCAACACTGCTAAATCTAGCCATAAAGGCCCATCTGGAAACTACCATCCAGAAAGGATTTGCTAACACAGTGGGCACTGAGCAATCTGGAAAACGGATCCTGTTCACTTGGTTTCTGAGGAGGATCTTCCAAGAGCCAAGGGGCTGTCAGAGAAGCTTGTGGCCACCCTTTTCTCTAGTAGGAAAGAAGTGACTTGGGCTATCTACATGAAAGTATGGAAGAAATTAGATTTCTGGTTCTCTTCTAAGGATTTCCAGGTCAATAATACCATTTCAGTTTTGGAATTCCACCATGATGGAATTGAGAAGGGGCTGGGTTTTCCCAGGTGGCGGCTCTTTCCGCGTGCATCTCTCTCTCTCTCTCTCTCTCTCTCTCTCTCTCTCTCTCTCTCTCTCTCTCTCTCTCTCTCTCTCTCTCTCTCTCTCTCTCTCTCTCTCTCTCTCTCTCTCTCTCTCTCTCTCTCTCTCTCTCTCTCTCTCTCTCTCTCTCTCCCCCTCCCTCCCTCCTGGAGGTGTGCCTTTGTACCAGGAAGTGAACAGGCAGCAGCTTCAGCTGCCCACAGTTACAATGGCTGCCGCCAGACTTGGTGGAGGGCAATTTCTGCAGCATATTTGCCAATAAATGCGGAAAAATCCAGCAGCGTGAATGACACCTTCTCCAAAACAGCTTCAGCAAGTGAGCCTGCGACTGCAATGTAGACAATACCATGCTGTGCCTGTGGGTAGACTTAAAGTGTATTTCCACTTTTGCAGCCAAATTGGAATAATAACATGTTTTCATTCTACCTCTTTTTAAGAAAAAAAAGATTTGCTTCTTGTGCGTTACGATTTTACTTGCTGTATTCTGCAAACTACAAAACTGAAATTTTCCTCTGCCAGGAAATGGAGCTGGCCATACACTGAACATAGAACAGTCTAGAATTAAATCAGTGGGTCGCCCTGTGTGCACCACTCCACCCAACATCCTTCGATTGAAAAATGGCAGCCAAATTGTACTGGCATCATATCCAATGTGGGCACTGTTTGAGTATCACTGGCACCTGCCTGTCACAATACAATAGACACAGTGGGTGATTTTAGTTAGTTAGTTTACTGGGGATGAAGGAATCTGTTAGATTTTAGTTCAGTCTGCAGGCTAAACATGAAACTAAAATCTATGGGTGTGTGGCCAGCTTTAATATTGACCATAACTATCTGTCCATAACTGTCCTGTGCTGGCAGATCTTGTTATCAGCTATAAATTAGATTTGAGCCCTGTTTGTTTTAATAGAGGTTACGTCTGAAGTTTCACTTAGAGCTGGAACTAATGATGATTTTCATAATTTTTTTTTTTAATATGGTAGAGAAAAGGAGGAACAAGAGAGCAGAATGTCCCCTTTTGGGTGAAGTTCCGCTTTAACAAACTCACTGCAGATTAATTTGTCCTCAAAGTCAACAGCTTCAGAGCTTATGCATAGAAAGTGGGATTTGAGCAGCGTGCCAAGTCCCCACTTGGGCTCCGTTCCTACCTATGCAGGTGTGATTGTGCATGTTTTTATACAGTTCTGCATGAGTATACACGTCGCATTGAGGACAGTCAGCCTTTTCGTTTGAATTTGCTGCCCTATGCTCAAAAGTGCATAATACTTTATTTTTTTAACCATGTGTTTTTGGCGCTTGCAAATTTATGCTTGGTGGACGCCTGTCCAGGATGGGCGATCCCATCTGCGGATGTCATATGTCTATATGGGTGGGTAGGGAAGTTGTTAAAATTGCATGTGCCTGTGAAACGGCAAAACATTTTATTTTATTTTTTCCTCATAGGCGATGCTTCCCTACAGGTCATCTGTTCCTTTTTTCTATTCATGTCCCCAATTGCAGCTGTGCTGGCAATTCTGCACATGCTCAGTTTGAAGCGAGTTTCTATGCTGAGCATTTCTTCCGTATCACATCCAATACACCCATGTGACTAGTCACACATGTGGGTGTATACACAATGGTAAATAACAGCCCACTAACCAGCTAAACACAATGGGGGTCGGATATTACATGTAGACTAATGGAGGCTTCACCTACCTCATATTCTAAGACACAGGCTGGAGTGGTTTGACAGTCTGGCAGAAATCTGCCCACACCATGTTAGTGACCAAAAAAAATGTATTTTAGATATATATATATATATATATATATATATATATATATATATATATATATATATATATATATATATATATATATATATATACACACACACACTAATAAAATAACAAACCTGTTCTACTTGCCTGCTCTGTTGTAATGGATTTGCACAGAGCAGCCAATATCCTCCTGGTCCCTCCCTCTTGGTGAGTGCCCCCACAGCAAGCAGCTTGCTATGGGGGCAGCCGAGCTGCATCTGTTTAGACACGGAGCTGTGGTTTAGCCCCGCCCCCTCTCTCCTGATTGGTTAACTGAGCTTGACAGCGGTGGGAGCCAGTGGCGCCACTGCTGTGTCTCAGCCAATCAGGAGGGAGAGTCCAGAATGGCTAATTCACTCGTGGGCATCGCTGGATAGAGATGGGGCTCGGGTAAGTATTAGGGGGGCTGCTGCACGGAAGGCTTTTTATTATTTTGAATGCATTAAGATAAACCTTCTGCCTTTACAACCACTTTAATCTAAAAGATAAAGCTGTATTGAGTTAATAAAGTGATGTATGTGAATGAGGTCTTTGGGCTTATTCTAATAAAAAGGTAAAAAAATGTAATGGTACACAGATCAGCCCTGATTCTCCTCTTCTGGGGTCCCCAACCTGTACTCCTGGCTCATCCTGCCTTCATGGTGCCCCATAGCAAGTTGCTTGCGATAAAGGCACATGTGCAGGCTCAATCCCTAGATACACTGTGTGCTTCTGTTGACACACCGTGGCTCAGGCCCACCCCCTACTCTTCTTTTTCTTTTATCTTAATGCAGGCAATGCATTAAGATAAAACGCCTGCCTTTTTAGAATCACTTTAAACCACTTTCACATGTTCTTAGGCACTTCCTGACATGTATGGACAGGGTACTGAGCTTTATATGTGCTGCACTGTGTATACTGACATGTAAACAAATAATGCATTCTTTTTGCAGGCCAACTAATAGGCTGACCGACTAATCAATAATGCAAATTGTTGACAATTAATTTTATAATCTATTTATGTCGGTTCGTTGTTTTAGACCTAGTTTCATCAATTTTTTTTTTTTTAATTAATATGTTAAGGATATCCCATGTCGTGGAGCCTGTAGAAATCATCTGTGCAGGGAAGTTGGTCCTCTTCCTAGTGCTGAACTTTTAGCACTGGTGGATGGCTTTGGGTCTGCTGTGAGCTGCAGTGTAAAGTCCTGGCTATGACCTCCCTGCCCCCTCTTCCTCTCCCATCCATTGGGAAAGGCCATGCATATTGTGCAATGCATGTAACACTATCTCTGAATTGGGGAGAGTTGGATAATTGACAAAATTTGACCTTCCACCTCCCCCCCCCCCCCCCCCCCTCCAATATTCAGAGATCATGTTGCATGCATAGACTTCCCAATGGGTGAGAGGGGAGAAGGGGGTGGACTTTTTTTATTTTTTTAAACTGCATTTAACAAAAGGCATGATGTTATTAACTCACTAGCACTGACAGTTCAGCACCAGGAAGAGAACCAGGCACCCAGTACAAAAGATTTCTACAGGATCCAGCAAGCTGCATGACATGGAACATACTGTACTTCATTACAGCTGATGTGATCTGCAGCCATAGGAGAACATTTTATTTTGGACTAAACTTTACCTTTTAAAAAAAACCTAAAGCCTGCCTTCTTTTTTGGGCAAATGTTCTTTGTGTTGGCTAATAAGAACAGAATGACATTGGATTGTCTCTCTGCTGTTTAGATAAAGTGGTGGGAGGTGGTTTCAAATTACTACTACCTCATCCATTCACAACTAGAGTGCTCTATATACACTTGGCAGATGTTCAGGAAACACCTGTCACCCATGGGTGCTCAACCTGTGGCCCTCCAGCTGATGTGGAACAAAATCCCATCATGCCTCTACCTTTGGGGAGTCGTGCTTGTAACTGTCAGCAGCTTGCAATGCCTCATGGGACTTGTAGTTCTGCAACAGCTGGAGGGCCACAGGTTGAACACCCATGTAGTTAAACCATGAGGTCATATGTGCTGACATTAAATAATGAAATGGCACATACGTCTGTCATGATGCACGGGAGCAAGTGTATCTACCTGCAAGCCAGTGCTTAAACATGGGCACAGCTACAGAATAGGCTACAGTTGACTGTTGCTGACCCCCTGTCTACACCGCTATAGAAAGTAGTGACTCGGCTTTGTTTGGCAGCCCTGCAGTTGTTTGACAGCAGCTGATCACATGAGGAACATAGTGAGGCACGGCTATTCCTTTCTGCTCACCACATTTAGGCCTCAAGGCACACAGGTAAATTCTCCTACAAGCCTTTCTCCTGGCAGCAGCGAAAAACCTGATGCTTGTCTAACACTTTTACACGTTTTTGGATGTTAATTTCATTGCCCAGAACAACAAACTATCACTCAAGCGCTAAATGTGCCTAGCGTTAACACTCATTTAGAAGCATAGTTTTTTTTTTTTAGTTATTTTTTTGCCTATACTCTGCTGCTCCTGGATACACTGTAATTAATTTTATTTTTTTTTTGTTTTTTTCTGCCTCTCCTGTCATTAAACACTGCTAAAATCTGTGATTACATGGACAAAAAGAATAACATGCAAGAGGGTTTGGAGGCAGGGGAAAAAAACATGGACAGTGTGTCCTGGAGCAATGTTATTTGGGCAGAAATAACAATTGGCTTCAGCGCTTGAGTGTTAATTCATTGCAACGGCTAGAATTATTTTATGCCAGCCGCCTCCAGGAGCAGCTGTAAAAATGTCCAGTGTGCATGAGGCCTTGGTTCACACTAGATGTGATGCGCATTTGCGGCATATTCCACACCGCATCAAAATCGCAACCTGTTCATGCAAACCAATTGTGGAGTGTATGTTCACGACACCCTAAAATCGGTTTTCAAAACGCCTATGCGGACAAAAAAAGGGTCCTGCATGAGTTTGGTGTGATTTTTATGCCATACAAGTCCATGGCTCAAATTACGCCCCAGAGACACCACATGTAGTTTGCTCAGGCATGTGCTACGATTGCGAATTACATGTGGTGCCCCACACCAGTGTGAATCTGGGCTAAATCTACGTTGGCAGCTTTGCTGGGCAAAATAACAAACTCCTGCCTGTCCTGAAAGTACAATGGCTCCCATGGCTGCTGCGTTTTGGTCAAATGACCGCAGCTGAAGGCAATTGGGAAGTGTTTTAGATGGTCATTGGCTAGGCAGCACCCACCATACCCTTCAGCTGAGATGAGGTAGCTTAAAAGGCCAGCAACTGGACATGCAAGGAGTTTTCTTCAATATAGGTACATAGCTTGGCTCTTTTATCTTTATTTTATTTATCGTGTTTCATTTTATTTTTTATTTATTAGCCTTTTATTTTTCATTAGAAGTCTATTACCATACTTAACATTTCACTGTGGGTCTGCTTTGTTTGCTAAAAGTAGAAAAGTAAGCCCATTGGCATTATCAGGTTTGCATTTCTGCTAAGTCATGATCGGCCCCAAAAGTACCTGCACATAGCCAGTGGATCTTATACATGCCTGATTTATGCAAATCTCTACTTTCAGCCAATTCAGGAGCCGAGCACAGCTGTCCTTCATGGAATTGGGGTATGTTCACACACAGTAACTTTAAGCCATGGCTTAATCCTTACACCTTTATAACATTTCTGCTGTTTTTTTTATTTTTTTTATATATATACTCCTTGGTAGCCACTTATAGTTGAACTGTGGGTATGATTTTTATTTAATTTTTTTTTTTATTGCATGGTTACATTGGTCCAGCTTGTACCAGTGTATGCGTATGCCTTATCTGAAGGAGCGCTGTGGAAGCAGAGAATCGCTGATGGTCATTGCTTCTACATTGCTGCAGTCTTGTCAGTGAAAGGCTCTCATGCACAGTTTCTTCTCCAGCAAGTAGAATAGTGATCAGCATAAGAGTCGCCTCTCCAAATCTTGTGAGACTAGCAGGTATAGGTATTATAGGATCTCCCACTGCAGGTGTACATTTATTAGGCTTAAGGCCTCATACACACAGACGTTTTAACAGCGGCTTTTGTGAGCTTTTTTTGCTGCTTAAGAACACCACTCCATGTTGTTCAATGGGCTCATACACACCATGGCGTTTTTGAGCTGTAACGGGCATGGTCGTTTTTAAGCTCCAAAAAAAAAAAGCGCCTTCTGAGGCTCCAGCGCTAGAGCTGTTTTGACGCTGACGCCAAAAAAAAGCTCAGATGCACAATAGCGCTATAGCAACATTTTTTAGCATCAGTGTTTTTAAGCTGTAAAAATGTTTTGGGATGTGTGTGTTGTGTTTTTTTTTTTTTTTTTTTTTTTTTTATAAACGTGCCTTAGTGTTAATGCTTACAAACAATGTTAAAACGTGCATTGACGCCAAATCAAGACGCTAATAAAATTGCGTTTTTAACGCTGCTTTTTTTTCCAGGTGTTACTTGCTTTACAGCCTGTTTTTTTTTGTGTATGAGGCCTTAGGCATGGGACACTCACTACTATTTTTTTAGGCGGACCTGTGTAAAGGTTGTCTTCACAGCGCTGCATGTGCTCAATTAACATTTCTAGATATTTCCTATAACGGCAATTCTCCACTTTTAGATTTCAGGTCAGTTTTATAATATTGAAGGACTATATAAGCTTTGTGAGGAGGCATTGTCTAATCTATGTCCATGTTTAAGTTCAGCTGTTCATGGGTGAAGTCCTCCATATATTGCAGCCTCTTTTTTTCCTACCCAGTTTTGAACTGCAAAATCAAGAACATGTTTCATTAATGCTACAGGGGCAAACTTGTGTCAATTTTTTTTTTTTTTTTTTGTGTCAATGTGTCTTGGCAAGTTTGGAAGCTGCGATTTGGTATAGTACAGTGTCTAGTCTGTACACCTACTAGACCTGTCACTGGCTGCTAGATTTACAGATTTGACTTGATTCATTCTCCAAAATTGGTTGGCTTTTTTACCAATTATGGATTGTATGTTATATCAACGTGTTGGCTCCTATGTGCAATGTTTTACATTTATTCATGCTGAATCTCATTTAGAGGTCGACCGATATGGGTTTTTCTCTGGCCGATGGCGATATTTAGAAATCACGGCGGCCGATGGCCGATATATGATGCCGATTTTTTTATTTTTTATTTTTTTTTTATTTTATTTTTTTCCCCCTCCATCTCAAAAAATCTAAAATTTCACACTGAGGCGTTTTTCAGGTGCTTTTGGGCTAAAAATAGTGCCTGTAAAGTGCCTGCAAAATGGCTCCCCTGCAGTCTCAGTGTGAAAGCCCGAGTGCTTTCACACTGAGGAGATGCGCTGGCAGGATGTTAAAAAAAAAAAAAAAAAAAGTCCTATGGAGCGGTGTACACCACTACTCCTGCCCATTGAAATTAATGGGCACTGCTGTTAAAGCGCCTGCAAAGCCATTCGGCAGCGTCGCCAGATGGGTGCATTTAACCACTTCCTCGGACGCTAGCTGGGTTATAATCGCCCCGCTAGCAGCCGAATAGCACCACTAAAACTAGCAGCGTTTTACCATTAATGCCTGCCCGCTCCAGTGTGAAAGCAGCCTTAATAAGTGATTCAGAAAAATTCTTACATTTTATTAAACAAAACAAAACCTCCAATCAGTTCACTTATATGTATAATTTAGATAACTAAAAAAAAAATATATATATTAAATACACAAAAACAGGTAATCAAAACTTTGATGAAAAAAATGGGCTAACTTTGCTGTTTTTTAGTTTTTTTTTTTTTTTTTTAATCATTAGTGTGTTTTTTCCCAAACAATTGCGTTTGAATGACCGCTGCGCAAATTCCGTGTGACATAAAATATTGCAACAACCGCTATTTTATTCCCTAGGGTCTCTGCTAAAAAAATATATATAATTTTTGGGGGTTCTAATTTTCTAGCAGAAAATACAGGATTTTTACTTGTAAGCAACAAGTGTCAGAAAAGATTTAGGCTTTAAATGGTTAAACTGGGAACTTCTCCACAGAGTTCATTGATAAGAAACATTGTATCATTTTCTCACACTTGGCAGTCTGCCCAGACAAGTCACAAGACGCTTCAGGGAAAACTTCAGGCAACTTGCATTAACTTCTATCAGAAGTCATTTGCAAGTCCCGCTGAAGTTTCAAAACCGGCCTTTTTTAGCAGCAGAATCGGCCGATGCCGATTTAATTAAAAAACACCAAATATCGGCCGATATATCGGTCGACCTCTAATCTCATTGGCCATTTAGTTGCATAATCAACTGAAAAGGTCTAGGTCAGGGATATGCAATTAGCGGACCTCCAGCTGTTGCAAAACTACAAGTCCCATCATGCCTCTGGGTGTCATGCTTGTGGTTGTCAGAATCTTGCTATGCCTCATAGGACTTGTAGTTCTGCAACAGCTGGAGGTCCGCCAATTGCATATCCCTGGTCTAGGTCATCATGGTGATGTTTTACAAGGACCGTATTACACTATATAGTTTTATGTCCTCTGTATACACACATGATTTATAAACTAGCAAAAGAGCAGTAGATTGAGAATTAAACCTTGGTGTGCCTTCCCAACTATCTGTGCTACAGTAGATGTTCAACATGCAGGTGTTTTTGTTACTGGATAAAGGCTTTGATCCTCCTGTGAGATTATAAAAGCTGAAGGTTTTGCATTCTCCACATTTTAGGTAAAAAAAAAAAAAAACCTGTGTGCAGCCCAAGCCCTCCTTGTACTTTCCGTAGCCCAATCTCTATCCAGTCCAGTGATGTGCATAAGAGCAGCTGCTCTCTGCCTCATAGGCTCAGAGACTACAGTGGAAGCTATTGGCTCCTGCTGCCGTCAATCACAGCCAGTAGGCAGTGGGTGGGGCAGGGCCAAGCCTTACTTGAGCCCAATCTTGCTTCCCTAAGCCCTATCTCTATCCAGCGATGTGCACAAGAGCAGCTGCTCTCTCCACTCTTTCCCTCCTCAGATAGCAGTGGAATCGGTTTTCTCTGGCTGCTGTCAATTGCAGCGTGTGTGTGTGTGTGTGGCAAGCCACTCTCTGCTTGTCAATGGACACACAGCATATGGCTTAGGTTCAAGCCTGCATGAGTATCCCCATAGCAAGCAGCTTGCTAAGGGGGTACTCTGCAATGGGGATGGAGCCAAGAGTGCCAGCTGGGGACCTCAGAAGGAGGAGGATTGGTGCCGCTTTGTACCAAACCATTACACAGCAGGCAAGTATGTTTGTAAAGGTTTAGATTTTACTATTATAAAATAAGAATCGCGTTAATCCACTTCTGACTGAACTAATCCTAGATTGCACCTATGATTGCAATACAGATATAGGAAATCCTGGTTTTACTTTTAGTTTAGAGCAGTGAATATCGGTGGAATCCGTTGTGTACTTTTTTTTTTTTTTTTTTTTTTTTTTGGAATACATGCTAATACTAACCTTTAAAAATCCACCCTCCTGCTGTTACCTATTCTGCCTACCTTTATGTATGTGCATTTTTAAGAATCGTTAATATTAGCATAAATTCCACTTTTACGGCCCAGTCGCACTAGAAACTGCATATCTACTGTTTTTTTATTTATTTATTTTTCTTGCGCACATACATGCATTTCCTGTAATGTTTTTATGCGCATTTAGATGCAGTTGTTGCACGTTTTTCTTTGTGCATTTTTTTTCAGTGAGGGCACTTCCTTTTTTTCTTTTGTTCGTTCTTCTTTCTCCTTTTTTTCTTTCCTTCCTGGGCTTCTATGTGCACTGTGATGTGTTGCAGTGTGTTTTTGTGCATTTGCATTTTTTTTTTTTTTTTTTTTTACTGCACAGTACTACACTGCAATAATGTGGACTATGCCTATAGTTGCCTTTATTTTGAACGGTCTATGCAGTTGAAGTGCAGTCAGAAATGCATCCCACTGCATTTGGTGTGAATGGGTCCTCAGGCACACAACAGATTTCATTGTTTCATTGTGCTGTTAAAGGAGAAGTCCAGCCTGAGCTAGTTTGGCTGGGCTTCTCCTAAGGGTCACAGGAGTTCAATTCGTTTTGCACTCCTGTGACGTTTTCATCGGAGATCGGTCTGAAGTCCGGTTTCCCCTGACCTCACTGGAATCGGTCCAGGCAGTGCTTTATCCCGACTTACGAAGTCTGGATCTGCCAACTGCCTGGACTGATGGCAGTCTCAGCGAGCTGCTGAGATGGCCGTTCCCTGCCCCTCCACAGCTCTGTGCTCCAATGAGCATGGAGGAGCAGAGCGGAGAGCTGCTGACTGACAGTCAGCAGCGCTCTGCGAGCCATCGGTGGTGTTCAGTGGCTTTGTTCTCTTTGTATAAAATGCCTGTGGCAGCCCACAAAATATGAGCTTACTGGAAGTTTAAATTTAAAGTCCAATTGAACCTTCCTATTAAATGTTAAACGATTTAGTTCTTGCTTTTAAACTAGATCCAGCGCCCCTTCAATCAGCTTGTTCCTGCCTGGAGATGAGATCTGGGTGAGAGCCGTAGTCTCTCTGCAGCAGTCTATGTCCACCCTCTTCATCTCCTGCTGAATCAGACCTAAAGATACGCAATTGGCTGGAAGCCTGAGTGGAGGGTATGCTGGATTGCTGCAGAGGGACCACTGCTCTCACAAACTGCAGCAATCCTTATCTATAGGTTACAAGCCAAAACAGGCTGTTTTAATGGAATCAGAAGGTCCTTTACAAGCAAATCCAACACTATGAATTTGCACACTGTTTTTGTGCTCCCTGAATAGATTTACAACAGTTCATTTGGGCTTTAAACATTTCTTTAAAAATCGCGGTCTGCTCCGCCTCCAAAGCTGTTGGTCAATCTGGCCATTCATCACATTAAAGGAGCAATAGGAAAGCTCAGAAGGAGCTGGGTCCAGTTTACCTTTCAACCAAACCTTTCCTTGTCATCAATAGGGATGATGCCTGAAGGTGTTCTGTAGCTCCTTGAATGATACTTCAATCAAAGAGATGCATACAGGAGAACCACCCCTGTGTACTTACCCTAACTTGATTCTACACCTGTTGGCTTTTTCTGGTTATGTCTCCTGCATTCAGGCTGTAAATTACCTTGTAACTATTCCACACTATAAATAGGGCTCCCTCACAAGAAGGAATTCTCTAACCAAACAAATTCCCAGCGGACACATTTATGTATAGAGAGCAAAATCCCTGCCTGTTATTTGGGCTATTGATCGGCATTTATGAGAACAGACATATGTCTTTGAGATCCTCTGTTGGCCTGTATTAATGTGTACACCAATCTGCCTAATCTTTACATCATCTTTAATTTGCTGGCCAGTGGGGAGGATTTAAAGATTTTTTTTTTTTTTTTTTTTTCTTCAATGTGTTTTTTTTTTATGTTCCCATGTAGAGAGGGACATGAGGAGGGGGGCTAACAGTATGTTTTCCTGGTTCCCCCCCCCCCCCCCCCGCATGAGAGCAAGCGATCAATGTCACAGCGACTGCCCAGCTGGTCTGTGCAATTTATAGAATGTTTATTCCAGTGACACAATCCATAATGCATCCATATCAGGCCTAAATGTCTGCACCAGCCACCCTCCCGGCAGTATGTGTGTGTATTATTTTATAGCAAGATGAAGTTGGCTCATCTTAAATAACACTGTTTTTTATTATTTTTCTTCTTTTCCCCTTCTCTCCCACAGTTGGCAACCAGCTAGGGGCTCTAGTACATCAAAGGTAAGCACCGGACTCTATTTTATTACTTATTGATCTCTATCTAATTGTTTATTGATCCACCATCTGTACTCTAGCATGAGATTGTAACATGGGAGGGGAAATAGACAGATTTCATACACTCGAGCACTCGCCAAAATGGGGAACAGTCAATAATACCATGATTTATAGGAGCCGGTGGTTTAGCTCGGCGACACAGACCAGGAGGGCAAGGGTTCCATACGTGGTGATGTAATGGACTTTTGTCGTAATCTGTTGTAAAAGGCAAGACTGAATAAATGTTGGCCTTTGTTCAGCAAATGCTAACGGTTTGGTCAGAACTGGTTTACGTTTTCTTTTATATTCGGGAGCTCTGGCTGAAAGAACTCTGCTCCCGACTTCTGTTCCTCTACCAGCTACAGTTGAGGATGGAAGACCATATTGAAGAAAAGGCAGGGGCTACGTTTGTGGATTACCTTCTCTAAATGCTAGTCGCCTGGCTTTTGCCTCAGTACTTTTGAGACTCTGACCTGGAACAAGCATGCAGGTTAGAAAGTTGGTGCCCTCAGAACTTCCAATTTCACTTTGTTACAGGTCAGCAATCCTGTAAAAAAAAATCCATTGGGTCCACTTAACAGCCATGCAACTCGGTCTCCTTCTGAGCCTCCATCTATATAATGTGAGAATTTTTTAACTACTCGCAATGCTCATATTTAGTCAGGTAGTCTCGCTCTATATCTGTAGGAGATTTTGCAATCAGATTATAACGTACATGGCCAACATTTGAGCAAGTGTTAATTTTGAGGGGTCAGACTGTGGCCAGTGAGAGTCAACCATGTGCCATCATTGGTTATAATCAGAGAAATCATGTTTGTATCGTTGAGAGGAATAGTGCCCCATCATTGGTGTCAGTGTGAGGAATGGTGCCCCATCATTGGTGTCAGTGTGAGGAATGGTGCCCCATCATTTGGTGTCAGTGTGAGGAATGGTGCCCCATCATTTGGTATCAGTGTGAGGAATGGTGCCCCATCACTGGTGTCAGTGTGAGGAATGGTGCCCCATCATTGGTGTCAGTGTGAGGAATGGTGCCCCATCATTGGTGTCAGTGTGAGGAATGGTGCCCCATCATTGGTGTCAGTGTGAGGAATGGTGCCCCATCATTGGTGTCAGTGTGAGGAATGGTGCCCCATCATTGGTGTCAGTGTGAGGAATGGTGCCCCATCATTGGTGTCAGTGTGAGGAATGGTGCCCCACCATTGGTGTCAGTGTGAGGAATGGTGCCCCATCATTGGTGTCAGTGTGAGGAATGGTGCCCCATCATTGGTGTCAGTGTGAGGAATGGTGCCCCATCATTGGTGTCAGTGTGAGGAATGGTGCCCCATCATTGGTGTCAGTGTGAGGAATGGTGCCCCATCATTGGTGTCAGTGTGAGGAATGGTGCCCCATCATTGGTGTCAGTGTGAGGAATGGTGCCCCATCATTGGTGTCAGTGTGAGGAATGGTGCCCCATCATCGGTGTCAGTGTGAGGAATGGTGCCCCATCTATGGTGCTCTGAAGGGAATGATGGCCCACATTCATGTCAGTTGGAGGAATAGTGGCTCAAGTGCTGGACAGGGAAGTAAAGGTCCACATCTGGCCCCTGTGCCACAGTTTGGAGACCACTGATCTAGTCTCTTTAAGGGGCACATTAGACGCACAATAGGGTTTGTTCTCTTCTCATAGACTCTAGCTGTGGTCCTGTGTCAAGATTATTTGGAGCAAGGATGCACTCTGCAGTGTTCTTAGTAATCCCCCTTTGTGAATTGATTTTTCTCATTTTGTGTTTTTTATATCTTCCAGGACTGTGATGACAGAAGAATATAAAGTGCCTGATAAAATGGTGGGATTCAGTAAGTATTTGGTCTTCTAAGCTTCCCATAGGAATTGTGTTTTAGCGTACTCCTGCAGGTGATGTTGGCCTGTCTGTTCATGACAGTTTCATAAAGCCCTTTCAAAAATAAGTTGCAGGACAATGTTTGAAATGCTGTGTTCTTTGGTGGAGAATAAAGCCTTTACAAAGCTTTGATATCTGTGTTGACAGACTATAAACGCATAATCCTACAAATTGTTGTGTTTTTTTTTTTTGTTTTTTTTCCTTTTTTCTTTGTTTTTGTGTTGCAATTAACTTTAGCAATTTTTCCCCAGTAATTGGACGGGGTGGGGAACAAATTTCACGAATCCAAACGGAGGCTGGCTGTAAAATTCAGATTGCGCCAGGTAAATCCCTATTATGTTTTTGTGCCTTTCTTCCTGTCAGCATTTATATATGTTGCTGTTTGTTTGATGCTGTACAGTCTGTGTTTATTGAAGCACTGCAAAACTCTGATGACCCTTTCACACTATTGTGCTGCATTGGCACATGTGCGTTTATTGTACAGTATAGAAGCCAATTCGTTTGTATAGGCTGCCTAACCCACCAAAAAGGTGCATGTTGCATTTTTGACAGTGCATTACAGTGCACGTCCATCAGCAAGGTACATTGGAGTTCCATATAACATGAATAGCAATGCAAAAGCATGAATTGGGCCCTTAAAGTGATACTAAAGGTAACTTTTTTGGGGGCCTAAAATAAAAAAAGATGTTCTACTTACCTGCTCTGTGCAAGGATATTGCACAGAGCAGTCTCTTACCACCTCCATAAACGCCCACAGCCCCAGTAAGTCACACCCTTGCTCCGTCCTCACAGGAGGTTGACAGCAGAAGGAGCCCATGGCTTCTTTTGCCCTCATGTCTCCTGCGAGACCTGGAAGAGAGGATAGCGGTGCTGCAGCCTGGACAGTGCTGGATAGGCAAGTGGTTGGGGATTGAGCAGAGGGGGACAACTAGTGGGGAGTTTTTTATTTTACCCTAACGCCTCATGTACACTGCTGCTGGTAAACTGACCTTTAGGAGCAGTTGGGCATTTATTTCAACTGCTCCTGAACCCTCCTCTGTTATCTTATCAGTACATGTACACTGGCTCATTTATAGTAGTTTCTAGGCAGTTGTGTTTAGAGGCTTTTTTGGAATGCAAAAAATGGGTCCAGAAGCTGTGTTTAGAGGCATTTCAAGTGCGGCTAAATGCGTCAACTCACATTTAGCAGCGTTTCGTTTACAGGCGGTTATTATAAATTATAAAAAATTATTTTATGAGAACTGCTGAAGCATAGTGATTATTTGCCTGTACCTGGGCAAATAGTAACATTAACACAGCCGGCTCTCGTATCCAGTACCCTTGCGTACCGGAGGACAACCGTGTCCCAATAAGGACAAAAACAGTCGGGCCCTTTGGTGCTTAGTCTGGATTATTGTTGGTTCTATCCCAAAAAGCTTGCTGTACAAAGTTCTTCTTCCCTTTTTCTTACCTAAAGAAGGTACACCAAGTATGAACTCCTACTTTTGCTCCACTATTATAATTGAAATGTTGCTTATGACAACCACTTAGCCACTAGCTTTTAGATGGGAAATCTGTACCATCAAGAGTCTTGCAAGTAAAGCTCCAATTTACCAGCTGAAATGCCTAAATTTTTAAATGCACAAAATCTGTTATTTTCTTTAGCGGCTCTTGTTCACCACACAGTTCTGCTATATTCCATAGCTAGCAGGGTTAATCCATTGCCTGTTCTGCTCTAACTTACTGTCACATGTGTGCTCCTTGCACAATAATCTTCATACAATATAGAGCCTTCCTTTGCTTTCCTCCACCTGTAAGCTGCATGAATAACCTAATTTCAGCTCCTGTGCCTGAAATATGAATGACCGTGATGTACCATGTAGTAAAACCCCATCTGCTCACAGTATATAACCTTCAGCTGTAACTTGTGATGAGATGTATAAAATTAGAATTAATGTTTTAATGTTGTGTTAATCACCACTCCTGTGACCAGTTTTCAGCCAACAGCATACTAAAGTCTGCTGACCTCACTGAGCATGTCTAGGCTCTGGATAGATCCTGATTTTAAAGTCTGGATCCAACTAAATTTCTTGTGCAGCAGCTGGCCTTGCCTCTCTGCTCACCACTAAGAGCCTGAGCTGGCCTCTCCTGAGCCCGGTGCTCCAGTGATCGCTGGCTAGGCAGAGCAGAGAGCGCTGACTGACAGCCAGAAGACTGAGCGATCAGCATGGTTTGAATCGATTGGTTCTCGGTCTTAGGCCCCTTTTCACACGGGACAGTTCCGTAATGATCTGCCCTGTAAACATCAGCTTGCTCAGCGGGGATCGTTCCGTTAATCCCCGCTGAGCTGGCGGATGATAGGGCGGGACCGCCCTGTCAGATCTCCGTTCTCCTCTATGGGGGATTGGATGAACACGGATAGAAAAATAGAGTTTTCCTCTGTCTGCAGAATCGGACCATAGCGGAGACGGACGATATCAAGTGTCAGCGGATGTTCATCCGCTATCCCATAGGGATGCATGTTTGTCCGTATTTCATCCGAAGATGGATGAAATACGGATGTACATTTTTATTGTAAAAAGTGGTAAGTATTATACTCGCAAGATAACAATTGTATCAAAGCTTATCACAAAGAGTAACACTATCCAGTCCATGATCTTTTGTTAAGGACTGGATGGCGCTACTCCTTGTGATGAGCTTTGATACATTTGTCATCTTGTGAATATAATCCTTTTTACAATAATAAAAGCCATGTTTTTAGGATCATGCTCTAGGTCGGTGTGCCGTCGGTTTTTGTTTTGTGATTCCACTTTATCCAGAAATAGGAAGATTTTCTTTTGGTTGGAGTCCCACTTTTTGTTAATGTTCTCAAGTTAACCTAGAAAGTAACATGCCAATGACTGTACAGATGAAAATGTGGATTTCTTAAGGCTCATACTGAAATAGAGGCAGCGCTATCATTTCAATGACATTTTGCATGCTGTTTTCTAGAGGCAAAATATGTACAATAAATTCAGTGTAAATGTTGGTAAATGATTGAAGTAAATTGAATATTGTCCCGTGAATTCTTTGTTTTTCAGATAGCGGTGGAATGCCAGATAGGCCCTGTGTCCTCACAGGAACACCGGAAAGCATAGAGTAAGTGCTTTGTGCCTCCTGTTACTCCACTGAGTCTGGGGGCCTCATCTGCACTAGTAACTGCTACAAGTAATCCTTTCCTTTTTGTGTTTAGTAGAGGTTTCAGACAAATTGCCATGTAGCAAAGTATAATCTCCCTCAAATCTTTATCCACCAGCCCCCAGTCCGTCTTTTTTTTTTTTTTTTTTTTTTTTTCATCCTCCAAAAGCTACAGTGTCTGTTCCACAATTACAGTGCGTTTTTTCGCTTGGTGAGCGAATACAAAAGTCCTTAAAGTATCACAGCAGGTAGAGGTGATGCTGTGTACCTCCCCCTCTACTCCACTCCTGTCCCCAATCCTGCTTCGCATCACAAGGGCTTGGCTCAGAACTGGCATTGGGCAGCTATCTTTCACGTTCCCAGTGTCTGGAAAAGATAGCTGGTTTTGCTGCATCCCACCAAGTCTCGGGACTTTTCAGGGCGTTTCATAAGCCCACTCATTCGTGCCAGGCTGCTGTGACCGCTGATCTGGAATAAGTGTTATTGGCAACTGCATATTACACAGCAAGTGCTAGAGTTGTTGCTTTGTTTTGATTTTTTTTTTTATACCCATTACTCTTTGCACTTTCTCTGTGCTGTGGCTGTGTAGAGAGGGTTTTTCTCATTTTCATAGGAAACCCCAGTTCAACCTAGTTGTGCCTGAATATAATAGAAAATTGATACTTGACATTAAACTAGAATAAAAAGAAACTGGGCAGCATGGTGGCTAAGCAGTTAACACTGGGTGCAACTCTCATCAGACATTCCCTGTGTGAAGTTCATGTAAGGGTTCCCCTGGGACCAGTCCACAGATATAGTGGTAAGTAAGTTGGCTTTCACCTAGCTTGGCCTGAGATTGTGTGTGCATAATAGATCAGCCATTGTCAACCAGGGTTCATTCAGAGGATACTATAGGTTTCTTAAGGCACAACTCCAGGCAAAGTCCCCCCCCCCCCCCCCCCCCCCATGCAGTGGGACTTTGCCTGCACTGCATGGGTTATCTGAACACAGCGCCTATACTCACCTGATCCTTCAATTCTCCACGTCCAGTGGTGGACTGTTCCTGATAAATTCATATTCAGAACTTGATGGGCATCGGGAACACTCCAGTGCACTGGACCTCAGGGGGGCAGGAGCCAAAGGGACTAAGGAAAAGGAAAGCTCTAAGGCTGCATTCACACCTGAGCGTTTTGTAGCTTGAAGCCTGAAGCTACAAAACACTAGAGGGGAAAAAATACATTATTCTCTATGGAGATGGTTCACATCTCCACTCCAAAACGCCTAAGGCCCTACGCCTGAAGCTCAAACAAGTTCCGGACCCTTTTTTTCACGCGAATTGGGCAGATTTGGACGTTTTTATTCTTTTTACATTAGTGACCTTTTGCTCTGCACAAAATTTGCGGCAAAACGCTGCAAAAAACGCTGCAATTCGCACGATTTTCTGCCTGAAAAGCTACGCTCAGGTGTGAATGCAGCCTAAATCTCACTTGAAACTGTGGCTGAATTTATGTCCCATGTGATGGTGCCATCTTCAGTAATCTTTTTCATTTTTTTTAAAGGTGCTATTCTGATCGCCTTCTTCCCACTGACCAACAAAATAAGGGGCATTTTTCCCACTGACAAGTTAATTTAAGCAGAGATTTCCGAAGATCTGAAAATGTATTCAAAGCTTCCCTTTGAGTTCAAAGGTTGAGAGGCTACCTTTAGATTGAAAGCACTTCTAAACAAAGACTAATGTGGCATGTTGAGTGTTATACATATGAACAAAAATACAGATATCTAAATATATTTATTTAAAGTACCGTAAAAGTAAAGTAAAACTAGCGTTTTAAAGCAAGTTGTGTACTACAAAGAAGGGATCAGATAGGGCGCGGCCCTTTTATGAAAGGTTTTGTTTATTTTGAATAGGTGGTTTTAAACTCCCTTGCCTTTGTTTATGTAGCTTTATAGAGCTAGGTCTGTAGAAGAATGTAATGTCACTTTTAATGGTGTTCTGAGATGAGTGACAGTTGTGCCCAGAGGAAATTGCAGCTTTCAAAAAGACTGGTGACATATTAAAGGTTGTAGTGATAAGTTATGCATTTTCTACCCCTTTACACTTAACAATAAACCTGTATTGCAGGGATATGCAATTAGCGGACCTCCAGCTGTTGCAGAACTACAAATCCCATGAGGCATAGCAAGACTCTGACAACCACAAGCATGACACCCAGAGGCAAAGGCATGATGGGACTTGTAGTTTTGCAACAGCTGGAGGTCCACTAATTGCAGATCCCTGCTGTATTGCCTTCAAGTAAGTCTTTGGAGTTACTTTGCAAATACAGTGCAAGTTCCTATGCAGATAAATGTTGAAATTTGCTTATGAAGAGTCCCCCACCCCCATTTGCAATGTCCTGGCTTTACCTGAGGCTGTTTGGCCACCATGCTTTGTCTTGTGGGTGGCATATGGGGGGTGTACCTGTCTTCCCCTTCATGGAGGCTCTGGCAGCAGTATGTGCCCAGGGAGGAATGCCCAGAAAACCAGCAGTCTGCTTTTCAATTATTCGTCCCTGGGCAAACACAGCCCTAAATATTGGTAGCACTCACTTTACCATCCAGCCGCTGTAGCTGTCGGTTTTCTCAAAGCATTTACCAGGCTGCTGACTGTTGGGCTGGACTGTGTATGTCTGTGCCTTCTAGCCACACCTGAATGGTAGTCTAATGCATCGGGGCTTAATGCCCAGCATGCATGAGGCCTAAGGCGTCAAGGAATTTTTTTTTACCTATATTAGATTTTTGGCTTGGGGAATTTCATTTTTTTATTTTTATTTTTATTTTTTTATATTTAAACAGGTGTATGGGCTAGATCTGAAGGAAAGCGTAAGGGTTGATTTACTTCAATATTTATTGTACTCAGCTAAATGCATTTATCTCTTATCCCTACAGGCATGCAAAGCGTCTCTTGGGTCAAATCGTGGACCGCTGTCGAAATGGGCCTGGTTTTCACAGTGAAATGGATGGCAACAGCACTGTCCAAGAGATCCTCATCCCAGCATCCAAAGTTGGCTTGGTTATTGGCAAGGGGGGAGAGACCATCAAACAGCTGCAGGTAAAAGGTCCTGCCCCATGTTTTGCCAAAAAACTCCAGCACAGCATGGGTTAATATGACTTTTATCCTTGGGTCCATTATCAGCACCACCCCCCCCCATTGCCCTTTTCCTTATCCATACCATTTTGCTAATAGTTCAGCTCTGCAGCAGGTATAAGTGTGTGTAATTATACTCAGTGTGGAGCATTTCTTTGTGGGATGTTAATATTCAGAGTGCAGACTGCTGCTAATTAGCACTTAATTCCCGGTACCTCAGTACCTTTTTTAAAAGTGCTTTTTATTTCTTAAATTTCTGTTTTAGCTAAAAAAAAAAAAATTAAAATTGTCATTTTAGAATGCATAGTATAAATGCAGCTTCAAGCGGGCGAGTGACTGATATTAATCGCTAGTTCCAGTTATGCGATAAGCAATCTACAAAATAAGTGTAAGAATTCACTCTTAACGCACATTAGACAGGTACTCAAAATGTCACTGATTTGATTAATGGCTACAATGTATTGCTTTCTTGAAGCTGATGGAGAGGTAAGCCCTTGCATACTTGGGTTACTATGGTGAAAACATTAGAAATAAGGTATTTTAAATTTTACCCATTACTTGTAAGAAAACACATTCTTTACAGTGGGAATTGCACTTTGGATTTGTAGAACAATAATTAGCTTCTGGTTTTTAAATGAGGAATTAGTTGGTTTTGATGCCAGCATGTTGGTGCTGCTTCCTTTTGGCACAGAAGCTGGACCTTTTTGTGGCTTTAGAATGGCTGCTGCAAAGTAAGTATAGATCTAATCTAGATCTTAGTGTATGAGGTTAAGGTTTCATTTGGGGTTAGTTTTTAAGGGTTTAAAAAAGGGCAATAAGGCTGGGTTCACATGTGTGGCCTCTGGAGTCCGGTGCGGTTTGCAGATTTTTACCTGAAATCGCACCTGAACTGGAATGAAAAAACGCGCAGGGCTCTTTTTGCAACTGCACCACTTCCGCCCTGCACATGTGTTAATGCCGATGCAGTTCAAAACGCATCTGATTTGCATATATGTGAACAGAGCCTAATATGTATTTTTCAGGTGGTTTTCATACTGCTTTCCGTTCTTAAGTAGGCCTTAAGTTTTTATTTTTATTTTTTCGATTAGCCAGTGGGCTGATCTTCTTTTTTTTTTTTTTTTTTTTTTTTCTGAACGGATTCTCCCATCCATGTATACGAGGTGGAGGCGTGAATGCTCCCTGCTGAGCTATTGTATTATGACAGTGAGGACTCTTTCACTGTCAGAATACACTGATCAGCTCACTGATCCACTCTGCAGCCCATTGGCTGCGTGCACTGTTTGAAAAAATATTTACTAGTAGTCCTGTTCAAGAACAGCCAGTCGTTCATTAGAGAAACTCCTCCCAAATGGGAAAGGCCATAGATTAATCGAAATTCGGCCAGTTCCTGCTGCACCGGCTGATTTTTGGATCCAGCTCAAAGGATAAGTTTGCCTTTCAGAGCATGTTGCGTGCATAAAACATGCTCCAGACCTGCTGCCAACATCTCATACCCCCCCCCCCATGACAGTATTTTGCCCACACAGCTGCATCATTCATTCACAGTGATCTGTGAATGAGAGCACTACATGTACCGTCAGCCATTGCAGCTGATGGCTTGTAGTTTTTAAACTGCGAGCACTCTTGTAGTTCATTCACAGGCCCTGCATCTTTTAAACAGTCAGCGCAAATTGGATGTACAGGCTGAAAAGTGGCTTATTGTGTTTAAATATAGATATTTGAAGAATAATCAGTAGACCCATCTGTGTCTTAGTGCAGTCACTTTGATTCCTGCTTAAAGTGGTTCTTTGCCATGTATGAAACAAAACCTACAAATACTGTAGCTGCTGACTTCTAATAAAAGGACTCATCTGTCCAGAGATCCAGCGCCGTCCTCACCGTGACTGGTTCTTTGCTCGTCCTCAGGTCCTTGAGACCGGCATGTTTACTGTGGGCAGACGGCTGTGATTCCCTGCGGCTTCACAGCCAGCTTTCCACTGCACACGAGCTGCGCTGCACCTTGTGAATGGTCCCACAGCCTTCTGAGACCTGTGACGTGTCCCAGAAGGTTGTTGGGGCGGAGGGCAGTTGAGGTGAATTTCCAATGGATCCGCTGAGGCAATTCAACTGGAAGTGAGCGTGGGTACCTGTCGAATCCAGGTTTGATAGCTGTTGAGACAAGATATCTGTCACTGAAGGAGTACATTGTTTTTAGTGGGTTGAAGAACTCATAGACTTGCATTGTGAGCAGTAGTAAATCATAACCATTGTTTTAGCATTGCAAATCTGGACGTAGAACCTGTATTCAATAGCTATAACTGCCTATATGTACATATATAATTATATATTACACCTAAAATCAATTTTTTTTTTTTTTTTTTATCTTGGCACATCTTGTTTACTTCAAGCTTATCCATGCTGGTCTGATGCACTGATAAGAACGCAGTCTTCTTCATCTGTATCAGACCCACGTGGAAGTACACTCTGGGATGCATGTGGATATTCGTACAGCTGGCTGCATGTTATTGATGTGGACAGTCTGCCTGCATGGGTCTGCACAGAACACAGCCTC
Source organism: Lithobates sylvaticus (assembly GCA_028564925.1). Lineage (NCBI taxonomy): Eukaryota > Metazoa > Chordata > Amphibia > Anura > Ranidae > Lithobates > Lithobates sylvaticus. The sequence continues at coordinate 113,142,539 of CM053033.1, forward strand.
TTTGCATGGTTGGACGGTGTACAGATCCATACACCTGTGTAAATAAAGCCTTCGGCCCCTTTCACATCGGTGGATCGATTTGAGTTTGCCTATCAATTTTTCAGGCAGAGCCGATTAGACCATCCATTGCCATCTATGGAGCGATGGGTGTAAACCGGCATGTGTTTATTTACACCCACCAACGTCCGATCCTGTCTGCTAGAAAACAGATGGATGAGGGATCTGTTCTCCCCCCCCCCCCCCCCATCCATCTGGCAGGTCGGATGGATGACAGTTGGATCTGAACACCCATAGAGGAAAGCTGGCTGTGTGCATGTCTACTCTGGAGCAGAGACAGACTTGTCCGCCTGCTCAGTGGAAATCAGCGGACAGATCCTCCACCTGAGCAGGAGGATCCGCTGGCGCAGTTTGCCCACGTGTATGTATCGTGTACACTTAAAAAAAAAAAAAAAAAAAGTTTTAGAGGTGGGAAAGGCTTAGAACCCCTGTCAGATTTTTTTTTTTTATGGAATGGTCACAAAACGGGGATAAAGAAGAAATCTTCTAGATGGAATTAATGTTAGATGACAACTTTCTCGAAGGGGATTGAACCTCATTTTGTGGATTAAGAAGTCAGCTGCAGCATACAGGGCACATCAATAGGTTTGCTTTAATGTCCCCCATGAATTTGGCAATGTACACTCTCCTTTAGTCCTCCACTACTTTGGTAATCTGCTAGGGATACCATTATTCCTGGGCCCTTTAGGAGCTCATGATCACAACACCCCCCCCCGCCCTCCATGTGACAGCACTGGTACTTGGTATTTGGCCCAGCACTGTCCCATAGGAGTGTCCTCAGCTTCAAGGGCTGAACAGAATGGAGGGGGGAGCAAAAGAAAGGTGAGTGTATGTGGGCAGTAAGGCATTAAATGGATAGAAGATATAGTAGATATTTTTACATTTTTAGGTTGTCTTGCTATTATTCATTCAAAGTTATTAGAAAAATTAAATTCTTAACTTTCCTGGTAACTTCTTACATTAAAAAACACAAGGCCTAGGCATTTGGTCACATGATCTCTGGTGAAGGGAAGGGTTGGAGATCAGACTTGGCTGATCATCCAGTTGAGCAGAGATCACATGGTCAAATGTCTTGGCTTTTGATTGTTTTAAATAATTTTGAAGACAGACTGAAGCAGGTCAGGAAAGTGCTTCAGCTTTTTATTTGTTTCTATGTGTACTGTTAACATAGCTTTGTGTCATTAGATATTGGGTCAATTTTTAAGTGGTTGGTTTCATGGAACCTTTTGTGGGGTTATTTGAGTAAGCTAACTCTGTAGCTAACACCATTACTTAGGTGACATTTGTCTGTCTGATGGCTGTCTGTCTGTCACTTCTTAAACATCTCATTTCATGACACTTGCTCTCATGTTGCAGGAGAGGACTGGTGTTAAAATGATCATGATCCAAGACGGCCCATTACCAACAGGTGCAGACAAACCCCTTCGGATCACAGGAGACCCTTTCAAAGTGCAGGTGTGTGAGCTTTGTGAGCCTGACCAATAGCAGAGCTTTGATTACTGAAAGCTGAACTCTTAGACAAGTGACTTTATTTATGTGTATGGTTTAGCTGGCAAAAAAAAATGTAATTCTGTCCAGCCAGTCTCCTGATCCAGGCAGCTTTGCCAAACGGCATAGCCAGTGATGTCACTTTTACCAATACCATTAAAGGGCAACTCTAGATTTAGCTTAAAGGCAAGCAGAAGGCTGTCTTTTTTTTCTTTTTTTTTTTTTCCCCCCTCCTAAAACTGTAATGGGATTTTAAGGGAACTGATTGGCCTCTAGTGCTGTCCCTCCCTGTTCCTGTCTGATGCTGCTTTGGGGATTACAGGAAGCTAATATATAGGCAATAATGTTTATTTGTTCCTTCCTCAACCCAAAATGATGTGGTCACTCAAGTATTGCTGTTGTATATTCTCACTTGCAGTTTCCCACTGCAGTATGGGAGAAGGAAAAGGACAAATCTTCCTGTTGTGGGTAACAAGAACAGTTTTCCTTTTTAGATGCTACTAAAAGTCCTTACATCTAAGATCTGAGCACTGTTACTTCTCTGAGGATTCCAATAGTGGGAGGGATTGCAGCACTGTACAAAGAATTGGAGCAATCCAGAAAGTGGAAACAAAGGAAAAGGCCAAGGGGACCAGAGCAGTGTGGATGATGAATGTTGTTGCCTGAGTCAGAGCAGCAAATGCTGTGTACAACGTTGTCATGATGGTGTGACCCCAGATGCAGCAGCACAGAGGTAGTAGATGGGGGCACTGCCTGCTTTTACATATGGAGTAGGCATTAGATTTACTGGCAAGAGAAAACTTGGCAGGTGGGGGTGACGTTAAAGGTATGCTCAGATGAAAAAGGAAAAAAAAGGAGTGGGTATGTGGCTTATGTTTCTTGTACATTTTTAAAACCATTGGTTTTTTTTTTTTTTTTTTTTGGCAACAGCACAATTCTGGATCTCAATTGTGCTACTGCCAACATTTCAGCCTGATATAGTAGTAACACCCTTTTTTAAGCCCGCCTGATTGCATACCTCTAATAAAATATGTTTTACAATGCCTCATGGGACTTGTAGTTCCAGAACAGCTGGAGGTCCGCAGTTTGGAAATGCCTGCAATATAGTAACACTGTAGTATAGTACTTGCTCTTTTATGACCGGAAAGCTGTTTTTGTGGCAATGGTTGTGGACTTAAAGCTCAATTCCAGCTAAAACTTTATTTTTTTTAAGCTGAACTACACCACATCTGAGCACCAAAAGCATTTAATATTTTTAAAGCAAAATCTCCCATCCATTTATGTCTGTTTTTTTTTTTTTGGCTGGGAAATCACTTTGAAAAACACCCCTGAGCATTTCTGCCTGTGTCCATCTTGAGTAAGGGCAGATGATTCATATAGCATTTACTTCCTGGAATCTATCTGCCCTTAGCTCAAGCATGCAGTAGGGTGTGCTTAGCAGAGAGAGCCCCTCCTCTCAGCTCCTGAAGACTCCTGGGCTCTATGACCTCATTTGCCTAGGCCAAAAACCAGGCAGTAACTGAAGAAATTTAATTTTAAAAAGTTTTAAAACAAGTAAATTAGAATATACCTTCCTATCTATTTACTAATGCTAGCAGGATAAAGTTTAAAAAAAAAAAAAAAAAAAAAAGTCCATGTTGATTGAGAGAGTAAAGTTCCACTTCAAGTTTAGGATAGTAGAAAAGGATTAGTACCCCTAACTTTTCTTTACACTACCTGTCTCCATTGTATTGCTGGGACAGAAAGTGATGGGAAATCCCTTCAGTGGGAAAGGAGAGGGGGGTGAGGGTGAAATCAAGGGAAGGATTAGAACCTTTGTCATGTTTTTACTGTCTTTTCCCCCAGTACCAATCACTTAACTCAGTTTTTTATCCAGCTATCACAGACAGGAAGTGAAATTCTCCAACAGGGTCACAGACAGTGATATGAACTTGCAGAAGTAGTCTTTAGTTTTGGGGTGAAGTTGTGATTTAAGTAAAATGGTATGCACATGCTCTGTATAAGGACACATGCTTTAGCCTGCATGAATGCTGATGCATGCCTACACCATAGATGACCACCAAGGCAGGGCTAATGAGGAAGGAAAGGAAGCCTGTGTTCCGTAGACCTTGTTGATGATAGTGAGCCACTATTGAGTGTATGCCAGGGCCTTACGAAAACTATAACCATTAAAGTTACAAAGGCTAACAGAATATGTAAAAAGACAATTAAGGCTGCAAAAATTGAAAATGATTGACAGAATAGGACAGACCCCAATGCATTCTTCCAATTTGTTAACAAAATGTCAGGTTTGAGCATGTACAGGTGCGGCTCAAAAAATTTGAAAATCATCAAAGTTAATTAATTTCAGTAATTCAATTCAAAAAGTGAAACTCATTACACACATTGTTCTATTTCCTGCATTTTTTTTTTTTCTTTTAATTTTGAGGGTTATGGCCTACAGCTGGTGAAAACCCAATATTCAGTATCTCAGAAAATGTAAATATTGCATAAGGCCAATAAAAAATAAACAAAACATTTTTAATACAGAAATCTTGGCTTACTGAGAAGTATGTCCGTGTATAGTATGCACTCAATACTTGGTCGAGGCTCCTTTTGCATGAATTACTGCATCAATGTGGCACGGCAGGGAGGCGATCAGCCTTTGGCACGGCTGAAGTGCTATGGAAGCCCAGGTTGCTTGGATAGCAGCCTTCAGCTCATCTGCAGTGTTGGGTCTGGTGTCATCTTCCTCTTGACAATACCCCACAGATTCTCTATGGGGTTTAGGTCAGGTGAGTTTGTTGGCCAATCAAGTACAGTGATACTACGATCATTAAACCAGGTATCGGTACCTTTGGCAGTGTGGGCTGCTGGAAAATTAAATCAACATCTCCATAAAGCTGGTCAGCAGAGGGAAGCATGAAGTGCTCTAGAATTTCCTGGTAGAGGGCTACGCTGACTTTGGACTTGACAAAACACAGTGGACCAACACCAGCAGATGACATGGTTCCCCAATTTATCATCACTGACTGTGGAAACTTCACACTGGACCTCATGCAACTTGAATTCTGTGACTCTCCACTCTCCAGACTCTGGTAAATTGATTTCCAAATCAAATGCAAAATTTACTTTCATCCAAAAAGAGGACTTTTGATCACTGAGCATTAGTCCGGTCCTTTTTCTTAGCCCAGGTAAGATGCTTCCGACGTCTCTGGTTCAGGATTGGCTTGACACAAGGAGTTGCTACATATCCTGGATATGTCTGTCTGGTGGCTCTTGAAGCACTGACACCAGCGGTAGTCCACTCCATGTGAATCTCCCCCGAATTCTTGAATGGCCTTTGAGTCACAATCCTCTCAAGGCTGAGGTTATCGTTTTGCTTGTGAACATATTTTCTACCACACTTTTTTCCTTACACTCAACCTTCCATTAATATACTCAGAGTTAATTAGCTGATTGCAGTATGACACCATGAGTCTACAATATTGAATTTTTTCACAATATTCAAATTTTTTGAGATGCTGACTTCTGGGTTTTCCCTACCTGTAAGCCATAATCCTCAAAATTAAAAGGAAATGGATCACTGTGTGTTCTATAAAAGATGAGTTTCACTTTTTTAGAACTGAATTATTGAAATCAAAAAGTTTGTTTTCAAATTTTTTGAGATGCACCTATAGGTTCTTTACTAGATAATTTTGAGTTGGTGACAAAGAGAGGGCAAATGTCTTAAATACCCTTTTCAGCTCTGTGTATACAAAGGAATATATGGAGGCTCATGTCCTTATTGGGTATAGTACTATTGGTATAGTCCCAAATGATCCACAATGCCTTAAAATTGACATGGTCCAGAACCTTTAAACAAAATAAAGGTGAATGCACCTGGCTTACATTGATGGGTCCTCGAGTCCTGAGTCATGGAGAAAGGGCAACCAACTGATAAGAGGAATGGAGGAGCTCAGCTATGAGGAAAGATTTTTCTCTTAAGAAATCGATATTATTGGGGATATGATCACCATGCTCAAATACTTAAATGGTCCATATAGTAAACTCAGTGTAGTTGTTTACTTTCAGATCATTACAAAGGACAATATGTCTGGAGGAAAAGAAGATTTAAACTTTGCATATGGAAAAGCTGCTTCACATTAAGAGCTGTGACAATGTAGATGACTTCCCCCAAAAACTAGTTTTTCTCAATAGATTGTGTTAAAGGGCTGGATGCATTCCTAAACGCACATAATATAATTGGATAAAATTTTTTAGAGGTCATAACACCAGGGGTAGTTGATCCAGGAAATATATTTGTTTTCCTCCTTGGGGATCAGGAAGGATTTTTTTTCCCCCCACTATGAACTATGAGTAAATTGGATCATGCTTTATTTTAGTTTTTTTCCTGTGGATCAACTGTGGGTTTAGGATAGTGTATATGGAGGTTTTCTAATTTATTGCACTAGATGGACTAGTGCCTTTTTTTTCAACCTGACTATAACTATGAATGCTTCATATGTTTAAATTTAATGCAGCAGTGCATGTTTTTTGCATGTAACATCAAGGTAATGTTTCATAGATGGTCCATATACATAATCATTTCATAAATAGCCCTGCACATATAGGCCTTCGCTTTCCCGCTGCTTTTAAATCATCAGCTTTTTTGCTTTGTTTTTTTTTAAAGGCCATGTTCTGTTATAATGGACTGTTTGTTTTTAAATAAGGCCGTCCAAAGGTGACGTTTTTTGGTTATAGGTGGAGCCTAGCCAAGTCAGCCCCTGATTATTTTTTTTGTCTTCGGTGCTTAAAAGTTGAGATCTCCCTGCTCTTAATTAGTTTTGTTTCTCTGGAAAATTTTGAGCATTCACACTAATGTGTTTTCACCTCCTCCTTTTTTTTGTTTTTTGCTTTTATTATAATCTAAATAAAAGACAAAGGGAAGAGTGGGAAACCCATAAGAACACATTCATACTAGAATGCAGTGAATTGCAGCTCATGCTTTTTCTTGTGTTGGGGTGCCATTCAAAATAAATGGTATTGCATTGCAAACGTTTATGGCGCACTACCGTAGTAGTGTGAAAGAACCCAAATAAGAACACATGCTGATGGGCGTTTGTCCACACAGCTCAGGAGGAGATCAGCTACTCTTGTTAATGATTTCTGAATAATCCCAGAAGGGTCTCAAACTGATGGCAAATAAATGCCCTAATGGCCATAGCGGGTGTACAAAGCCAGAAACTCAGAACAGAGCTCTCACCAATAGCATCCCTGAGAGATGAAGAAAACCATCAGTGACTTAGCCCTCCACCTTCTACCAAACGCCAAAATATAAGGTTTAGAGTCACTGACTCTTCACCTTTCATGACTTTGTGTACATAAAATTACTAGCTCCCCAGCTTTTAATTTTTAAATGTAAGTTACTGACTATTTTTTTTTTTAGCAAGCAAGAGAGTTGGTACTAGAGATCATCAGAGAAAAGGACCAGGCTGATTTCAGAGGTTTACGCAATGACTTCAGCAGCAGGATGGGAGGAGGCAGCGTAGAGGTAAGTCAAAGTGTACTTTTATCTTCAATTCTACTATTTACCTTTTTTTCTTGTCACTTTGCAAATTCTGATATTGGACTTAACCCGGTGTGTTTTAATGTGACTACATAACTTATTAATATAACTTCCATCATCTACCAAACACTGAAATAAAAGTTTAGGGCTTACGGATTCCATTTACTATTATGGCTTTTTGGACAAAGTTAAATACTATAAAAATCCTACCAATCTAGCTTGCAGTCTGTATGTAGCAATATAGATATTGGGGAGTTTGCTAGTAGTACTTGTGCTGTAGGAGTAGTAGTAAGAGATGTCTGTTGGTTTGGCGGTTAATGATTTCCTGACACCATGTGGAATAGAGGTAGAGAGAGAAGCAGCACCACAAGAGAAGTCCTGGTATGTGAAGAAGTTACCAGGGAGGAATGGAGACATTTTTGTGAGCATGTGAAGTTTGTGTTACCACTTGAAACTAAAGGAGATGTTGAAAAGAGACATTGGTAAGGACATATTGGTATACTGTTATTAAATGGACGTGAGATGAGACGTAGTGACAATAAAATGTATGTGAATTCCTTAGGAATAAACTGTTTTTCTACAGTAATTTTTGACCTAAAATGTGATCTAATCATCTAAGTCATTAAACCTTTAAAGCGGCGCTGTACCCGCACAAAAAATATTAAAAGTCAGCAGCTACAAATAGTGCAGCTGCTGACTTTTAATAAATGGACACTTACCTGTTCCTGGTTCCAGCGGTGTAGGCAGAATGTGACGAGAGACCGCTCGTCTCTCGCTGCCCCGCCGCCATCCTCTGTCAGGGAATCGGGAAGTGAGGACGCAACTGCCCGGTTCCCTACTGCGCATACGAGAGTCGCGCTGCGCGCCTCTATTGGTCCCTGCTGTGTCCTGGGAACTGTGTTTCCCAAGACACAACGGGGCAGCTCCGGATAGGGGCGACAACGGGGCAGCTCCGGATAGGGGCGGGACAGCTATACGGAAGTGGGTGCAGATACCTGTATTATACAGGTATCTGCACCCCCCTCCCCCCTGAAAGGTGCCAATTGTGGCACCGGAGGGGGGGGGGGGAATCCGATAAGCGGAAGTTCCACTTTAGGGTGGAACTCCGCTTTAAAGTGCTGGAGTTAAAAGGAAGTGAACCCGAGGGCTACTTACCTGGAGTCAAATTAATGAAATGAGTTTGGAGGTTTGGTCTAGAGCTACTTTGTTTGATAAGACACTAAAACATTTTAGAAATGCAGTTTTATAAGAATCATCAGCTGATGGGAACCATGCCTCACAAAAAAATGAGCTCTCTAAAGACATACGATCAAGAGTATTTGATCTGCATAAGGCTGGAAAGGGATTCAAAGCAATCTCAAAGTGTTAGGCATACATCGGTCAATAGACAAATTGTCTTTAAATGGAGACCGTTTAGTACTGTAGCTGCTCTTCCTAGAAGTGTACCCAGTCAAGATGGCTCCCAAAGCACAATCCTCAGTGAGGTAAAGAACCGATGAGTAACAGAGGCTTGAAGACTTCACTGCAACTGACAAACATCCCTGCTCCCACATAGCCCCAGTTTTTCAAGGCTTCTTAGCGCTTTGCTTTGGTGTATACCTTCCAGTTTTACTTCTTTATTCTTCCCGGCAGACCCTGCCCTGCAACTGCCGTTGCTGTCATATACATTAGCCAAACCTTGGGGCATGCACCATGTTCTGCCTCCTGTTCACTAGTCTGGTTTTCCATAGCCGATCCTGGTTCTCTGGTCTGTCCCCCTGTGTCGCACAGCAGGTACCTGCAGGACTGGCAGTGTTGAGGTATTTATTAGCCTGTACATCTGTGTTCTGACGTGTCCCTGTAGCAGAGGCACCCATCAGTGACAAAAACACAGGCACCAGGGCACAATTTCTAGTCGCAACGGCGACCTGGGATTTTTCGAGCCCTGCCTTGGTTCAGCCACACCCACAGTTCTCCTGTGACCGATTGAGGATGTGTCAAACCCTTAGCCTAGAGTCTCTCTTCCCTTCAAGGTGGTGTCCTCTATTCACTTTACCAGGTCATTGCATTGTGCTTCAATTTATCTGTCCTACTCCCTCCATAGTTTGGATGTAGTACAAACTTTTTGAGTTTTTCTTGGCTATGTTATCTTCCAGGCTGATGGAGACTTTGTTGTACCTAAAGGATCTCCAGTATTAGGCAGCCTGTGTATCATTCCACTTTTTTTTGGGGCAGCTCATCATTCAAACCTATAGGCTTGGGACAAAAAGGTCCACCTTTTTCTGTCAAGGCACATGCCATTCGATCAGTAAGTGCTTCCTGGGCTTTTTGTCACCCGGCGTCTGTTTCCCAAAGTCATAAGGCTGCCACCTGATCTGTTCACATAAGGTCCTTTTTAACCACTTCCATACCAGGCACTTTCCCTCATTCCTGCCCCGGGCAATTTTTGGCTTTCAGCACTGTCGCTCTTTGAATGACAATTACATGGTCATGCAACACTGTACCCAATATAAATTTTTATCTTTTCTTCCCATAAATAGAGCTTTCTTTTGGTGCTATTTGATCACCTCTTCGGTTTTAAATTTTTGCGCTATAAACGAAAAAAGACTGACAAAAAAAATGGGCACTGGATAGGGGCTACTGACAGGCATTACTGAGTGGCACTTTTTTGGGCATTGATTGGCACTGTTGTGGGGACTGGCTGGCAGGTGTTGGGCACTGGCAGCTGATGGGCACCTTTTTGATGGGGATGTGCTGATTATCAGCACAGGCTCCTCCTGTCAGCGTGAACAAAGGAAAGCCATTTACCGGCATTTCCTGGTTCACACGATGATCGGCTGTGATTGGTCACAGGCTTCGTACCACGATCTCCGATTGCCACGCTGTGCACCCCTGCATGTGAGTGAAGGCTGTGTTGTCCTGGGCACATCGTATGAAGTCCGGTCAGGATATCGCAACCACTTTGTTGCCGTCATTCTGCTATATGGCGGGCGGCAAGTGGTTTAACAGCTCTCCTGTGTCTCATGAAAGCAACACGCTGCTTAGTTTTGAACACAACACTATGGCTTCTGTGTGTAACAGGACTGTGTTGTGCCCATTGTAATATTCATAGCAGCCAATGAAGGGTGGTTATGAGGCTTTAAAAAAAAAAAAAGAAAAAAATCCTTTTCTTGGAGTTCATTAAGAGCTTGTTGACACGTGCATCAATACCGTGGGTTGATGTAGCATGTTAAAGCATGTTTAAACATCTTTGTGCAATTTCAAGATGAATTCTCAGTGTTTTTTAAATTTTGCAGTTTTTGTTAAAATAATAAAAATGCAATATAAAAACAAGCCTAGGACACTAGACATAAATATTGGCTTTTGGAAAGACTATATTCCATTGTTGTGCTCCTGTTGTCAGCCTTTCATTTGTGCCCCTGGTGGAGACTTCAATTGGTCGTACCAATACACAGGCCTGATGCACCGTTTAGATCAGGAAATCAGTCCAGAGCAATGATGTGCAGCTACTGCTGGAAAACGTCCCATGTACACAGAAACTGACCCAAGGAGGAGATCAGCAGCACTGGGATACAGAGAGATTAAAAAACAAAAGTGGGAAGAATATTTGTGGAAAAGAGACATGGTGATTTGTTTAGGATACACATTGCTTTAGCAAACTGAATGTCCTCTAGTAGGGGTTTACATCCAATATAAAATTGTGGCGGTTAGGCATTATATTTGCTATTTGACAAACACCTTGAAATTGTACTGCTCTGACCGCTGGTTGCTGCTTTTGTCTCACTCCTACCTGTTTTTTTGTTTTTTACAATGCCCAGGTGTCTGTACCTAGGTTTGCTGTGGGAATCGTAATAGGAAGAAATGGGGAAATGATCAAAAAAATTCAGAATGATGCCGGCGTAAGAATTCAGTTTAAACCAGGTTTGTGCAGTATTATCTAATACTTGTAAGTGGTACATGGCTCTGTGTGGAACTGAACAGGGGTCCGAGGGAGTCGCATGTCTTCATTGTTTTCAATATTGCTGCATTTGTTCAGTCCAACACCAAAATACAGCCCCCCCACAGTGCAATATATACAGCATTTTAGAATGAAGATTAACGTAAACTTGTCGCAAACCCTGAAATATCAAAACTGATTCAGAAAATTCACAAGCAGAGATTACTTTTATTGAATAGCACATGCTATTAATTATAAGTAGACCCAGACATGTTATGTGCATATCTCAATTTCCCTGTGAAACTAGCTTAGCCCTGCCTCTCTATCCTTCAATTATTGGCTTCAATGAGAAAAGGATGGTTTGCAAGGGGGTGAGGCGCTGGGTCCAAGCCAAAAGTGGAAGAAAACTCTAACTAGACTTAGAAATGGTCCCTCCCTCCTTCCCTGCCTAACCTGTATAAAGATCTGTGTACTTGCCTATTTCCATGATCCTGCAGCTCTGTGACGGAGCGTTTGACAATGACTGTGAATTCTGCGAGCTGTGATGTCACCCATAGGCTTCTATGGCCCAGCCATTGGTTGGGCTCCCTCTCCCCTGCAGCAGCTGGCAACGACTTGAGGGATAATGTGACCGAAATGGATTAGAAATTCTTAAGCACACACATGTTTTGATACAGAATAAGTAAAGGGGACATTTAAAAAAAATTCTTGTTTAGGACTTTCTTTTCTTTTAAAGTCAAAACTTTCATAAAAATGTAGCTACCCATATCTTGGGATCAAATACTATTTTCATATAGACTCTGCTTTTTTTTTCTCATGATTTAGTTGCCCGGGTTTGTGACAAGTTTACTTTTAGACCCATTTCACACTGGGGCGGTTTTCAGGTGCTTTACGCTGGTAATAGCCTCTGCTAAACGCCTGAAAACGGCCTCCCATTCAATCCAGTGTGACTTTTCACACTGGGGCGGTGCGCTTGCGGGACGTTTGCGAAAAGTCCTGCAAGCAGCATCTTTGGGGCGGGTTGGGAGCACTGTATATAGCGCTCTGAAAAACGCCCTGCCCATTGGAATGAATGGGCATCACTTTTAAAATGCCTGAAATGCAAAACTGGAGTTTTTAACCATTTTTTGGGGGGGGGGGGGGGTTAAAAGCGTCCGAAAAGCAGCACAAAAGCGCTGCTATAACTGCTATAACTAGCCGGCACTTTCATAATTGGAAAACAGAAATCGCTTCTTTCCTTTTTTTATTTTTTTTTTAATATATTTTATGCATGTTCCTGCCAGCATTAGCTTTACTTTATTTATTTTCTTCCTCTTGGTCATTAAGGCTGCTGCTTTTCACATTAAAAGATGAAAAGGGAGTTGTTGGAGTGGGCGGGCCAGCCATTGATTTTGTTGCAAAAACAGAATTTTCCATCAAACAAAACCATCAACACTTATACATTTTATGTCTGGCTACAGTTCCACTTTAACCATCCCAGTTTTGTTGTCTGGGTTTGTTTTAACCAACTGCTACTTCTCGTGACAGTTTGCCACTGGGTGCTGTGTGTTTTTTTTATTTTTTTTTGCACATATATTTTTTTAGAAGCCTGTCATTTTTGTGTAATCTGCAGCTTTCAAGCAGAGTCACTGCTGTTATGCTTTAGTTGATGTGGCATGTGCTGGCCTGTTTTTATATACAACGCAGCACTACATAACAGCTGGGTTTACAGCACATGGGGCTAAACGGTTTGCTTTGCTTGTGTTTGCCTCCTGCAGATGATGGAATCAGCCCTGAAAGAGTGGCGCAAGTAATGGGCCTCCCTGACCGGTGTCAGCACGCTGCACATATCATCAATGAGCTCATTGTGACAGCACAGGTGAGACTAAAACTCTATGGACTTGTACTGACATTTCATACCTGCACCTGATCCACACACTCCTCCTTTTGTGCAAAAGACAACATCAGAAAAAACCCAGTTTAATATTTTTGTATATATTTGTTTTCCTGTTTAAGTTAAAAAATGTTTGCAAGAATGCTGTTTCTAGCACTTAGAAGAAAATCTCCCAGTCAACATCTTGTAACTTTAGGCGCTTTGGCTGTACTTGCATTCTTTGCTTCTCATTCTAGGTAGCTCAGGCAGACCATCATCCAGCAGTATGGTGTCAGGTCTTGGCTGTCCACGGTTTTTGTGAGGCGCACTTTCCTTGTTCTGAGAATACTTGAGCTGGCCGTAGAGGAATCGAATCTTGGCAGGGTCCAGCTAATAGTGCACAATAGTGCTAAAAGAGTGATTCCACCATCAACATTGATTGATTGTGTTGTCGGGGGAATTGAATCATTTTCTTTCCTTCCACCTGTGAACTTGGGGCTTCCCCAACAAGCTACAGTATATGTGTGCTAGCCCTATAAAGTGAACCTGTGGCATTGACACTAGAGAGCATATTTTTAGTGAGGGTTTTTTTTTTTTTTTTTTACAAACTTTAGTGTAACTAAAGGCAAACACCCCCCCCCCCCCCCCCCTTTCAGATAGTGTGTGGACATAGATTGGAACACACCTGTTGGCTCTTATCGTCACCTGTGCCCCCATTAGGGAGATTCATCCTCTATCTGTTATATTTACCATATCATTGACGTAAAAGAAAATTTTAATTTTTGGATTGACACTGGACTAGTGATAGAGGGTAAAATCTTCCAGTGGGGATACCATTTCTTTTGACACCCCAAGATTTTCCATCACTTTGGAGGGATAGCTTTGCACTTTATTTGGCTATGGGACAGGAAGTAAAGAGAAATCTCCCCCAAAAAAAAAACTTTTATAACAGCTTTCTCTTATCCAAACTGAAAAAGATGCTTTTACACTTTCATAATTTTTTGATTAGTAAAGTAGATTAGCCACTGGGGGGCGGGGGGTTGGTAACTGTGGAATTACTGCCTCCCTTTTTAAAAAATGCTGCACGGGAAGTGCACTGTTTTCATTGAGTTGGCCAACTTAGGCCTGAATTGCAAGCAGAAGTAGTAAATCACAACTAGGAAAGCACCATTCATGTGGCTGCACATATTATTCATAGAAAACATTTGAAAATATTAAGATATATTGGTAAGATTTAAACCAAGCTTATTTTTCATGCGTTTGTTTTTAAACATTGGAAAGATTATTTATATTCGCTTTTAACACGTGCTTGAAAAAAGCTTTATTAGTTATTTGTTCTGCAGTCTAAATTTATGTGCTGTCTCCTGCAGGAAAGGGATGGTTTTGGCGGCCTGGCAATCGCTAGGGGTCGGGGGCGCAGTCGTGAGTGGAATATTGGTACGTCAGGAGGAATGCAAGAGATCACCTACACTGTGCCTGCAGACAAATGTGGACTTGTCATCGGTAAAGGTAGGCCTTACCAAAAACCACCACACTAAATCGGGAAGCTGTTCCACTTCAGTCTGAACAAGGTTGATGTATTCCCAGCGAGCTGCAGATCTAAATCATTAATTTGATGTCCATAGATGCAGTACACACTTTTAAAGTGTATGTTGGGAATAAAAAAAATATGCAATGAGTCTTTGCCATAGGTGCGCATTTCCTGGTGTTTATCTGCCCTTCAGATAACAAAAAGTGGACACAGGGCAACTGAATCTCTGACCTGATCAACAGGTACGTTGCGACTTTGAAGTGGTTTTCCGGGATTATGGCTGAAGATATCAGCCATAACCCTGGTACCATTTTATACAGCCAGCGGCTGGCTTTCTCATGAAACCATTTTGAGTGGCTTTTGAGCCACTGGACTGCTTTTAGAAGCAGCGGGAGGGGACCCCTCCTGGCACTCAATGGTGTTTCTCAGGCTTACTATTTCCGCCAGTTCACCCCAGAAACGATTCAAGGCTGCCACTGGCTGGTCACACAGGCGATCAAAGAGTAGATCCCCTTTGATCACCTTTATAGCCTTGGACCAAAGCAACGTCAATAAAGAGGCCCTGACATCCTTGTTTGCATACCTTGTAATAAAAATAAGTGATTAAAAAAAAATTAAGGGACAGTGTAAAAATGAAAAGGTAAAATAACCAAAAAACTCTAACCGGGCAACCTGTAAAGGTGTTTAAAGCGTCTATAGATATTTTAAAGTACCGTAGTTTGTCACCATTCCACGAGTGCGCAATGTTTATCTTTTTACATAACACTATCTTTCACATTTTACCAACAAATTTGGATATATATTGTTTTTGCCTTTGCAGAAATACTGTGCGACATAAAAAAAAATTGCCAACAATCGCCATTTTATTCCTTATGGTCTCTGCTAAAAATGTATAATTAGGGGGTTAGAGGTAATTTTCTAGCAAAAAAATTCTAAAATAGCCTCTTCTTTAAGTGGTTATGTTTATAGTTTAATATTTTTTTTTTATTTTTATTCAGAAAATGCATAGAATATAAAAATGCACAGTAGGTACTGGTAGAAACAATAAGCAATAAATCCCCACAAACAGACTAAGGGGAGACATGCATCAGGTCAGGATATTGCACAATGCAAAGAAAAATAAACAAGTTTAAGGAAGAGGATAGTGCAATGTTATGGGGGGGGGGGGGATCTAAATGCCAAAGACATAGTATAAGACCTAATTACTCCCCTGCATAAAGTTCAAGCTGAATTATGCAATCACAATAGTCCCGCATACAGGAGAATGCCGTGTAGAATCGAACTGCCTGTTCTCTGTGGGAGGTGGCTCAACTTGGTGGTTGTTCATTTTTAGAACTAAAGGGAGCAAATGGAAAGAAGATTCAGACTTTGAGTTTTTCTAAACTTTCAGTAATTATCTTGGCTTTGGTTCCTTACTGTTTGTTTTCCATTAGCTTACAAATGCACTAAAATGTTTTTTCTTAAAACATGAATTTATTTTACACATTTTAATTCACTGTGACGGCTTCTGTCTGCTCGCTTCATCTGTCACTCTGCCCTTTCCTCAGCAACAGCTGAAGTCTGCAGCTTTGTAAGGGGGTGAAAAAAACATGTGTTCACCATTATTGGCTATCATGGTGATCACATCACCTGGGGTATTGGGCTCATTGGTGCCCAATCCTTAGTATGAGACTAGTGACTGTTGGTGATAGAGCTGGTCTCCAAACACAGGTGCACACTTCTAGTTTAACACATGAAATGTAGACTCTTGAAGATCCTTCTGCATGTAGAACAGTGCCTGAAAATGTTGACGTAGAAATCCAGGAATTTTCTAGGTTTCATTTCTTTTAGGTTGTCTGTGTCTGGCTTGTAACAGGCTGTGTTGCCTTTTGTCATGTTCAAATTTGCTAAGTGAGCCTTTGCTGAAAAGTCTGGGAGCTTCCACTGTCCCACTGATTTTTTTTTTTTTTTTTAAAGTTGCAGGCTCTGGGGTTGTCATCCTCATCCTGGCTTTATTAAAAAGTGAGTAATTTGATCAGAAACGAGCACACAGCCATGGGGATCTGAAAAGCCAAAACTTCTATACTGCATGCTTTACTCTAGGTCGGCGACTAGGTATTGAAGCTACACACTTGAATCCGCTTCTTTATTACTCCCAGGGACAGTCAGAGGTACACGTGCTCAGTGATTGAGGCAGGTTGTGCAGTAAGGAAAGAGGGGTGCATGGCCTTGAAGAGCCTTAGGCCCCTTTCACACATGCGGACTGTATGTCCGTTTTTCATCCATCTGTTTTTGGATGAAAAACGGACATGCATGCATGTCTATGGGATAGCGGGTGTCTGCGGATGAGCATCCGCTGACACTCGCTATTGTCCAATTCTGCAGACGGAGGAAAACCCTATTTTTTATTTTTTTTTCATCCGTCTGCAGATTGGATGAACACAGACAGTCTGTGTTCATCTGATCCCCCATAGAGGAGAGCGGAGAACTGACAGGGCGGTCCCTGAACTGTGTGCAGGGACCGCCCTGTCATCAGCCGGCTCAGCGGCGATCAGCTGTGCGATCCCCGCTGAGCAGCGGATCTTTACGGGGCAGATCAATACGGATCCGCCCCGTGTGAAAGGGGTCTAAAGTCTGAGTAAATTACAGGTTTCCAAACATGTGGTCCTATCGCCATTATTTTTTTTTTTTGTTTTGTTTTGTTTTTGCATGTCTGTCTGGATTTTTACTGATGGTTTACGGTGTTTTTGTTTGCATTGCTTTTTCTGTTCTGTCTCGGTTACTGTCCCATTCTGCCCATTCTGACATTTGGTTTCTTTTGGCATTCTGCTAGTCTTCAATGTACAACATCAGGGCTTTGTTACTTTCCAGCATCCATAAATCTCACTTGCAGCCTCTGCTTGGTGAAGCATGGCTGTGTAATTAGATTATAATCACAGAACGATTAGCAGCTCGGGCACTTAAGTATATTTAGAACAATTTGTTTACCCAGCCTGCCCTTTGTACCTGCTGTAACACACTAGTCTCTGCTGGGTTGCTGCTCTTGTTCCCTTTTAGTGCACTGTTAATGTGTTGGCGGTAAGGCTACAGCACTGGCAGTTCTTCATAAGGAAAATCTTCAATATATGCCTGCCCTGGAATGGCCATCGCTGACATCTTGTTTGACTTTTGTTTTAAAGCAAACCTGTGCTTTGACCATGCAAGAAAAGGCAATAGGTTCACCTTTGTTGGTTCCCAAAGCTGTTTATACTGTGGCTGCTGGGAGTGAGGAGAAGCAGCCCTCTGTAATCACTTGACTCTTTCTTACGACTTTCCTGAGAAAAGGGACCCATGTAGGAGCGAAGAAAGGGCAAGTCTAAGCAGCTGCGGGAGCTAGCATGGGCAAAGTACAGGTTCACATTAAAAAGCTTTTAATGTGATATTTACTTTTTGATATGCTTGCTTGTCAATATATTGTATTAAATAAGGGTAAAAGTAGATGAAACGGTAGATGAACTAATTTTGTTATAAGAGTCAACCAACCCATAAACTTGCAGTATGAGAGGCAAGCCGCAGTAAAGTGCAACCATTGTGCAGTGCTGGAAAGCTTCAAAGGTGTGTGTGTGTGTGTGTGTGTGTGTGTGTGTGTGTGTGTGTGTGTGTGTGTGTGTGTGTGTGTGTGTGTGTGTGTGTGTGTGTGTGTGTGTGTGTGTGTGTGTGTGTGTGTGTGTGTGTGATGTGATGTGAAAATTTAAAGTGGAAGCTCACCCAAAACTAACGCTAAACCTACTCTCAACCACATTCTAAACCTAATCTATATACCCCTGTATAGAAAATAACTATACTTACCTTTTCTGAAGCCTGTCCAGTCTCCAGCAGCGGCTGTGGAAATAGCTGACAATAGGTGGAAAGTGACGTCCCCCATAGAGTTACTATGGGGCAGCCGTTGTCTGCTGCCTCTCCTGCACACTCCCACACAGTGGGAATTTGACACTGGTAAGACTATATGTTCCCTTTATTTGCCTTGCAATAATGATTTCATACTGTAGATCAGGTTAGCGGTAATGCCTGTGCTGACGACTTTGTTTGGGAGACACTAGGTTAAGAAAGGGGTAACTTCTAACTACGGACTTATTCCAGGCTGGGCAGGATATGCCCAGCGGAAGTACTCTGCAAAGATGCTCAGCCAGCATTTGAGAGAAGTCTTCACCCCCCCCCCCCCCCCCCTCTCCTAGCCCATTCACATTTCCATGATAAACAGTGTGTGTCAGTGACAGGCAGGGGCTCACAGCCTCAGCCTGTCCACTCTGCCTTTTAACTGCCTTGATTAATTGCTTTACAATTTGCCACCCAGCTGGGGGGCCCCTCTCTTACCTCCTCTCCTTACTGTTCCTGTAAATAGGAGCAGCCAGGGAGGAGGGGGCTCCATTCAAAGGCTCTCAGACTGCAGGGACAAATTGGGACAACACCACTGAATACCAGGAGATTGGTGCAATAGCCCATATTAAAATTGGCGTGAAACAGCAGTTGGTTACATGGATAAATAATCCAATGATGTGACCGGTATAGAGAAAAAAACAGGCTTCTGACAAATTTCTTTATAGTGCATGTAAACCCAGTGTGTTTGTTTTTTGTTTTTGTTTTTTTTTAAACTTGTCTACCAGGTGTGTCCAAAATAAGTGAATTTGTTTTCTAATGAAGGTGCCAGTGATAGGACAAGAATGGTCTTTCATACAATAGATGCTGCCTTCTGGTGCTCTGCAAATGGAAGCATCATATACACCATATAGGGGTAAACTGATCTAATAAGCCAGGTGCACAGAAAAATGAGCTTGCTTTTCCTTTGAGTCTTTTCTATGGTTAAAGATGTCCCTTGCTTCTTTACGAATTGCTATAGGTTGGAAATAAATGACCTTATAGGGTTGATTTACTAAAACTGGAGAGTGCATGTCATACTTGCCTCCACTGTGCAGTTTGTTTTGCACAGAGTGGCCCCGATCATCATCTTATGGGGTCCCACTTCGGTGCTGGTGGCTCCTCTCTGCATCGGGAAACCACCTAGGAGAAGCGCTCCCAAGTCCAGCATTTGTGTCCATAGACACAAAATGCTCGACTTGGCGCCTGCGTCATTGGATTTGATAGCAGCGGGGGCCAATGGCTATGCTGCTATCAATCTATCCAATAAGGACACGAGACACCAGACTGAGCTTGCTCGCACCCGGCAACGGAATTAGGGGGCTTAGGTAAGTATAAGGGGGGGGCTCGGAGGAGCTGCAGCACTACAGAAGGTTTTTTACCTTAATGCATAGAATGCATTAAAGTGAAAAACCATGAGGGTTTACAACCCTTTTAATTTAACAAGCTAAAGTTAGTCTTTAAAGATAAATATTTTGGGGTCAACTTTTTTTTATTTTATTTATTTATTTATTTTTTTGTGTTTTTTTTAAATAACTTTTCTGGATTTTTATTTATTTTTGCAATATTTGCCGCCTCTCCTGGCACGCTTCCCTAAAGACTCCCATTTTGTGATCCAGTACTTTCTGTGAATACAGGACCTCATGGACACGGAGTTGTCATCCCTGAGTCTTGCAGTACAATGATGTAGGGAATGTCATTGAGAGCTCCCCACCACTGTACAAAAGGGCCCATGCACATTACGTAACCGACCAGTAGATGTCTGGGTGAAAAAAATAAGTATACAAAAAGACGGGTTGTGGAATTGCGCTTTAAAGTTTGTTTCTCAGCTGGTTATTACATTTGTGTATATTTACAAGAAAAACTTATCGGGTCAGGGCCTCCCTTCCTCCTGTCGAAATCACCATACTTAAATGACTGTAAGCGATCACCCTGCAAAACGCATTCAGTTTAAAATAGAAATGAAAGGCAAAACATTTTTGTAGAAATATTAAAATCGTGGCAAATACGCACTACAAGCTTTTTTTTGCAGCTTCTACATTAAAGTCTATTAGAGGCGTATCTAGTGAAAATGGTGCCTATGGCAAGCACTGAAACTCCACCCCTGTGAAAACATTTGAAAACCACATCTTTCATATAACCTAAAGGGGGTGTTGTTGGAGTCTGAGATGAAAGATGGATGGAAGGACAGCAGGCCCAGATCCTACACCACAATAGCAATATGTGTATTCCAGAAAGTTTAACAATCAGCAGATGAAGATACTGCCAACACCATCCCCCCAGGCAGATCCCATCAAACAGATGCAGGAGATGGTTAGAGAGACTGCAGACATGGTGCAGGAGACAGAGACTGCAGTTTGTCTTACTAAGCCCTAATGTACAGGGGACGATGAGGCAACCTCTTCTGAATGATTTTTTTGACGGCTTGAAACAGGCGTCTAAACGCCTGTTTAGACGCGTTTGTGTATAGGAGCGTTTATTTAAGATAAACCCCCCCCCCCCCCCCCCAAGCACAAAATGAATTCTATGGAACCAAAAAAAGCTCAGTTTTGCATAAAGTACCCGACCCTTTCCAAAAAACGCAGTGGCTGAAAAAAGCATGGATGTAAAAGTGTCCCATTGGAATCATTAAGTTTCTGCAAAAAAAGCATAGATGTGAACCAGGCCTAACACTTCCTCCAACTTTTCTTCTTTAACTATCGTATTACATTTTTGATGCTAATTTTGGTGATGGAATAGTTTAGCACTGACACCTTTATGTGTAGGGCAGTGGTGTGCTTGCAGCAGGTATGTTTGGCAATACTTTGCTTGCCTAAAGCTGTGTTCTAGCCTGTACAAAAAAATTAAGACAGCAGCTACAGTAAGGACGCTTGCCTTTTCAGGGATCCTGTGATGTCGCTGTGCTTTCTGAATGGTCCCGCCGTCTTCTGGGACTTGTGTGTCTCCCAATAGGTGGGGGGGTGGAAATTTCATAGATCGCATGTGCAACGTTTGCGGCAATCTTACCCAGAAGTGGGAGTGAGTACCTGGCTTGACAGGTATCCGCTCTCCCCAAAAGGTGCCAAATGTGACAGCGGATGGGGGGATTAGACAAGCAGAGCTTCCCCTTTTGGGTGGAGCTCCGCTTTAACTGGTATGCCAAAAGGCTTCTCAGATTAACAGAAAAGGTAGATGGGCTGCTGCCTGCACTATATACCAGAGCCCTATGTGGATAGTCAATGCTCCCATAAAGCTCAAGGCAAGATAAACATTAAAAGGCTATGAAATCTGCCTGGCTTGAAACCAGAGGATAAAACTACTTGGGGCTGTAATGTATTTAAACTCTGGAATCATTGAAAAGGAGACCCATCTTGGTGCTTTAGGAAACAAGAATGCTCTATGCAAGAACAGAATAATTCTTTTTAGGCAGCCAGCAGTTCAATTCACTCCCCTGTTCTCACTCTACTCTATCTCTAGTCTGTTAAATGTCCATTCAGTCTCATGACTATACGGCCTCATGCACTGAATGAGACGACAGATTGGAGGTTAGAGGTGATTACATGGGTGTCCCTGCTGTGCAGTGTTCTTCTGTAATTGATTGGGAGATCCCCTCTCCGCTACATTTATCCTGCAGCTAATCATTACTATCTAATGGTTGGGATATTGTACCTCACAGGCGTTCATAGAAAATGTGAAAATGCTCTGTTTCTCTGTATCCGTGGGAATCATTTGTAATTTTATCTACATACCAGTAACTGCTCCATTTATTCTTCAGCCTGTGTGTGTGTGTGTGTGCGCGCAAGTAGATTTTTTTTTTTTTTTTTTTTTTTTTTTTTTTTTTAATAGAACAGAACTAAGTCAACAATTTTGAATTGTTGCCAGTGTATGCGATTAACAAAAAATATATGGCTTCCTATGTGTATTTCTAATATATGCATAGCTCAGTTGGAACCTGCTTTTGTCTATAGCACATGGTACTGGAGGGGGGGTTTCCTTTTACAGATCTCCATCATAGAGGTGGATCCTGTATGTATTCTCAATTTGTATACAGGAGCCACTTGGTGCAATTGTCTTGTCATCCTAACCTGCTGGCAGCATCAAAATGATTATCCTCCCCCTTATATTCTACTAGAAGCTGGTAATGTGAGCTACAGTTGAATGTATAACAAAATAATGGGGACACCGGGTATGGAGATATTCCTTTTGCTAAGTGTGAAACTATATAAACACCATGAATGAGTAAAGGTAGATTGAATAAATCTTTGCATTTCAATGGCTAACGGTCTTAATATTGGATGATCATTAATGCATTGCTTGCTTTCTTTTTTTGAAAGTTTTTTGGTATAAGTGGAGCATGGCCCAGTCATTGACCACCAGTCACATGATCAGAGAAAAGGAAGTGGTGTTTATATGTGGGAGACAATCCTGTTGGTGTCGGCTAAATAAAAATGTCAGCTAAATGTTTTTACAAATAAGTATCTGAAAAGTGTGACGTGCATTTGTATTTAGCCCCCTTTACGCTGATACCCCTAATTAAAATCTAGCGGAACCAATTGCCTTCAGAAGTCCCTTAATTAGTAAATGGAGTCACCTGTGTGTAATTTAATCTCAGTATAAATACAGCTGATCTGTGAACCCCTCAGAGGTTTGTTAAAGAAACAGCATTTTGAAGGCCAAGGAACAGGCCAGACGGGTCAGGGATAAAGTTGTGGAGAAGTTTAATGCAGGGTTAGGTTCTAAAAAATATATCCCAAGCTCTGAACATCTCATGGAGCACTTGTCAATCCATTATCCGAAAATGGAAAGAGTATGGCATGGCTGTCCACCTAAACTGACAGGCCGGGCAAGGAGAGCATTAATCGAAGAAGCAACCAAGTGGCCCATGGTAACTCTGGAGGAACTGCAGAGAGCCACAGCTCTAGTGGGAGAATCTGTTCACAGGACAACTATAAGTCGTGCATAAGATAAAGAAATCTGACCTGGCACGACAACCATGACATGCCTCCATCCCTAATGTATGCATGGGCAAACAAAAAAGCAGTGGTCATGGGACTTTGTATGAGGCATGTCATTGAGCGAGTAATTATGCATATAGAATACATACATTTTTACTGTAAAGGCTAACGTCGCCTTTAGGAGCATTTTAAACCCATATTTCAGGTGTAACATGCGCCAGCATGTAATGGGCCTGAGCCCCTGCACTCTGCATGTAATGGGCCTGAGCCCTGCACTCCTAACCCCCTGTACTGTGCCCTCCCTGTGTTGCATCCTCATTCCCTCCAACCCCCCCCCCCCCCCCCCCCCCCCCCCCCCCCAGCAATCCCTCTTTCACCACACACACACACACACACACACACACACACACACACACACACACACACACACACACACTCTCTTCCAAGGCGATGGGTATCAGTAATTGGTATAGGTGAGTACTTAATGTAAAATGTCATTGATCTTCCTGCCCTTCAGTACCTGTCTGCCAATAGCCTGGCATTGCACCAGTGATCTACTGATGCTATTGTGGGGAGAAAAAAAATGCACTTTTTTTTTTTTCCTGCAGAAATATGTGCGCTTGTTGTTTTCCCAAAAGGTGAACTTTCTTTAATGCAGAGAATGCGTTAAGTTAAAAAAAAGTTTTAATAGACAGATTACAGTATATGGTTTTTATTTGCATGCTCCATAGGTGGAGAGAAAGAAAAGAATCACGAAGGGCTAGCAGACATGAATGTGTTTATTTTTGTGTCTGCACTGACCAAAATCACAGTTGGTTAACACAGGTCTTCAGTGAAGTCTTAAGCTTTCTTTATGACTAGCATGATATTTCAGGTGTCCCAACCCCCCCCCCTTTTTTTTTTCTCTCAAAAAAAGCTAATTGCTGTAGCAATTAACACACTTAACTCAACAAGTGATAATCAATTTTTTATTCTCCTGTTGAGCTGATAGAGCTACCATTTATGGGCTAATTTGGAAAAATGCAGATGCTGCGCTTAGTTTTATACTGATAAACGGCTATAGAAATAAAAGAGTATTGTAAAATGTCGAATTTTTGTATTTCTCAGAGATTCTTGTTTATTGTGGTGTTTAAATTGGCCAGATAGAATCTGCATCTGAAATTGTATGAAGTAGCGGTGTGTAGTACAGTGATTTCCAGCTCCAGGGTCTTCAGCCTGGTATGCTGTATACACATTTTACATTGGTCCAATTTAATTTTATGTATAAAATATCCATACCTGAAATTCTTCTTTAAACGTCTCTTGTAAATGTGGAGCTTGGCCCAGCACCCCATAGTCCTATTGTCCAGTTAGGTGGAACAATACAAAGTTTGAAATGGTCATGGCCAAGTGCAGCTTTTACAGGCAAACCTAAGATGTGCTTAAAACCGCATATACTCATATCTCAATCTCTGCCGATTGTTTTGACATGCTGTTTACTTTATGGTTCCTTTTCTTAGCCAGTGACTGTAAATGCTTTCTATGGGAGCACTCATGCAGGCACGTTCCCAAGCCTCGCTGTCTGCATCTATAGACAGACACAGACAGCAAGACTCGGCCCTGCTCCCTCATCCCTAGCTTTGATTGACAGCAGGGGGAGCCAATGGCACCCACTGCCTCAACAAAGCTTGTGAGACCAGGAAGCGAGGGGAGAGAAGAGCTGCAGACAGGCACAGCGCTGGATCGTATGAGGGCTCAGGGTAAGTAAGGGGGCGATGCTGATGCCTAAACCTTTATTACCTTTATGCAAGGAAAAATTGTTGGAGTGTAGGCAACATTGCAATTAACTCAAAGGCCATCTCCAGACCAGTTTTTATGCTTTGGGTTAAATGGGAAATTATCAAAATTATTTGTGTGTTGGGAAGATTTTCCCTCACGTGGTGTTGCAGGAAAAGGTCGTGAAGGGAAATCGATACAGATGGGACAATGACTACACTTTAGTAGACAGAACTAAACCAAAAGAAGGAGCTTGGTATAGAATATGTATGATACCCAATATGGAAGCACTCCACCCCTCAATGGGGTGAAATGAAATGCAAAAAACGCAAACAATGTGCTTGATAGGCTTTGCAATACTTTTTTATGTGGGTGATTTCACTACTATTAGTATATATTTCCTGTATCCAACGCAAACGATATGAACAATGAAAAGAGATGGGCAATATAATGGCTAGACAGTTAAAAATATAAATAGTCCCTATACGATGGAGGAAAAAATTGCCGGTAGGTGTTGCTAGAAGAGATTCCTAATCACCTTCTGAGTTCACCATGCAAAATAAGTGGTAATTTTCTACCTCTGACAATCAGTGGTAGATGCCAGCTCTACACCCCAAGTGCAGTATGCTCTTACTAGATGGATGCAACTGACAAAGCAGCCTTCATGCGGTTTGATATCCCTCTGTGGTGTTCTTAACACTTGACTATCCTCCTCTGATTTTCCCACTATGGGTCCTATGGGAGCTGTTGCTTATGCCATGATGCATGCAAGACCTTCCCAGAAATTTATTTTCACCCTTTGAGGGGTGGAGTGCTTTCTTATTGGGCATCATACATATTGTAGACCAAGCACATAAATTTTCTGTTTACTAAAGTGTGGTGGTACACCTTAAAGGGGCAGCTGGTAAACACCATTGCCATATGTTTCCATACTGAGGCTATATTGTTAAAAGGGCAGCGTCGTGTGTGTGTGTGTTTTTTTTTTTTTTTTTTTTTTTTTTTTTTTTTTTTTTGATCGTTTGGTACACTGTAGAGTGGAGAATGGCTAGAAACTCTGTACAGTTTTTGGGCTTGTCTGTCTTGCTGTCTGTGCCCATCATTTTTTACCTCTGGGATCACAGTGACAAAAATGTGGGTGAGAAACTTCCCAATGGGGTCACAGCCAACTATAACACAGAAGATAAAACAATACTTTATTCATACAAAGCTTCGAGAAAAAAAATGTCAAATTAGGTTTAAAGTTTGTGTTAAGGGTTAATTTTAAGGCTTACGCTAAGTGCTAGGGGTCATATTAAATATAGGTTAAAGGTTCAGTAACTTGGTACAAACATGTTCTGCTTCACTCAATGGTCAGCGCAGTGGACTACCTTGCCAGTATGGATATGGAGGGTTCATAGATTGCGTACAGTGTGCCCCCTGCTGTTTCTTATACCGTATCGCATTTTACTGGTGTACTTCATGTTCTGCCAGTTTCAAGGGAGGATGGGATTGAAAGGTTATGCTTTAATCGATTATCCGTACCCCATTCACACGTCTATAGTTCACTTCAACCATATGCTATGTCTTGCAGTCTGTTTGGCTTTGTGGTGTACAGATGCTTTTCTGAAAGTTTAGAGGTCATACATTGTGTCTGTGAGCCGCACCCCGTAGAGGCAGCTAAATCTAACTTTAATGTAAAAGTATCGGATAGAACTGCCCATGTAGTCTAGAGTATTCATTCACATGGTTCCGTTCATGTGCTATGAGCATAGGAAGGAAAAACTGGTTGCCGTTGGTAACATGGTAAGGAATGTTCTTTTAATCAAGTAGAACCTCCAAATAAAAATTATCAGTCCAGTTGTCAGGAAAAAAAAACTATAAAGCTCCCATTGTGTTTTTTTTTTTTTTTTTCCCTCAAATCAAAGGTTGGAAGTGTCAGATGCCACAGAAATCCACAGGTTCTAGATTGAGAAAATCTTTTAAATGAAGGCAATGCTTGGCAAAATTGTGGTGGTTTACAGTAAATCCTGAGATATGGCCACAAAATACACATGATAAAGTTGTAAACCTTCACCCCCTCCCAATGTATAGTGAGAGATGTCTTGCATCAAAGCAGTACAAAGCACACTGCACCTTGTGGAAGCATTCTTTCCAGAGACAGTATGACCTCCAAATTAAATTATACAGAGCCTCCCATATCCCATAGGCATACAATCTTTAATTTTGTATCACAAGAGCAAGACCCCTTTTAGAAAATGGCCTCCTCAGCAATGTTACTTAGCCACTTGCCTACCGGGCACTTGCATACTCTTCCTGCCCAGGCCAATTTTTAAGCTTTCAGCGCTGTCACACTTTGACAATTGAGCGGTCATGCAGCAACAATTTTATTTTTTGTATGATGGCTTTTTTTTTTTGGTATTTAATCACCACTTTTATTGCTAAATAAATGCAAAAAGACTGAAAATTCTAAATAAAATAAACATTTTCTTAGTTTCTGTCCATTACATTTTCTAAATAAGTAATTCTTTTTTTTTTTTTTTTTCTCCACTGATGAGGCACTGACGGGCATCGCTGGTGGACACTTGGGGCTGCACTAATCAGTGCCCTGATCATCAGTTTTTTGCTTGGGATAAATCATTCTTGCGGCGTAACCTCATCTTTCACGTTATACATAAAAAAAAATTGGGCTAGCTTTACTTGCGTTTTGAGACACCGCTTTACAAATACCGTGTGACATAAACTATTGCGACAACTGCCATTTTATTCTCTAGGGTCTCTGCTAAAAAAAAAATAAAAAAAAAATGTTTTGGTGGTTTGAAGTAATTTTCTAGCACAAAATTGATTTTTACTTGTAAACAACAATAGTCAGAAAAAGGTTTAGTCTTTAACCACTTGCCGACCGGCGACAGAATGGCACGGACAGGCATAAGGGCGTACAGGTACGTCCCCTTTAAGATGCCACAGTGCCATCGGGCTCGTGCCGGTTGGGACCCCCGTGAGGCCGGTCGCGGGTCCCGCGGACTCGATCGTCGCGGGGATACCCGCGATCGTCTCACGGGAAGGCTGAACGGGGAGATGCGGAAATAAACAGCAGCTCCCCGTTCTGCCTAGAAACTAGTGACGCCGATCTCTGCTCCCTGTGATTGGTGCAGAGATCAGCATTCACTAGCTGACAGCCCCCCCCCCCCCCCCCCCCCCCCCAGTAAGAAACACACCTCTAGGCACACTTAACCCCTACACTGCCACCTAGTCATTTAAATAGCATTGATTGCTGTATAAATGACAATGGTCCCAAAAATGTCCGATGTGTCCGCCATAATGTCGCAGTCACAATAAAAATCGTTGATCGCCGCCATTACTAATAATAAAAAATAATTAATAAAAATGCTATAAAACTATCCCCTATCTTGTAAATGCTATAACTTCTGCGCAAACCAATCAATCGCTTATTGCGATTTTTTTTTTTTTTTTTTTTTTTTTAACCACTTCAGCCCCGGACCATTTGGCAGCCAAAGGACCAGAGGTCTTTTTTTCAATTTCGCACTGCACTACTTTAACTGGTAATTGCGCGGTCATGCAATTTTGTAACCAAACGAAATTTGCGTCCTTTTCTTCCCACAAATAGAGCTTTCTTTTGATGGTATTTGATTGCCTCTGTGATTTTTATTTTTTGCGATATAAACGGAAAAAGAGCGAAAATTTTGAAAAAAAAAGAGATTTTCTACTTTTTGTTATAAAAAAAATCTAATAAACTCAATTTTAGTCAAACATTTGGGCCAAAATGTATTCAGCCACATGTCTTTAGTAAAAAAAAATGCCAATAAGCGTATATTTATTGGTTTGCGCAAAAGTTATAGCGTCTACAAACTAGAGTACATTTTCTGGAATTTACACCGCTTTTAATTTATGACTGCCTATTTCATTTCTTGAGGTGCTAAAATGGCAGAGAAGTACAAAACCCCCCCAAATGACCCCATTTTGGAAAGTAGACACCCCAAGCTATTTGCTGAGAGGCATGTTGAGCCCATTGAATATTTTTTTTTTTAGTCCCAAGTGATTGAATAAAGACAAAAATAAAAAAGATTTTTTTTTTTTTCAAAAAGTTGTCACTAAATGATATATTGCTCACACATGCCATAGTTATATGTGGAATTGCACCCCAAAATACATTTTGCTGCTTCTCCTGAGTATGGGGATACCACATGTGTGGGACTTTTTGGGAGCCTAGCCGCGTACGGGGCCCCGAAACCCAAGCACCGCCTTCAGGATTTCTAAGGGTGCAAATTTTTGATTTCACTCCTCACTACCTATCACCGTTTCGAAGGCCATAAAATGCCAAAATAGCACAAAACCCCCCCAAATGACCCCATTTTGGAAAGTAGACACCCCAAGCTATTTGTTGAGAGGCATGGTGAGTATTTTACAGCTCTCATTTGTTTTTGAAAATGAAGAAAGTAAAGAAAAAAAAAAAAATTTTTTTGTTTTTTCAATTTTCAAAACTTTGTGACAAAAAGCGAGATCTGCAAAATACTCACAATACCTCTCAGCAAATAGCTTGGGGTGTCTACTTTCCAAAATGGGGTCATTTTGGGGGTTGTATGCCATCTGGGCATTCCCTGGCCTCCGAAACTGTGATTGGCAGTGAGAAGTGAAATAAAAAAATTACACCCTTAGAAAGCCTGAAGGCGGTGATTGGTTTTTGGGGTTCCGTACGCAGCTAGGCTCCCAAAAAGTCCCACACATGTGGTATCCCCGTACTCAGGAGAAGCAACAGAATGTATTTTGGGGTGTATTTCCACATATGCCCATGACATGTTTGAGCAATATATCATTTAGTGACAACTTTTTGTAAAAAAAATATATATATTTTTTTTTTTTCATTATTCAATCTCTTGGGACAAAAAAAAAAAATATTTAATGGGCTCAACATTGCTCTCAGCAAATAGCTTGGGGTGTCTACTTTCCAAAATGGGGTCATTTGGGGGGGTTTGAACTGTCCTGGCATTTTATGCACAACATTTAGAAGCCTATGTCACACGTCACCCACTCTTCTAACCACTTGTAGACAAAGCCCTTTCTGACACTTTTTGTTTACATGAAAACATATTTTTTTTTTGCAAGAAAATTACGTTGAACCCCCAAACACTATATATATTGTTAAAGCAAAGGCCCTACAGATTAAAATGGTGGGTGTTGCATTTTTTTTTTCCACACAGTATTTGCGCAGCGATTTTTCAAACGCATTTTTTGTGGAAAAAATACACTTTTTTTTATTTTAATGCACTAAAACACACTATATTGCTCAAATTTTTGATGAAATAAAAAATATGATCTTAGGCCGAGTACATGGATACCAAACACGACATGCTTTAAAATTGCGCACAAACACGCAGTGGCGACAAACTACATACATTTTTAAAAGCCTTTAAAAGCCTTTACATGATACCACATTAGATTCACGGAGGAGGTCTACTGCTAAAATTACTGCCCTCGATCTGACCTTCGCGGTGATACCTCACATGCATGGTGCAATTGCTGTTTACATATGACGCCAGACCAACGCTTGTGTACGCCTTTGCGCAAGAGAAGGGGGGGCAGGGGTGCTTTTTTTTTTTTTTTTTGTTTTTTTTTTTATTTATTTAGCTTTTTTATTTTATTTTTAAACTGTTCCTTCCATTTTTTTTCTTTGTTATGATTTTTATTGTTATCTCAGGGAATGTAAATATCCCCTATGATAGCAATAGGCAGTGACAGGTACTCTTTTTTTGAAAAAATTGGGGTCTATTAGACCCTAGATCTTTCCTCTGCCCTCAAAGCATCTGACCACACCAAGATTGGTGTGATAAAATGCTTTCCCAATTTCCCAATGGCGCGGTTTATATCCGGGAGGGGGGACATTCCCTCCCACTGCTTGTAAAAGCAGTCTAGAGGCTAATTACCCGCTAGAATTGCTTTTACATGAAAGCCGATCACTGGCTGAAAAGAATGATACCAAGATGATACCTAAACCTGCAGGCATCATTCTGGTATAACCATTCAAAGTCCAGCAACATACTGGACATATATTGTAATCTTTTTTTTTTCATGCAGCCTCTTGGCTGAACGAAAAAAAGAGATTGATTGGTGGGTATGCCCACCATTAGAATACCTCCCTTCATCCACCCACTTCTAATGATGGGCATACATGCACCATTTATATATGCCGATGCATGGGGGCATCCTCCCGCAAAAGTTATGCCGTGTACACACGGTCGGAATTTCGACCGTATGTACGTGGCATTAGGAGCCAATCGCTCCCCCCCCCTGCTGCCCCCATGCTTCGGCATATATGCTCTTTTTTTTAACTGTGGTGGTGAAATCACCTCCTACAGCGTTGGAGTCGCGGCTTTATGTATCGTGGGAGCAAACGCTGTTGCTGTCAAGATAAATAAATCCGCGTTGCAACTGAATGGCGCACCTGAAAACAAAAAAATGCTCAACACTAAAACACACAGTAAACAAAATTACATACCTGAAAAGCAAGCATGATAAAACATAATAAAACATAATAAAACATAATAAAACATTGCAGAATAGAATGGAGTAAAAAAAGAGCAACAATAGAGAGAGAATAGAGTGAGAGAGAGAACAATAAAACGACAACTATTTTATTTTTTTTTATTTTTTTGAGATTCACAGGTAAAAAAGCTCCTGACTGAAGCGACTGAATCAAAACGCTACCACAAAAAAAATGTTAGCGATCGCAGGGATCAGGCCTGACTCTGCGAACGCTGCAGTTATGTGTGCTTAGTGTTTTGTAAGTGACAGTGATCGATCGATACTGCACTTGGGTGGGCTGGGCTGGGCGGAGGGGGAAAACGCAGGTGCTAGCAGGTATCTGGGCTGATCCCGCTAACAATGCGTTTTTTTTTGGAACCCTAAACTGCTGGGACGCTAGTATAGATCTGATCAGATCAGATATTGATCTGTTCAGATACTGTGCCACTAAGGGAGGTGTATGCTTTGTGCGTGGGTGTTTGCGGTACTGGCACTAACCTGGGGCGACGCAGACCTTATTTGACCCTAAAACCTAATTGATATCACCCGCCGGGCGATCAGGGGGTTAAACCGTTATTGGGTAATAAATGGCGGGTGCCCTGACAGTATAAAAAACAAGCTAACTAACCAGCGTCACCCGTAACAGTAATACAAAAAAAAAACTGGTTACCTAGCGACACTAATGCAGCGATCAGAAAAACGATCGCTTAGTGACACTGGCAAAAGGGGGTGAAAGGGTTAACTAGGGGCAATCAGGGGGTTAAAACCTTTATTAGGTAATATATGGGGGTACCTGACGCTATATAAAAACCTGACGGGGAACCTAAATAACGAAATAACTAACTGGCTAACCAGCGTCACCAGTGACAGTTATACTGTGATCACTGGTGAAAGGGTTAACTCTAGGGGCAATCAGGGGGTTAAAACCTTTATTTAGGTTGTAATATGGGGGTACCTGACCTATAAACCTATTTATGAACCTATATAAACATGGCGGTTACCTAAAAAAAAAAAATGGTTACCTAGCGACAGCAGTGACACTAATACAGCGATCAGAAAAACGATCGCTTAGTGACACTGGCAAAAGGGGGTGAAAGGGTTACCTGGGGGGCAATCAAGGGGTTAAACCTTTATTAGGGGGGGGTGGGGGGCTACCTTGGACCTAAAACTAACTGCCCTGACAGTTATTACAGTCACACTGACACTAAATGCAGTGATCAGTAAAAAAATGATCACTGCAATTAGTGACACTGTGACTGGGGGGGGAGGGGGTGATCTGGGGGTGATCAGGGGGTGACAGGGGGGTGTTTTGTGTGCCTATGTGTACTGGTGTCAGTGTACTGTTTGTGCACTAACCTTTAGATGTTCACAGCTCGGCGTTCCGGTCACATAGACCGGCGCACCGAGCGTGACATCACTTCCTCTGCCTGTGTTTTGATTGACACAGACAGAGGAAGCATCTGATTCGCCAGGAGCGATCGCGAGGGGGTGGCCAGAAACCACTGGCCGTCCCCTCATCCCGGATCGCTCCTGAAGCGATCCCGACCGTCCCCGCCGGCCGGGGGGGGTCCGATCGGACCCCCCACCCGCCGGAAGAATGGCACGTACAGGTACGTGGTTCTGCCTGTACGTGCCATTCTGCCGACGTATATATACAGGGGGCGGTCGGCAAGTGGTTAACCAAAAATATGTAGAAGAATACGTATCGGCGTAAACTGAGGAAAAAAAGTGTTTTTTTAAATATATTTTTGGGGGATATTTATTATAGCAAAGAATGCATTTTTTCAAAATTGACGCTCTTTTTTGTTTATAGCGCAAAAAATAAAAACCGCAGTGTCGATCAAATACCACCAAAAGAAAGCTCTATTTGTGGGGAAATAAAGGACATCAATTTTGTTTGGGAGCCACGTCGCACGACCGCACAATTGCCAGTTAAAGCGACGCAGTGCCTAATCACAAAAAGGGGCCTGGTCCTTTTGGCTGCAAATTGGTCCGGTCTGAAAGTGGTTAAACTGGCTTCATTTGCAGACCGAAGTTCATTGCTTTTGATCTAAAGAACTAAATTGATACAAGGTTTCTCTTTATCTCTGCCTGGCTAAGCTTGCCAGGCTGCCTTTTTTTATTTTTATTTATAAATTTTTTCCAGCTGTGAGCAGAGAACTCTGCACCAAATTGGGAAAATGCTGTGCTTAAGATTATAAGGGGGGGTAGAATCATGATCTCAATTCTTAAACAATTGTGCAGCTCTAGCGTGAGGAGAGGATTGCCGATCACAGGCAACTCTTGTATACACTGGTCAGCTGTGATTGGACAAAACTGGTCAAATGGTAAAGAGCCCCTGTGATTTGGCTCTTTATCCCGATCTGTAATCAGCTGTGTCCTAAGGACACATCGATGACAGATCCCTGCCGATGCGGGCAGCGTGATCACAGGAGGACATCCATAGACTACCCCCCCCCCCCACCCCCCCATCAGTGTGAGCCCGTGCTCAGAGGTGAAAAATATACAAACCTCTCATGACATCCTCCTGTTTACTTCCCACTCGATCGGTGTGTCCAATGGGAGGTGATCTCATATGTAAACATATGAGATTATCTCTCATCGCCGGCTCTCCCTCACACAGACAGCATGTGAGGAGGGAGAGCTTCCGTGCTGCAGCGTCACTGAAAAGTAAGTTAACACTCACACAGTGAAACACACACACGCCCACCTGTCCCCAGTGCCACCTGTCCCCAGTGCCACGTATTGGTGCCATCAAAAGTGTAATGGGTAGTAAACAAGTTAGATGTGTAATTTATGCTCCTAGAACACGTGATGGTGCTCCCTGCATGTTGGGCCTCTAAGTGGCTAGGCTGTGAAAGTCCTACATGTGGTATCGTAGTACTCAGGAGTAGCAGAATGTATTTTGGGACATTATTTGTGGTAAAAACATTTTCATGTGAGAGAAATAACCTATTACAATGACAATTTTGTGGGGGGAAAAAAAATCTTAATTTTGCAAAGAATTGTGGGAAAAAATGACAACACCAAAAAGCTCACCATGCCTCTTACTAAATACCTCTTACTAAATACCGTATTTATCGGCGTATAACACGCACCCCAAGTTTAGGAGAGCATTTTAAGGAAAAAAAGTTTTAGGAGGGAAGTTTAGGGAAAAAAAACACTCACATTTAAGCGTCATTTGCAGCTTGCCCAGCGTCATTTGCAGCTTTCCCAGTGTGATTTGCAGCTTGTCAGCGTCATCTGCAGCTTGCCCAGTGTGATCTGCAGCTTGCCCAGTGTGATCTGCAGCTTGCCCAGTGTGATCTGCAGCTTGCCCGTGTGAAGACCGAGCGGCGGCGGAAAAGCCTGAGCCGTCTGTTCGGCTCCTGCTCTCAGTCCCGCCTCCCTGCTGTTTCGGAAGCGAACGCAGGGAGGCGGGACTGCGAGTGGAGCCGGAAAAGCCAGAGCCGTCTGTTCGGCTCCTGCTCTCAGTCCCGCCTCCCTGCTGTTTCAGAAGCGAGCGCAGGGAGGCGGGACTGCGAGCAGAGCGGAACAGACAGATCGGTCTTTTTCGGCGGCGCTCGTTTTTTTTCGGCGGCGCCCGCTGTTTTTCTGCACCGTTTTTTATTTTTTTAGGCACTTTTTTTTTTGGGGTATCGGCATATATAACACGCACCCGCGACTTTCCCCCAATTTTAAGGGGGGAAAAGTGCGTGTTATATGCCGATAAATACGGTACTTACTTTCCAAAAAGGGGTCATTTGGTGGGTATTTGTACTTTCCTGGCTTGTTCGGGTCGCAAGAAATGAGATAGGCCACCAGTACATCAGGTGTGATCAGTTTTTTGATTTGCACCACAGCTTGTAGACTTTCTAACTTTCACAAAGACCAAATAATCACTAATTTGGGTTATTTGTACCAAAGATATGTAGCAGTTTAAGTTGTGGCCAAAATTCATAAAATTTTGCAAATGTATTATTTTTTTTTTCATCACAGAAACAAAGAAAAATGTGTTTTTTTTTTCTTTCAAAAAAATTTCATTTATAGCGCAAAAAAATAAAAAACCCAGAGGTGATCAAATACCACCAAATGAAAGCTCTATTTGTATGAAAAAAGGACAAAAAAATAATTTGGGTACAGTGTTACATGACTAATTGTTGTTCAAAGTGAGAGAGCACCGAAAGCTGAATATTGGTCTGGGCAGGAGAAGTGCCCAGTAGGCAAGTGGTTAAGATATACCTGTTCCTAATTCAGGCAAGCATTTGTGCCAGTGCCCGGTAACTGTACCAACTTGTGTGGCAAATTCAGGTGGTTTGTACTTCTACCACTTTAAGAACCTGTCTCTATGGCAAAAGGCTTACATTAGTACAGTTCTCAGATAGGGAAACTGGTGGGAATTTAAGACCAACTCTGAGCTGCCATACAGGAGGTACTCTAGTACTCAAAGCAGGCTGTGCCTTTGCCTGGAAACTGTCATGAATGTGACAGTTGCATGTACAGCTGTATCCCTGGGCCACATTCAGCTGTGAGCCGGGTGATTTCCTGGCCAAAAGTTAAACATAAATTGAGATACAGGTGATGTCATTACCAGATATGGCAATGCCCAAAATTGGGAAATTACTTGTCTGAGGGGGCAGTGCCTGATGGGGAACTGAGACTAGTTCCCCGTTAGTTCAGCTCTACTTTTGATTAACCGCACATGGTAGTGATCTACCAATCACTCAGTTACCCATCAAACTCCACCCACCCCAGTACAAAACGCCTTGGCTATGCATCTGTCAGTATGACGGGTGTAAAGGCCAGGGAGGGAGGCAGAGCGAGTGCACTGAGGAAGATGCCTAATGTGGACACTCCTGCCGGAGGGACAGAATGATGTTCCTGTCTAAAACGGATACATAAATCAGGTGAAGTTACCAAAACTTTCAGTGCCCTACCCAGGAGGAATTCTAAAGGGAGTCTGGCACCCTGTATGAATTCCCGCAAGTATGTAAATGGACAGAGCAATTGGGAAGATTATTTTTGTGTGTGTGTGTATGCGTTCTTTCTATTCTTATTTGCTTGCCTCCTATTCTAAATAGTTTCTATATGGGCTACAGACTGATATTTTTAATTCAACTCATGAAAGTATATAGTATTAGAACATAGGACTTTTTCTGATTTAAAAAAATGTTTATTAAAAAACGTATGCATGTAACGCCATACATAAAAACACAAACTTACAGGTACCATCGATGCATCCAGCAATGTCATTTGCATGATACTGCAAATGAAACAAAAATGAAATGCAGATTGAAAGTCTACTCCTATGTGTAGCGTTCACACTTTAAGTGTGCGCTACCAGAACAAATTTAGTTTTTCCTCAGAACTGTAATGGAGTTCTGGGGGTTAATTGTCCTGGTTTTACTTTGGCATCAGTCAAGCTGGGCTGTACTAAGGTTCCACCTGGTCATAGGTGCATTGAGGCACCTATGACAGGCTGAGAACCAGGCCTGGTTGGATGTGTTGGGTACCAATCTTTCCCAGAGCCATTCAGTCTGGCCTCCCTGCGTAGTCTGGGAAGGGGTATTTAAGGTGCTGAAGTCGCGTGCTCGGGGTTCGGCTGCGGCTTTGATTCCTGGTTCTGGTCCGGGGCAGCCCCGTGAGGGGTCCCGGGCCGAGGAGCATTTGCCGTCCCGTAAGCATGGTCAATCCGACCAGCCCCAATGCCCCCATGGTCTGGGGCAGGGATCCGTCTTGTTCTGAGCCTCAGAACTGGCTAGTCCAAGGCCCAGTAACTGAAGGAGGATTCAAAGGCGTCCCGGTGTGCTCTCGGTATTGGAGGGACGCGGCAACTCGTACAAGTGACCAGGGGAGGACTCTTCAGAGGAGGGCCAACAAGCTGGCTGCTCGGTAAGAGCCTGGGAGCTGAGTTGTATGGACACTAGAGAATCCACACTTCCCACAGTATCGCCAAGGGGACAGAGATCCAGGTACTGAGAAAGGTTCCTACTTATTTTTCAGTTGCAATCTAGTCTGTGGCAGAGACTTTACAAAGTTTCCGGGTCACATGTTGGCTGCTAGATCTCTGGCTAGTGGTTTATCCTGCAGTGAAGCACCCAGCTGCGAGTGGCTACTCTCTGGGTTAATTAGAGACATTCAGTGGATGTCAGCAGTTCAAAGTGCCTGAGTTTCATCACCCGTGCCCTCTATTCCCATCAGGGACTGTTATGTTGGATGTTACCACTGCAAAATAAAAACCTTGAAAGGGACTTTTTACGTGTCGGCATCTGAAGTCACTGGGTACTAACCCTGGGAGCCCCTAGACAA
Organism: Lithobates sylvaticus; assembly: GCA_028564925.1. Lineage (NCBI taxonomy): Eukaryota > Metazoa > Chordata > Amphibia > Anura > Ranidae > Lithobates > Lithobates sylvaticus. The sequence goes on from CM053033.1 coordinate 113,180,276, forward strand.
CAACCGACAAGCCAAGAGGAGGTAACTGGTAAGCCCAGGAAGTAAAGGCCGCCCCTCAGGGTTATGGCCGCTACATAGTATAGAAAATCAACAATGGGAGCCTCCATAGATCATTCAGAGTATCCCTCTGATGCAAAAATAGGAGGAATCTATGAGTAAATCAAATAAATTCTACATGGGTAGTATTCCCGGAAAGCCTAGCCTCCCAGCTACCAACCAGAGACTATCTAACCAGGCCAACAAAATTTTATTGAACTTAAAGTGGAGTGCCCACAAAAAAAAAAAATTAAAAGTCTGCAGCTGCTGACTTTTAATAATCGGACACTTACCTGTCCCGGGGTCCAGAGATGTGGGGGAACGAGACCCCCCCCCCTTGTTCCCCGCTCGCGGCACCGGCATTCTTAATGTGGGAACCTGGGCCAGGCTCACAGCCAGGCACCCACTGCGCATGCACGAGCGGCGCCGTGATTCGACGCTCACTCATCTGGGACACATGACAGGTCCCAGATGACTGTGCAGCGCCTAGGGGAAGTGACATTTAGCCCAGGCAATGAAGGTGGTTTTTTTTTTTTTATATGATTTTTAAGCCAAGCTTTTTTTTGGTGGCAACACCACTTTAACTGGGCAGCCCCTGTGTTTGTAACTAATACGTTCTAGCCTTAAAGTATTCCCAGGATCCCATTTATTAATGTGTAGTATATGCCACTCTCAAAAGGACATCAGTGTTTTCTCCAAATGGGCCCCTGTTTTATGTTTCACTTGAAAGTTGCTGAGCTTGTTGGGAACCAGTGGTGTCCTTTGCGGTTTTTTTTTTTTTTTATTCCCTGCATAGCGTTGAAATAATACACTGGAATAGGAGGAGATCCTTATCGCACGATCAGTCAAGCCACTCTAATCCTCCAAAATGTCAGACAAACTATTTACCACAATTTAAAATGCAAAATATAAGCACGCCATGAACTGGTATTTTTCATGTCCTACAAATAGTGGCTGTGTTGTTGGTAAGGAAATTTAAAGAGTTGGGGAGTAGAGGCCAACCTTTTGTCTTTCTCCTGTGTAAAGCACAACACCCCCAAAACAAGTTGGTGCTCGTTCCCGAAGGACTTTCAACACTTAGGCTAAACCTTATTAAGGAGAATGCATTCTGTGCTGTAACAAAACCTTTGTGAAGCATTCTACAGATGCTTTTGTCGTCCTCCAGAAGGAAAGATGAGCCTTGTAGCATCGATTTAGTTTTATATTATCTTAGAGCTCTTCAACCAAAAAAAATTTAAATCACAAATATTTGCAATCTTGCTTGATTTGCCTCAACATCTAAAAAAACAAGTTTTTTTTTTTTCTAAATACACCTGAACCTTTTCTTTTGAGCTTTAGAAAGTCTTCCCAATACAAATGATGGCAGGATGCTGGTGGGCTGAGTCTCCCCGCCAAGCAGAGTAGTCTCCCACATGGCTGCTGTCGTATGAAATAAATCTGGAGTCAAGAAGGGCTGCTGTATGGATCTCAAATTGGAGTTGCAGGAAAATTTGGTATACCTGTAGTGATTTCTCCCCAATAAATCTGAGAACTAGCACCCACCAGATTCTTCACATCTCTATTGGTCGGTCAGTTGGTTTGCTACACCTATTGGCAATTGTGGTGAAGGACCTAACTGTATACAGTTTTGCCTAGGTCCATTTAGGTCAAGAAGCCCTGTTCCTGCCAAACCATTGCATTGCAGTCCATTTTGAAAACTTGCTGCTGTTCTGTGTGTGCCTTGCTCCGTCAGTCATACAAAAAGGCCTATTCAAAATTGCATGACATCTGAAAACAAAGGATAGCACGTGTTGGATTGATTACAATGCTGCACTGCCATTTTAGTTTGTGTGTGTGTGTGTGGGGGTTAATCCATGCCCTCCAAACTACAGAGGAACGCTCTGTTTTGTCTGCATTCAGTAAAAAAAAATTCTGATTTAGGTATTAACCACTTCAGCCCCAGAAGGCTTTCCCCCCTAATGACCAGGCCATTGTTAGCGATACGGCACTGAGTCGCTTTAACTGACAATTGCACGGTCATGCGTCGTACCCAAACAAAATGTCCTTTCCCCCCATAAAATAGCTTTCTTTTGTTTTCATTTGATCACCTCCTGCGGTTTTTATTTTTTGCGCTATAAACAAAACTACTATTTTGAAAACGTTTTCATTTTTTTTTTCTTTCTGCTATAATACACATCCCAAAAAATATAAAAATTTTAAATGTATTCATCAGTTTAGGTTGTTGTATATTATTCTACATATATTTGGTAAAAAAAATCGCAATAGGTGTATATTGGTTTGCGTAAAAGTTATCGCAAATATACAAACTACGGGATAGATTTATTTTTTACTGGTAATGGCGGCAATCTGCAATTTTTTAATTTTTTTTTTTGCTGCTAATAAAATGCACTGATCAGTGTAAAAATGACAGGGCAAGGGGTTAAGTGTGTTCCCTAGGCGTGTTCTATCTGTAAGGGGGATGGGCTTACTGTGACATGACTGAAATTGCGGTTCCCGATCACTAGGAACAGAAGATTTGACATGTCATTAGGCAGAACGGGAATCGCCTTGTTTACATAGGCAGTTCTTAGTTCTGCCTGTGTACAAAGCTATCGTGGGTCGCCGGCGGATATAGAGTCCGCGGGACCTGTGGCCGCGCTCCAGTGGCAGGGGCAACGCACATGCCATCCTCCTTGCACAGACCAATGTACACCTTCGGCGGTTTGCGCAGGAGAGCCGTTTTGCCGCAGTATAATGATGGCGGCTGGTCGGCAAGAGGTTAAGTGTGTTTAAATAAAATTGGGGGAAAAAAAATGTAAGCTTAATGCAAGATCCAGTTTTTATGCAAGGTTGACTAATCCACTTTGTATTTTATCATCTTTTCTCACAGGTGGTGAAAATATCAAAAGCATCAACCAGCAATCGGGGGCCCATGTGGAGCTTCAGAGGAACCCCCCACCCAACACAGACCCAAGCATCCGGATATTCACCATCCGAGGCATCCCACAGCAGATTGAGATGGCCAGGCATCTCATTGATGAGAAAGTAGGGGTAAGTCTACAAACAGCTGAGGGGTTGGACAGGTTCAGATTATGATTCAGCTATGCATCCCTAAGCCTAGGTTCACACTGAAGGGAACACAGATATCGCATTGATTCGCACCCGCAATGCGAGTTCAACCATACAGTTTGTTTTTGCACAAAAAAAAGATGCAGGGACAACTGAACTTTCAGTCTAAGGGCTCTTTCACACAGGGCGGATCAGTGCAGATCCGCCCCGTGGATAGCCGCTTGCTCAGCGGGGATCGTCGTAGCGATCTCCGCTGAGCAGAAGATGACAGGTCCGTCCCTGCACTCCGTGCAGGGACGGACCTGTCAGAGCGCCGCTCTCCCCTATGGGAGATCGGGTGACGACGGACCGTAGAGTCCGTCGTCACCCGATCCGCTCTGCAGACGGATGAAAAAATGGGGTTTTCCTCCGTCTGCAGAAACGGAGCATGGCGGGCACGGACGAGAGCGGGTGTCAGCGGATGCTCATCCGCTGACACCCGCTATCCCATAGGGATACCTGTATGTCCGTTTTTCATCCGAAAACGGAAGGGTGAAAAACGGACATACGGTCCGTCCGTGTGAAAGAGCCCTTAATCAGCTTAATATAATCAAGAGGCATTAAAACATAAAAGGTGTGCAGTCTTGCACTCGTTTAGAAAGCAGCATTCAAAGTAAAAACGCCTGTCCCCTGCCAGCATGTTGTAGAGGAGAACCCTTTTTAAGTGGTCACTGCAGAGATCCAATACACCCTCCGCTGATTCAGATCTATAACGCTGCTATCAGCATTGCTCATTCTCACAGCTAATAGGGGATCTAAAACTCATCAAGGGGGCATTTCAGACCTGCCTGGCTGTCAAACTGACACTTCTGCTTTAGCACGGTTTGTCGGTCACCTAGAGAAAATATGCAGAAAAGGACTTGGGCCTTTTCAATTTTAGCTCTGTTAATGCTTCAGTGTGTCAGGTTTTTAAAAACATTTTTTAAAGAGTGTGAGAAGCTTTACATGAAAGCCTTTCTGTGACTCCCAATCTGCATACTGGTTTCTGGGCTTTCTCACATTAGAGCAGAAACGTTTCAGTATCCGTGCCCCTTCTCTAACATACCCTACTTGAGTCCGAGGGGAACTTGCATCTGCTGATTCACACCCAGGTACTTTACACCTTGGTAGAGGCCCTTTGATGTGATTTTCAGGTCTGAAGAGAGCTAATGATGCTGAAAGACAAAATTGGCCATCCTTTGTGTTGCTACTTAGCTGCGCTCAGTCGACTACAATTACTTCTAGTTCATAAAGGATCTTTTGCTCAAGCATTTCCTTTGCTGTTATTATCACTAAAATGTCTGTGTTCATCCTCCAGGGCACGGCAATCAGCGGTCCAGCCAGCTACGGGCAGAGTCCATTCAGCCAACCACACGCGACACCTCATCAAAAGTGAGTGGATTTTGCATGATCTCTGCCTTGAGGGCCTGCTTTCATTCATATTTGTGCAGTATCAGTATACCTATCCTCCTACAATGTATCTGAATGGTAAAGGAAGGGTGCAGTTTGAAAAAAAAAAAAAGTCCCTGGGGTAAACCCCTCTCAAACTTTAAAAAAATAAAATGCAGCAAACCTCAGATGCAAATACTCATAACCATGAAGTGTAGAGGGCCAGGCCACATTTACAGTCTGCCACTGTGCTTTGTGCCAGTGTTGGCTATAGTTTACAAATTGCCATCTGACTCTGGAGATAGCCTGTCATATGCTGTGACCACTACATGTTCAGTATGTCACCGTAATGGCACACTGTAGGCAGTCCCTGGCCTCATTGTAGGAGGGATCAGTGTCTATCCTCAGTCTAACCCTTCCCCGCTCCATCCAAATACAAATATTTGCCTTTTTTGGATCTAGTGGGGAAGGGCTAGACCCTCTGCCAATTTTTATTGTGGTCTGTGTCACCATTGTGGAGATTTCCAACCTATTTGTAATGGTGACCACTGAACAAGAGCTAAGGTGAAATCTTCCAATGGAGACTCCTATTTCAGGGACAGATAAGATGGGGACACTAACCTTGAAGGGGTAATTTTTTTTTTACTTTCCTGTTAAAAACTTTAACTTTGGCTATAAACACTTTAAGGTAGTAGTTTGGAGAGATGGTGTTGGAGAAGAGGGTGTTGTGTGTAAAAACTAAAGTTGGGTGTTGAGGTGAGACTCTAGGCAGTAGTTTAGGGGTTAAGGCTGCAGTAGGTCTAAGGGCCGGTTCACATACACTGGTGCAAATTCACACTGCATCAAAATCGCAGCCTGTTAATGCAAATGACACCCCACAACCAGTTTGTGAAATGCAGCGCGATCTGCAGAATCGCGGTGTGGCCAAAAAGGGTCCTGCACTATTTTGGTCCGAATGCAATGCAAATTCAGCCATACAGTTTGTATGTCTGAATTGGTATCGCGCAGACATCATATGTGATCTGTACAGCAGTGCGGTCCGAATCACATGCAATCTCTGCCATCGCACTAGTGTGAACCGGCCCTAAAGCTGGCTATACATTAATCATGGGTTGAAAAAAAACACACACCTGATTACGATATTTACTCATTTGAGGTGGATGGGGGAATCGCGCCCACTGTTGTGCTCAGAAAATGAGGAGCCTTCCCCACCATCAGAATACACTGAGCAGTGTTGCCGGCTATATATATTTATATTATACACTGATCAGCCATAACATTATTACCACTGACGGTTAAGTGAATAACATTGATTTAATTCACTGCAATGGATTTAGAAGATCTTTCGAATTTGGCAGCAAGTAAACATGTTGTCCCTGAAGTTAATGTGTTGAAAGCAGAAAAAATGGCCATCAATTTGTGTATGGGGCTGCATACCCGCAGAGCAGTCAGGGTGCCCGTGCTGACCCGTGTCCACTGCCAAAAGAGCCTGCAATGGGCATGTGAGCATCAGCACTGGACCACAGAGCAATGGAAGAAGGTGGCCTGGTCTGATGAATTACATTTTCTTTAACGTCTTTTGGATGGCAAAGTGTGTGTGCTTTGCCTACCTGGGGAAGAGATGGCACCATGATGCAGTATGGGAAGAAGGCATACCGGTGGAGGCAGTGTGATGCTTTGGGCAATGTTCTGCTGGAAAACCTTGGGTCCTGCCACTTATGTGGATGTTACTTGGTCAGAAACAAAGTAAACCCCTTCCTGGAAACAGTATTCCCTGATGGCAGTGGCCTCTCTTAGCAGGATAATGGGATGTGCTGGAAAAACAAGTCTGATCCATGTTGACCCCACCTCACAGTCCCACTGTGTCCAATCACTTCACCCCCTGGACTGGACACAGTGGTACTTTTGTCAACAGTTCCTGTCCAATGAGTTATGGCTGAGATCTGCTGATTGGCTGTGTCCAATCACAGCCCAGAGCTCTGTGTTGACAAACGCAATGCTCTGTACAGAGGGAACGATCTTTGTTTGTTCTCCCTGCAGGAAAAAAAAAATGTTTTAGTAAAAAGCAGCCCATATTACACAAATTAACACTTGTTAGGCACACACTTAAAGCGGGAATCCTCCCTAAAGTGGAACTTCCGCTTTTCGGAACCCTCTCCCCCTCCGGTGTGACATTTGGCACCTTTCAGGGGGAGGGGGGTGCAGATACCTGTCTAAGACGGGTATCTGCACCCACTTCCGGGCATAAACTCCCACGGGAGTTTACGTCACTTCCTGTCCCGGCACGATGTGTGTCCCGGCAGACAGCGCAGAAGAGTCTCATTGCGCCGCGCGACTCGCGCATGCGCAGTAGGGAACCGGGAAGTGAACCCGCAAGCTTCACTTACTGATTCCCTCACCGAGAATGGCGCCGGCAACAGCAGAGAGCTGAGCGATTGATCAGCCTCTGCTGCTGACATCGCTGGAACTGGGAGACAGGTAAGTGTCCATTTATTAAAAGTCAGCAGCTGCAGTATTTTTAGCTGCTGGCTTTTAAAAAAAATTTTTGCAGGTACAATCCCTCTTTAATCCCTTGATTAGCAAGAGATGTTAACCCCTTCCCAGCCACTGTCAGTGTATACTTTTTGTTTTCCGCCTCCCACACTATCTGTCCCAATTATTATAAGTCGCTGATCACCACCATTACAGACTAAAAATAAATACAAATTCCAGTATGTATACCATAGTTTGTAGACGCTATACCTTTCGCACAAACCAATTAATATACACTTATTGGGATTTTTTTTTTTTTTTTTTTTTACCAAAGACATGTAGCGTAATACATTTTGGCCTAAATATTGAAGATATTTGATTATTTTATTGTATAGGCTTTATAGCAAAAAATAAAACATTGTGTTTTTTTGTTTTTTCAAAATTTTCATTTATGTAATTAAAAAAAAGAAACCCAGAGGTTTGAGGTTTACCACCAAAAAAAAGCTCTATTTGTGTAAAAAAAAAAAAAAAAGATTTCACCTTCAGTTGAAATTGAATAACGTGTTGCATGACCAATTACCAGTTAGTTTCACAGTGCTAAATGGCAAAAAACGGTCTGGTCATGAAGGGGGCAAAACCTTCTAGAGCTCAAGTGGTTAAAGAATCAGCCACTGACTGCTTGGTGCCAGATACCACAGCATACAGTGCATCCAGAAAGTACTCACAGCGCTTCAATTTTTCCACATTTTGCATTGTGGAGCCTTATTCCAAAATTGTCTAAATTTATTACAGTTGTGCTCATAAGTTTACTTACCGTGGCAGAGTTTGATTTCTTAGACATTTTTCAGAGAATATGAATGACACAAACATTTCTTTCACTCATGGTTAGTGTTTGGCTGAAGCCATTTATTATCAATCAACTGTGTTTACACTTTTTTTTTATTTTTTTTTAAATCATAATCACAACAGAAACTACCCAAATGACCCTGATCAAAAGTTAACATACCCCAGTTCTTAAAGTGGTTGTAAACCCTTTACAGACACCTTTTTACTACAGGCAAGCCTATAATAAGGCTTACCTGTAGCTACAATGGACATCTCCTAAACCTGCATGGTTTAGGAGATATCCCTGTATTTGCATGTGCCGACGTTATCGGCACGTGCCGTTGCTTCAGTTAGACTTTGCTGTTACCGGCGGCTCCTGCGTGCATGCGTGGGAGTGACGTCATCGCGGCTCCGGCCAATCACAGCGCCGGAGCCACGATACCCGGAAGTAACCCCCAGGACCGGTTTCGGCCGCCATAGCAGTCAACGAGGAGGCTTCGATCTCAGGTAAGCAATTCATAATGAGCTAGTATGCTATGCATACTAGCTCATTATGCATTTGTCTTGCAGGGTTTTTTATTTGTTTTATAGGGTTTACAACCACTTTAATACCATGTATTGCCCCCTTTAACATCAATGACAGCTTGAAATCTTTTGTGGATGAGGCTCCTTATCTTCTCAGATGGTAAAGCTGCCCGTTCCTCTTGTCAAAAAGCCTCCTGTTCCTGTAAATTCTTGGACTGTCTTGCATGAACTGCACGTTTTGAGATGTCCCCAGAGTCAGGAGACTGAGATGGCCACTCCAGAACCTTCACTTTATTCTGCTACACAATGACAGGACGACTTGGCCTTGTGTTTTGGATCATTGTCCTGTTGGAATGTCCAAGTACGTCCCATGCGCAGCTTCCTGGCTGATGAATGCAAATGTTCCTCTAGTATTTTTTGATAACATACTGCATTCTTCTTGCCCTCAATTTTGACCAATTTAGACCTGTGCCTTTTGTAGCTCACACATCTCCAAAACATCAGCGATCCACCTCCTCCATGTTTCACAGTAGGAATGGTGTACCTTTCATCATAGGCCTTGTTGACTCCTCTCCAAATGGTTGTTGCCAAAAAGCTAAATTTTGGTCTCATTGCTCCAAATGACTGTGCCAAAAAGTTTGAGGCTTGTCTCTGTGCTGTTTGGTGTATTGTAAGCGGGATACTTTGTGGCACTTGTGTAGTAATGGCTTTCTTCTGACAACTTGACCACGCAGCCCATCTTTCTTCAAGTGCCTCCTTATTTTGCATCTTGAAATGGCCACACCACATGTTTTCAGAGAGTCCTGTATTTCACCTGAAGTTATTTGTGTGTTTTTTCTTTGCATTCCGTTAAATTTTCCTGGCAGTTGTGGCTGAAATTTTAGTTGGTCTACCTGACCATGGTTTGGTTTCAATATAACTCCTCATTTTACACTTCTTGATTAGAGTTTGAACACTGCTGATTGGCATTCTCAATTCCTTGGATATCTTTTTATATCCCTTTCCTGTTTTTATACAGTTAAAATACCTTTTTTCTTTCGTTCATTGACGGACACAGCGCCTCCTTAATCTTGACCATTGGGTTCTATCACCTCTGCAGGAGTAGGACTAGGCAGAACAAAAACACCTGGCTACGCCCATGGGCTGTCCTCAGTCAGTATATATACCCCTCCTTGCTCTAGGTATTCAGTTTTTTTTTTTTTCTGTCTAGTCAGGAGTAAGGACCTAACTCCTTGCTGAGATCTTTTGGTCCTAGCAGATTTTACTTTGTCTTTTTTTTTCCATGCATTTTCTCCTGGGAGATCTGCAATCAACTGCCGGGCTTGGCAACAGGCTGGATAATTTAGATCCAGTGGTCTCCCCAGTCCAGCCAGCGAGCATGTGTAGACCGCAAGTGCTAAGTCGGCCACAACATAGCCTCAACGGACGGAGGCTGGCCCGTGAGTTAAAGGTCTGGCAGGGACACATACAAACGGGCTCTGGTCCGAGTCGCAGCAGTCCCTTGGCCGACAGCCCCCCACTTCGGTGGCGAGGAGTTCTGTCTAGAGGGTCACCCACACCATGGATCAGGAAGTACAGTCCCCCCTTTCCCCCTTTGTGAGGTTTGGGGTGGACGCGGGTACCCTCCAGGGATGGTCGGACCTGCTTGCAGGATCCCTCCTCCCCTCCTAAAGTTCCTGGGTTAAACTGGGCTTCCCCCCCTCCCCCCACGGATTGGTGGGAGTCCCAGAGCAGGCAGCAGAGACTCTCCCCTGCCATTTCCCTTCTGGGTGGTGTATGTCCTGCCCTGGCGGCAATTCTTTTGCTTTCCCCAGAAACGTCCGAGCAGGACTGGATGAAAGATGCAAGGGTCTGTCAAAAATCCCAAAACTTATTGACCCTTTTATACACACACACTAATTACAAGCAAACAGATCACAGGGGAGGATGTTACCTTTTAATAGCCATTCAAACCCCTTTTGTGTTGTTATCAGGCCAAAATCCCCAGGGTATGTAAACCTTTTTGATCAGGGTCATTTGGGTAATTTATGTTTTGATTATGATTTAAAAAGAGTAAGCGCAGTTGATTGATAATAAATGGCTTCAGCCAAACACTAACCATGAGTGAAAAATGTTTTTGTGTTATTCATATTCTCTGAAAAACGGCCAAGAAATCATAAATTCTGCCAGGGTAAAACTTATAAGCACAACTGTATTTTCCTCAAATTTCTACAAACAATACCCCATATTGACCACGTGAAAAGTTTGTTTGAAATCTGCAAATTTATTTTTTAAAAATCTGATGTACAGAAGTATTTACAGCCTTTGCCGTGACTCTCTAAATTGAGCTCAGGTGCATTCTGTTTCCACTGATCCTCCTTGAGATGTTTCTAAAACTTGATTGGAATCCACCTGTGGTAAATTCAGTTGGACATGATTTGGAAAGGCATGCCCCTGTCTATAGATGGTCCCACAGTTAATAGTGCATGTCAGAACACAAACCAAGCCATGATGTCCAAGGACTTGTCTGTAGACCTCAGACAGAATTGTTTCGAGGCACAGATCTGGGGAAGGGTAGAGAAAAATGTCTGCAGTATTGATGGTCCCAATGAGCACAGTGGCCTCCATCTGTAAATGGAAGAAGTTTAGAACCACCAGGACTCTTCCTAGAGTGGGCCGCCCAGCCAAACTGAGCGATCAGGGGAGAAGGGACTTAGTCTGGTAGGTGACCAAGAATCCGATGGTCACTCTGGCAGAGCTCCAGCCTTTCTCTGTGGAGAAAGGAGAACCTTCCAGAACAACCATCTCTAGAGCACTCACCAATCAGGCCTGTACGATAGAGTGGCCAGATGGAAACCACTCCTCAGTAAAAGGCACATGACAGCACATCTGTAGATTGCCAAAAGACACCTGAAGGACTCGGACCATGAGAAACAAAATTCTCTTTAAACTCTTTGGCCTGAATGGCAAGCATCATGTCTGGAGGAAACCAGGCATCGCTCATCACCTGGCCAATACCATCCCTACAGTGAAGCATGGTGGTGGCAGCATCATGCTGTGGGGATGTTTTTAAGTGGCAGAAACTTGGGAGACCAGTCGGGGTTGAGGGAAAGATGAATGCAGCAATGTACAGAGACATGCTTGAAGAAAACCTGCTCCAGAGTCCTCTGGCCCTCCAGACTGGGGCGAAGGTTTATCTTCCAACAGGACAATGAACCTAAGCACACAGCCAAGACAACAAAGGAGTGGTTACAGGACAACATTGTGAATGTCCTTGAGTAGCCCAGACTTGAACCCGATTGAACATCTCTGGAGAGATCTGAAAATAGCTGTGAACCGATGCTCCCCATCCAACCTGATGGAGCTTGAGAGGTCCTGCAAAGAATAGGAGAAACTGCACAAAAATAGGTGTGCCAAGCTTGTTGCATCATACTCAAAAAGACTTGAGGCTGTAATTGGTGCCAAAGGTGCCTCAACAAAGTATTGAGCAAAGGCTGTGAATACCTGTACATTTTTTTTTTTTTCTCCTTTTATTTTTAATAAGTTTGCAAAGATTTCAAACAAACTTCTTTCATGTTGTCCTTATGGGTTTTGTTTGTAGAATTTTGAGGAAAATAATGAATTTATTCCATTTTGGAATAAGGCTGTAACATAACAATGTGGAAAAAGTGAAGCGCTGTGAATACTTTCCAGATGTGCTGTACCTTCCAAGGTCTAGTGGCATCCATACCTCAATGGATTGGGGCTTTTTTTTTTTTGTGGCAAAAGCCGGACCTGATAAATATTAGGTGGACAGGTTTTTTTTTTTTTTTTTTTTTTTTATGGCTGATTAGTGTGTGTGTGTGTGTGTGTGTGTGTGTGTGTGTGTGTGTGTGTGTGTGTGTATATCTGTCTCTTTCCAGGCATTTTGAACAGTATGGTATATGAACACTACTTTACCATTCTCAATCACTCAGAGTTTAAAAATGAAATGCAGGATTTAGAGCATGTCTGTGTGGTTAGTTAGTCAATGCAGATTCTTATTGTCATCTTCCTCTCTTTCCAGTGGTCCTCAGGCGTTTTTAACGCAGGGTTGGGGTAGCACTTACCAAGCATGGCAGCAGCCTGCGCAGCAACTTCCAGGTGAGTGGCTGTTTTGGACACCCCAGATTTATTATATTGGACCTGTCAGTAAAATTCACACTTCACTTAAAGCAATAGTACTCTTTAAGCATTACCAAATATTTTTAGGTTGAGGCGATCGCTCTACATTGATATCTTAAAGGATTCCATCATACAGAAATCACAGGCAGATGCAAACTATTATGCTTAAACATACTACAATGTGGCTTAATCTGGAAAAGGTCAAGCTCTGTGCCATTTTTCCCAGTTATTGGTTGTCATCTTGCCTCTCGCAGTTTAGGTTTGGTGATGCCAGGCTGTCCATCTCGGGTCACACACCTCTACCCTTCCTTTACAATTGTTTCCGTTATTCCTGCATTTATTAGTGGTTAAAGAATATGGGCACTCCCAGTATTCAAGTTGTTTAACTGGTTGCCGACCACCGGCTGTCAATTGATGGCCAGGCGGCACAGCTCTCGTGGCAGGAGGGCGTCATATGATGCCCTCGCCTTTTCGGCCCACCAGGGGGCGTGCGCCCGCTGTGTTACTGGGGACTCGATGCGCGATTGCCCGGTAACACAGCAGGACCGTGGATCTATATATGTAAACACACAGATCCACGGTCCTGTCAGAGAAGAGGAGACCGATGGTGTGTTCTCAGTACAGAGAAACACTGATCGGTCTCGTCCCCTTGTCAATCCCCTCCCCCTACAGTGAGAATCACTCCCAGGGAACATATTAACCCCTTGATCACCCCCTAGTGGTTAACCCCTTCCCTGTCAGTCACATTTATACAGTAATCAATGCTTTTTCATAGCACGGATCACTGTATAAATGTGAATGGTCCCAAAAATGTGTCAAGTGTCCGATATGTCCGCCGCAATATCGCAGTCGCAATAAAAATCGCAGATCACCGCCAATACTAGTTAAAAAAGAAAAATGCAATAAATCTATCCCCTATTTTGTAGACACTATAACTTTTGCACAAACCAATCAATATACGCTTATTGCAATTTTTTTTTTACCAAAAATATGTAGAAGAATACATATCTGCCTAAACTGATGAAAAAAACTGTTTAAAAAAAAAAAAAATTGCATATTTATAGCAAAAACAATTTTTCTTGTCTTGTCACTTGTCACTCTTCTTTTGTTTATAGCGCAAAAAATAAAAACCGCAAAGGTGATCAAATGCCACCAAAATAAATCTCTATTTGTGGGGACAAAAAGATAACAATTTCATTTGAGTACAGTGTTGTATGACCGCGCAATTGTCAAAGTGTGACCACGCTGAAAGCTGAAAAAATGGCCTGGGCAGGAAGGGGGTGAAAATGCACTTTTTTGAGATGGTTAAAATACAAAAAATTCTCAGAGCACACTGCTCTTTGTATAGAAATGATAGTGATATTTACGATTTCAGTGCATTTTGAGCTGCTTTTTTTTAGTTTGAGGATTGGCCAGATCCAGACCAGGAACAGCAAGGTTTAAGAGTGCAGATTTGAAAAGACTGTACAAGTCAATGAAGACTTGTATATGGTTTCAAATCTATAACCTTTGTACTATATAAGTGTCAATATTTTATATGTATTCATTGGTTTCAACCTTAATTGGCTGATCCAAAAATTTGGCATGTAGAGAGTGAAGCCAGATGCATTTGGGTTTATAGGCAAGTAAATTGTATTTCCAAGAGGTGGTACAAAAAAAGCAGCATCTTTAACCAAACCGTGGCATTATTATTCTTATACAGTATTTTATTTAGTGCTTAGTTTGTGCAGCTCTTTACAATATAAAGGGAGACAGCGCAGATACAATACAATAAAATATAGGCATAGCCCCAAAATAAGAAACTGCATGCTAGCATAAATTCTATAGAAAGTGGATATTCAATAGTCCAAACATTTTCAGTGCTGGAAATCTTGCATGTATTGCTTGTCAGCGCTCCCAAATAATACTGTCCTGAAAATAGTTGCTTTTTTAGATTAACGCTTAGGCAAAGAGGTCATGGCTCTGGCTACCAAGTGCATTGTGGGTCTTTGACATCAAGAGAAACTGTAGATATTCTGTTTTTTTTGGTAGACCTTGGAAGTATGAATTCCCCTGTGCTTGTTCACAGTGGCAAGGACCTATTAGTGTACCGTTACTAAATGGATGTGAGATAAGAAGTACACTGACAGTATGTGAACCTGTTGGAATTAACTGTGTTTCTTCAGTTTATGTGCCATAAAATGGGATCCGATCCTCATCTAAGTCACATTTATAGACAAACACAATGTGCTTAAACTGATGACACACAAACCATTCTCATTTTTTGTGTCTTTATTGAACACATCCATTAAACATTCAGTGCTGAAGGAAAAAGTAAGTGAACCCACTAGAATAATTTTAAATGAAAGCTAATTGAAGTCAGTAGTTTTCACACCTGAAGTCCAAATAATGAAATAAGTTTGGAGGTGTGGTTTAAAGCTGTTTTGATTGGCAAGATACTAAAACATTTTAAGATTGTGGTTTATAAGAACCATGCCTCGCAAAAAGAAGACATACGACCAATAGTAGTTTATCTGCCTAAGTTTGTAAGGTGATACAAAGCCATCTCAAAAGTGTTTAGGCATCCATCAGTCAGACAATTTGTCTATAAATGGAGACTGTATAGGATGACTCAAGACACCATGCATTATCCTCAGTAAGGTAAAGAACCCACAGATAACCTCTAAAGTCTTGAAGACGTCGCTGTAACTGCCAAACAGCCCTGTTCATGAGCCTTTGAACAGGCAAGGGTGTCCTCTGTAGAACACCACGGAGGAAGCCTTTGCTCTCCAAAAAAAAAAAAAAAATGCTGCAAATTTGAAATTTAGCAAAGAGAACCTTGGCAAATTGCAGCACTACTGCGAAAATGTTTTGTGAACTGAGGAAATAAAAGTTGAATGGTTTGGGAAGAATACTGATCACTATGGTGAAAATAAAGAACTGCTTGCCAACATCCAAATATCATTCCATATGTTGGAGAGAACAACCTCATGATTTGAGCTTGTTTCACCGCTTTGGGCCTGGACCACTTGTCATTGAGGGGGGAAAAAGAATTCCCAAGTTTACCAAAAGATCCTACAGGATAATGTCAGGGGGCTGTCAGCCAGCTGAAGCTTACTAGAAGTTGGGTGATGGAGCAGGACAATGACCCTAAGTAAAGCCACCACAGACTGGCTTCAGAAAAAAGAAAATGCGCCTTTTGGAGTGGCCTAGTCAGAGCCCAGACCTTAACGCCATAGAGGAATGGTTATAAATTTCTCCTGAATGTTGTGCAGAGCTACCAAAAACACTTGCAGCCAAAGGAGGTTAAACCAGCTAATAACTCCAAAGGTGCACTTACCTTTTCCGCCATCACTGTGAATATTTAATGGATGTGTTCAATAAAGACACAAAGTGGAATGCTTGTGCATCATCAGCTTAAGCACATTAGGTTTGTCTATTGATGGGACTTAAATGAGTATCAGATCTCGTTTGGCAAATTACTGCAGAAAACCAAGGGGTTCACATACGGTTTATTTTTCTTGCCTCTATATATAGTGTAGCTATGATCATTTATGTATTAACACAATCGGATTTACATTTAGCTGATCTTTTTCACTTGTACTGTGTATCTACCAAAAAAAAAAAAACAGAACTGTGGAGGGGTCAGGAGGGGCTGGCTTAGGCTCTTGGCAGATCACCTGAGATGCTGAGCCAGGTGCTGGTCCAGGGATCTGGGTGGATCCTGACCAATGTGGTTAGGATCTTTTTAGAGCCTTGACCGACTCTGACGTCAGCCGACGGGAACAAACTGCACTCCTGTGATCTATAAATGCTTTAGCTGTACTTCTCCTTTTAAGCCATGGCATAGTTGGGTCTTTTTTATAGTATTAGGCACAGCTGAGCCTAACACACTTCCCACTCCCCCGTCCTAAACTACATGGTCCACCTTGGGTAACATACAATAAACCCTGATACAGGAATAGACCTAAAACACTCAGTGGTAGGCGATCGATAGACAGTGGATCTTCCCTACCTCTTAACGCTCTGAACATACAATCTTTTGTCTTGTGCCAAAGGATTTGAAATTTGTGATCCAAACACCTGCCAGATAGCACAGAAAAGTGTGACACCACCACCTCTGTGATGGTTAAGATGTATAGTGGTGTCACCTCCTTTATCCAATGCTGCTCTATTGGAGTATGGGGAAGCCGCAGCACACCAGGTCATCAACTCAGCCCTGGCACCATGTTTACTGTCAGCATAATGTGCATGCAGCACAGCCTGATTGGCTGCCAGCACTACCCATCCCTTCCCAGTCCAGCTGCTGCTGTGCAGGGTAGGTCAGGAGGCAGTCAGTCTTGTTGCAGTAGTGATATGCAAGTGCCACAGCAACCAATCAAATCTCTGAGCAATTATTTCTGATAGGTTTCTTTTCGCCAATGCTATTGGCAAACTGCCCTTTGTGTGATATAAGCATGTAGGCGGCCTGTGAATCCACCCCAGACATCAGTTGGCCTGTATCTGTTGTGTAGTGAATGTGAACCACTAGAGTCACCCAACTCTCAAGTCTCTTCTGTTTATTGTTGTTGCAGCTGCTAAAGACTCATACTATATGATAGTACTTGTGAATTTTAATGACCACATGCCAGAGCATAAGGGAATATCCTAAACCAATACATTAGTGGTCATACATATCTATTTTCCTCTGCTGCTATTCATTTTCCAAGGTGAAATGATGATTCTTCCTACCCTCCTCCCACGCATTGCTTGCATTCTAATGGAGAGAAGTAACATTAGGTGTTGGTGCCATTCATGAGACTGTATTCAAATATTTGTACTTTTTTTCTGAGGTAAATGCAGCTTGCACAATAAAAGGATTTTCCATGCAAGGCTGCTTTTGCAGTGTTGTCAGCTGATAGGTTAAAGGGCAACTCCAGCTAAAGAGAGACACACACACACAGTTTCAGCTTGCAAGGTTTTGTAAAAGGATTGCACGTACTCTTGTGATACACCTATACCAAAAAAAAGGCAGCCCTTTTGAAACTGTATGTGGTGGCTTTAGGTATATGTAACCACAAATGCCTGTGCTAAGGCAATAAATTCTAGAAAAAGCAGCTAGCAAATTCTTGCTGGCAATAAATTTCTATGGCATTAAACGGTAGTTGGTGCAATGCTAATATCCACAGGCAAAACAGGATTCTAAACGTGCAACCACACCAAAGTAGGTATGGAATGGTGCAAAACGCATAAGAATTCATTATTAGTCCAGTCACAGTCCTCATATGGTGGCCCGTGGGTGATGGTGCTTAAAAGACGAGACACAGAATAAGTAATTCCTCCACCATCAAACCAATCGCACAGCCTCTTAACATAAGAATTTAGCCACCCCAAGGAATGGTCAAATATTTCAGTTATGGACCCAAAGATAGCGACCAGACTTCCAGGGATAAATCTGCCAGTTTGCCTTGCTTGCACCACTCTCCCAAACCTCCAAATCTGTTCAACCAGATAAGCAGTATCTCTCCCAAAAAGGTATAAATCAAAGAGAACAGAGCCATCTCATAGAGTAGTAAAACCAGACAACCATTTATTCAAAGTATTCCAGTCACATTCATTAATATAAAACCAGCATATCAAAGTATTGTTTCAAACCAACAAGGTGGCCCCAGTGCACGACATTGCATGCCATGACTTCACCCTACACTTTTTGTCATCAAGATATCATTGGGTATCTGTGTCAGCCTTCAAATCAATTCCAGGCTGTGCACAGGGGCCTCGACATCTGTGCTAGTTGACATTACACCGCCCATCATTGAAACAAGCTCACACACCTGAGTTTGTGTGAATTCTGGGCCAAGCCCTAACAGTGTTGTGTTTTTTTGTTTCTTCCCCCCATTTGTCCCCCTCCTTTCTGCCATTCTTGTCATATAGACACCCTAAAAAGTATAGTCCGAATGATGGCCTCACTTTTCTTCCATAATATGAAGCATTACCACAATGTTGGAGTTATTTGGGTCTAGTCTCCCTTGAACAAGCTTGCAGTCTGAGTGACAGCACTATGCAGCCATAGTATTTTTAGTGTAGGTTAGCAACAGCAGTCTTTCTCTCGAGACAGTTCTTCTGCTGAGCAGGTTTTCCAGAAAGCTATCGGGTAGTTTCAGGTACCGATACCATCTTTTCTAAAACCTATATCTACATTTATTTTTTTTTTTTTTTTATAGTAGTGTAGAGCTTGGTGCTGGTGAATTTTACATTTATAGTCTTAGGGAACCCAGCAACGGGTTCTCTTGCCTGGTCCCATCCTCAGCTGTATACTTTTCATCTTACGTTCACTCCCCTGGTCTGGATATTTTTTCACGCTTGCTTGTTGTTACCCATCATATCCAAAATTTAAAAATAAGCTTAGGAGTACACTTAGTTTTTTTAAGTTTTAAATTAAAGGCAGAAAAACTGAAAAAACTCATACCTGTTCTGTGTTAATGGATTTGCACAGAGCAACCCTGATCCTCCTCTTAGGTCCCCTGCTGGCGCTCCTGGCCCTCCCTCTTGCCCCCAAAGCAAGCAGCTGGTTCCCAAACCACTGCTCCGTATGTCCATTCACACATGGAGTTAGGCTCAGCCCCGCCTCCACTCTCCCCTCTTTGGCTCACTGGCTGTGATTAACAGTAGCAGGAGCCAATGAGGGAGCGACACTGCTCTCGTGGATATTGCTGGATCAAGATGGGGCTCACGTAATTATTTTGGGGCTGCTGCACACAGGTTTCTACATTATGCATAGAATTCATGAAGGTAAAAAACCTTGCGCCTTTGCAACCACTTTAGAGTCTCCCTCACGTGGACAATTCTGTGCATACACAGGATTCCAGCAGCAAGAATCAGTGGGTTCTTGTGGCAGAGATTAGAGGTGTATTTAAACAGTGGCCTGTACAGAGCAAAGGCAGGCCGAGAATAGCTATGGCTCTTCCCACTGATTTTTTTTTTTTTTTTTTTTGTGGATGTCCAGAGGTCATTTAATGTTTCCTTAACCACAGGTAACCGCTGGGGGTGTGGATGCATGCGAACTGCATTGGTACCTCTGTCTGTCATTGCTTTGTACAGGCTGAGCATCCATAGCTGTCCGTGTACACATGCCATCCCAGCCACAAGAGTCTGGATGTTTGTCCCTGAAATCCGGTGCACATAATTGCCCAAGTGAAGGAGGCCTTACTGACATGCTACAAATGTTTTGCTTTTGTTGGAAAACAGGAATTTAGGTTCCTTACAGCAACTGGTCAATGTAGCCTCTGTTGGAAGTATGCTTACATTCAAGCAAAAAAGACTAGTCTGCCTGAAAATTCTACTGATGAGGTTTGTCCCTCCTTATCACACCCCAAAGCCGGTTTTATTTAGAGAAAGGTAATTGACCGTTCAGATTGGTTAGGTTTGCTAGATATTAATATAATTAAGACTTAAGATTTTTGTCATCTGTATGGCTGTCCAAATCTTTAACTTATGAACAATTTATGCTTTTGCATGTTCTTCATGTACTTGAATCAAACTTTACACTAAAGCCTGGTGTGTCCAGACCTGATCAGAGCAATCCATGAGTCATTCCACAAAATGGCAGTCTTGCCCATGTTTAGGCAAGGCGTACGCCTTAAGTGGACTCAAGTGGTCCAGGCTGGATGATGCGGCCTGTTTTGATGCAATTCTTTTCTCCTTTCTGTTATGTGAGAACAAGCCTTATTGCAGCTGCTATTGTTTCCCTGCCCATATTGTATGCAAGCAGAGAGCGTCTGTAACCATTCACATCCCAAATGGTGAACAAATTGAGCGAGTCCATTCACCTCCCACAGCCATCCTAATAAGTGATCTAATCATTTAGTTTTATTGCTTCCAACATCCCCCCTTTCACCTCCTACATAAAGCATCCAATGAGGTAAAACATGCTGGCCTGCAGTCTATTAATTGCCGTGTCCCTCAATGACTTTCCCAAAGAAAAGCCATTGATGGAGCTCCCTATTGTGTGAATTAGCAGGTGGGCACTTTGTGACCCTAAGCCATTCACACATGGACAGGGCCTGACTTGTGGCATCGGTCAAAATTTAAAAGGATGGAGCTCTCTAGCTGCTTTTGGAAAGGGTTGTTCCTCGAAAAACTTTTAGTTTGAACAGATTCAGGATGGATAATTCAGTATATTTATGTTCTTTTTCCATTGCAACATTATAGTGAGTTCTTTGTAACAAATGGTGCAGGCAAGAGCATGGGAAGATGAAGTGCGGTTCATTTCCGGTTTTAATTAATAAGATTGGTGTATTAAAGGCAGATTACAGTAGCCTGTCAGAAATTATCTTTGATTGCCCTTTAAATTGCCCTTGCTCTTCATGTCATCAAATAGGCGTGTATGTGTCAATGCAATGTGGAGAGTCTGTTAATGCTACTCTGCCTAAACCGAGCACAGGCAGAATTCTGTCATGTCCTTAAGGTGTAACTTAACCTCTAGCAAGTTTGATGTTGGGGTAGCCATTGACATCGGTTGGGTGTATTTAACCAATTTGGACTTGTGTGACACTATTGTAAGAGGGTGATTCAAGCTTCGAGTGTCATCCATGGGTTCCAATATATTTTAAAATGACACTCCTCTACATTTAAAAGATAATTTGAAATACATGCCGAAACCTTATGAAAATTAACAATCAGTATGGGGAGTGGGGGACGTTGAAGTCTGTGTTGTGTTTTTTTTTTTCATTTATAGGTATTTATATAGCTCCATCAATTTACGCAGCACTTTACATATAATATTATATATTCACATTAGTCCCTGCCCTCAACGAGCTTACAGTCTAAGGTCCATAATTCACATGCATACACATTGGGCCAATTAACCTACCAGCATGTCTTTTTAGGGTGTGGGAGGAAACCGGAGTACTGCAATTGGCTGTTTATTGGCCTTTTCCCTAGTGGCTGAGGTTTTTGTTCTCTCTTGATAGCCACCCAAATGTAGTGCAGTGATATGATCTCGCTTGCCAATGCTCATTACCTTTATCGTTGCATTATCCTGGCTAGCTACATTATCTCTCCTCCATGCGCTGCATGTTAAAGTGGCCAATCGCGGGGCCCCACTGCACTGAGAATCCATAAGTGACCTTGTGATTTGCACACCAAGACCTCTAGGGTGTGCCGAACAGCTCACACCTTGGTGTACATCAATAGCAGACAGTTCCCTGACCACCAGATAACCCAAAAATAGTGATTTGTGAAATGCAAGGCTTGACCAATCAATTTGGGTATAAACAGCCTGCCAGGTTTTACATGTGATTATTGAAAGTGGCTGTTACAGATGCTAGCACTAATCACTGTATTCTCCTGGCGGGGAATACTGTGGCTCTATGGGAGAGATTCCCACATCAACACTGGTTGAAGGAAAGTAATTTGTTACGTCTGATTGACCTTAAAGGCTCCAGTGGTGAGTAGATTCTTCCCAGACTTGTTTGACTATTTCTTTAGGATCCAAGAGGAGACGACTACAGAAGGAAAAAATGCAACAAATAAAAATACGAGTCTGTTAATCTCCAGGATTGAAATGGGAATTTTGGGTGGACTGACCCCTTAAGTTATGGGGGGGGGGGGCGGACAAGGTTCCTTATCGTACAATTTGTGCAAGTGGTGCATGTCATCGGCCTATTCCTATTATAATTGTTTTCCTATTCTGTTCTCAGGTCAACAGAGCCAGCAGCAGAACGCGCAGCCAGACTACAGCAAGGCATGGGAGGAGTATTACAAGAAGCAGAGTGAGTGTTTCCATATCCCACTATTGTCATGTGCTGCTCTTAACTAGATGAGATACGTTCATCTGGGAGCTGTGTGTCCTGTGTGGAGATTGACCCACAATCCAATGACGCTGTGCTCCTTCATGACTCTTCTGCTGCTGTCCATAGTCAATACGTTTCCTTTTCATGTCTTTTCAGCCCAGGCTGCCAGCGCCACCTCACAGCCAAGCTCCCAACCAGATTACACGTTGGCATGGGCAGAGTATTACAGACAACAGGCTGCGTACTACGGACAGTCATTGGGCCAGGGGCAAGCCCATAGCCAGGTGAGTAATGTTTTGTGTCCCAGTAGAGGAGTAGTGGTGTAGTAGGGGGGGGGGGGGGGGGATTTCTGAAGACCAAAGAGAGAATGCGTCTAGCCCCAAACTACCACGATCCAGCTGTCATTTTCTGGATTTTCCAGTTACTACTGCTGCTAAACTATTGTATTCTGGGCACTACTTACAATGACAATGTATTGATCTATTTTTCTCTACATTTTACATGCAGGCCAACCTGTCTAGCAAGCGTAACTTGGGTTGAGACTAACTATGCACTGCCTAGCAGGACTTTAACTTTTTTTAAAGTTCAGTTTTGACAATTGGCCTCTAATGCTTTTCACTAAATAGCTTGAAAAGCCTGAAGGCCAGTTATTGTTGTGTTTTTTTTTTTGTTTTTTTTTAAATATAATAAAGCAATTTTTTATTGTAAAATTGGTCTTGTGTACAATAGTAATATTTCCAATAAGACCTTGCAATATTATGTTATACTAATAATATACTAATAATAGACAGGACTGTCTTTTGCAATGCCGGATTATTTGACAACTGTTTTTTTAAATACGTCATACCTATCTTTTATATGCTTCTGTTTTAAAAATTGCATCCTGCTGCAAGTTTATTTTAATCTACTTTTATCAGAAATTTTATTTTTAACTCCATGTCAAAGGCTTGTTCCCACCATAGTCATATGTTAGCATGGCTTATATTGATCTTATATTCTGTGCCACAATGCGTTTTAACATCTGCTGGTGTAAACGAGACTTAAATATAAAAAAATGAGAGTTAATTAAAAACTAAGACCTCAAGCACAATGTACTGGCAATATCATTTCTCCCTAAGTTTTTCCTGAAATGTTTTTATTCCAGTCTTTTAAAGCAGACATTGCAATTCAGTTTTTTTAAAAGTAGTTTTATTTAGTCCGGTCCTATTTTTATATAATTTTTTTTTCCTGTTTCTAATTGAGTGTTTTTTGGATGCAATCATTTTATCATTTGCTCCTTAATCCTCCAGAATATAATTAATGTAGCGACATAAAAATATTATTTTGAAAGTCAAATTTGACTAAATAAAACTATTTTTTTTTTTTTTTCTTCATAATAAAAGATGACCTTGGTCCTCCATTTTCATGCAAATTCTTGTTTTGCTTGTTTCCCCCTTGCAGGAGCAGTAGAACAATTGTCCAGTTGATGATTTTTTTTTTTTTTTCTCCCTTCGGAATCAAGGCAGGAGAAGAACCTTAATTTGTAACACGTTCATAGATTTGACAGCGTTTGAGGAAGACTTCTTTGTTTTTACAACACTAGTCCTAGAGTTAAATCTATACTGAACTTTGCTAAGAATCAGGATTATATAATAAAACTAAAGATTTAAATGTGCTGGGTTTATTTTTATTTTTGTTTTGTTTTTTCTTTGCATTTTTGTTTGCTACCCTTGAAAAAAAAGTGTTAACATGAATTCTTTTTGGAACCGATTACATTGAAGAAAAAAAAAATCAACCAAAAAAAAAATGACATGTATGTAAATTTATATTCCTCCACTGTGTACCCCTGCCCCCCCTTGGTGCTGATATTACAAGATATTTGTCTCAATTTTTTTTTTGTGTAGCATTTTGTCTATTGGACAGTGCAGCTTGGAGGTCTTATCATGAAAGTTAAACAAAAATTTATTGATACAAAAATGTACACCACCTCTATAAAGAAATTTTTAAATGTGTATTTAAATATTCTTAACTGTAAATTCTTTAAATGTTTTACGTCTAATTTTTCTCTGGTATTAAGACTGTATTTGATTTTATTGCATTGTTTTTTTGTTATATTTTTTAAAGAGAATTATCAATCTGTTACTTGGAAATGATTGTTCATTCTGAAAAGTGAATATATGAATCTATTTCTTGAGACAAGTATTGTGTGTAGGGGTTATAAAGGGAGGGGGAGCAGGGCCATATTTTGTAGGCTTTGTTTGTATAATAACCAGGGTTTTGAAGCGTTAATATAAAAAATGATTGTTAACTCCTCTTCTTCCAGAGGGAATTGCTATACATCGCAGTGCAATGTAACCCAAGTCCCTCTGGCAGAGGAGGGGTGTATTTTATAAAGCAATGTTTATCAATTATTCAGTTGCCTATGTATATCAGGCTTCCAAGCGATAACGGGAAAATTTACCTTTTTTTGTGCTGTCAGAAAAAAATAAATGCTATTATTTTTAATATGAAAGAATTCAGCTGTTAAAATCTTTAATGTAAACACTGTGGAACATTTACCAGTATGGAGACGTTTAAAAAAGAATCATTATAACTATTTTTTAACTCCAGGGTTTGGTTTTTTTTTTTTTGTGTTTTTGTTTTAAATATTTTCATATCTAATTGTCAAATTTATCATAGAAAATAAATTCTAGTATTAACCACAGTATGTGCTAAAAATACTTTTGATTTAATAAAAGGGATATGATTTTGAATGTTTGTAGCTTTTTTTTTTTTTTTTTTTTCTTTCTTGTACAGATGACGACTGTATTTTTTTTTTTGTTTGTTTTTAAACGGAATACAAGCTAATTTTTTTGTGTGTGAATTTAAAAATTTAATCCATGGGAACATTCCGTTTTTTGGAAAAAGGGGGGTTGACTTTTACTTTTTGTTCTTTTATGCCTAAAATTGTTTAACTATTAAAAAAAAATCACAATTGGATAATATTGAGTATGTTACAGAGAAATGTCTTACCTGACAACTGCATTTTACACTCTATATAATAAAAATGCCACAGGTCTGCTTGTGGAATAAAATGTTTTTGTCTCTTTAATTTTGACAATTTTTATTGTACATCACACTTCTCCAAATATTTGCACACAAATAAAATTATTTAACATGCAGTGCTAATACATTTTGCAGGATCTTAGAAAAGTAACACAATGGAGTTGATTTTACTCATAAAGAAGAGTGCAAAATCAGGTGAAGCTCTGCATAGTAACCAATCGGCTTTCCTGTTTTTTTTTTTTTTTTTTGTCATAGCTTAATTGAATGGGCTTAAGTTAGAAGTGGATTGGCTACCATGCACAGCTGCACCTGATTTTGCACACACTACTTAGTAAGGCTGGGTTCACACTGGTAAGACAAACGCTCCAACTTTGGGAGCCGGTGTCGCATAACGTGTATAAATCAATGGTTCCCTATAAGAGCCGTCTTAACTGGTCCGACACAAGTCGATCCGACTTTGAAAAAGGTTCCTGCACTACTTTGGTCCGACTTTGGGCCTACTTCAGTACATTGAATATCACTGAAGTCGGATCGAAATCGGATCCTTGTCCTAACCACCCGACTTGTGACATCTGACATGGTGATCACAGCAGCAGTAAAAAATTTGTCACCCTGGAATTGATCTGATTGGTCAAAGGACAAGTCAGATTAGGATGACAGTCGTATAACAGTCATGTCGTACCAGTGTGAACCCAGCCTTAATCAACTCCACTAATTTTATTATCAACGTTCATCCTAAAATTTCTATTTTCAAAGCACTGCAATATACACTTTCTCCTATTAAAGCTTCCTTCATTCTATTTAGTTTTTTAACCACTTGCTGACCGTATACTGCATATATATGGCGGCTCCCATGGGCAGGATTAAGTATTTGTACGTGATCCTGCACTTCCGGGTCTGGGGCACGCCACCGGAAAACCCGTTCAGAGGGAGCCAATTGGCAGCTCCGGAGGATGCAACGTCTGCCTGGACCCGTCGATCATTCTGGACACAGGTAGAATTGCGGTCTGCCTATGCTAACAATGCAGATTGACGTTCTGTGAGAAGGAAAGGCTGTGATCCTATGTTCCTACAAAGCTGGCACACGGATCGGTCTACGCATAGTACAAGCACCTCCCACACAGTAAGCACACTCTAGGACAGTGATGGCAAACCTTGGCACCCCAGATGTTTTGGAACTACATTTCCCATAATTCTCATGAACTCTGCAGTGTAGTTGAGCATCATGGGACAGTGTCATTACTACAGGGACAGTGCTTTTTATTTTTTTAGCGCTGATCAATAGTGTCACGGGTCCCCAAAAAGTGTCACTTTGTGTCCGTTTTTATCCGCCGCAGTCCCGCTATAAGTCACTGATTGCTGCCATGACTAGTTAAAAAATAAAAATCCTTACATATATTCCATAGTTTGTAGACGCTTATATTTAAGTATTTTCTGGCGTATAAGACTACCTTTTACACCGAAATTACACAGCCAAAAAGCGGGGGTCGTCTTATACGCCGGGTGAAGAAGCCGCCTGATGGATATCAGTCCGCCGGGCGCTCTCTAAAATTGTAATATGTATACAGTATGCGCCGCTCAGCAAATCCCGGCAGGCGATGCACTCTGATGAATACAGAGCCTGCTAAGCCTGCTTGGATTGGGTAACAACCTCTGCCTATCCGAGCAGGCTACATGAGTCAGAGCGGCGCGGGCTGATGTCACAGCCTCTGCCAATCCGAGCAGGCTTTGTATCCTTTAACAGATTAGTAAAATACAATGCCTGCCGTGATTGGCTCAGCGGTGCACACTGTATTCTGAAGTGTACCTGGAGCTACTGTACTAACACAGCATCATATACTGTGTGTACTTGGTGCTCTACATATTAACAAAGCATCCTGTACTGCACATCCAGCTCCAGATCTCCCCTAAAATACAGGTATGATTTATGGTGCTTTGGAGGAGAGGATTAATTGTTGCTGCCTACCAATTGTGGGATCCCTGGGACTTGTAGTTCACCAGTTTCCTTTTTCTGATGTTAAGTCTGATGTTTTTTTTGTTTCTGATGTTTTTTTGTAAATGGTGTTGCCTCGGATGGGGGGTAGTCTTATATGGCGAGTATAGCCCCAAACCTACGTTTTCACTGGAAAAATAGGGGGTCGTCTTATACACCCAGTCGTCTTATACGCCGGCAAATACGGTAAGCCTATTTCTGACATTTGGTGTTTACAAGTTAAAATCCGTATTTTTTGCTTGATAATGACTTAGAACCCCCAAACATAGATAGATAGATAGATATCTATCAGAGACGCTAGATAATAAAACGGCGATTGTTGCAACATTTTATGTCACATGGGATTTGTGCAGTGGTGTTTTAAGCGCAACTTTTTGGGAAAAAGATACTTTCGTGAATTTTAAAAAAACTAAACCGTAAAATTAGCCCAATTTTTTTCATATAATGTGAAAGATGTTACGCCGAGTAAATAGATACCAAACATGTCACGCTTTTATAATTGCACGCACTCATGGAATGGCGACAAACTACTTTTTTTTGTACCTAAAAATCTCCATAAGCGATGCTTTAAAAATGTTTTACAGTTACCAGGTTAGAGTTACGGAGGAGGTTGAGTGCTAGAACTATTGTTCTCGCTCTGACGATCGCGGCAATACCTCACATGTGTGATTTGTACACCGTTGACATATGCGGGCGCGACTTCCGTATGCGTTTTTCTTTGCTGCGCAAGCTCGAGGGGAAGGGGGTGCTTTCAAAAAAATTTTTTTTTTTTTTTTTTTAATTTTAGATAATTTGTTTTTAAAAAAAAAAAAATTAAATTTGATCACTTTTATTGCTGTCACAAAGAATGTAAACATCCCTTGTGACTGTAATAGGTGGTGACAGGTACTCTTTTTATGGAGGGATTGGGGGGGTCTAAAAGACCCTAAATCCCTCCTTTGCACTTCAAAGTATTCAGATCACCGAAAACGGTGTATCTGAATACTGTGTACTTTTTAAAAATTCGGTGCCATTGGCAGCCGAGTAAACAGGAAGTGACGTTGTGACGTCGCTTCTGTGTTTACATCAAGGAGACCGGAACCAAGCCATTTCCGGCTTCGTTCCAGTCCCTCACTAGCCGCCGGCAGATGTTAGATCGGGTCTCCCGATCGAACGGGAGGCCGGATAAGAGCGAGGGGGGGCGTCCCCTCCCGCTCCTCCGGTATAACAGCCGATCGGCTTTTAGCCACATCGGTTGTTATATCCGTAAAGCCGATCGCCGGCTCTAAACAACGGTACCAGGATGATGCCTGCAGCTGCGGGCATCATCCCGGTATAACCCCCGAAAGCCGAGTACGCATATCTGCGTACGCTCGGCGGGAAGGGGATATACACTTATTGGGATTTTTTTTTTTTTTTAACCAAAAATATGTAGCGGAATACATTTTGGCCTAAATTGATGAAGACATTTTGATTTTTTTTTTTTTTTTTCATTTATTTATGTGTTTTATAGCAGAAAGTAAGAAATATGTTTTTTTTTTTTTTTTCTTCAAAATTGTTGGTCTTTTTTATTTCTTTTATTTTTAGTTTTATAGTGCAAAAAAATTAAACCTGCGGAGGTGATTAAATACCACCAAAAGAAAGCTCCATTTATGGGGAAAAAAAGGACATGCATGTTTGGGTAAAGCGTTGCCCGACTGCACAATTGTCAGTTAAATTAACACAGTGCTGTATCACAAAAAATGGCCTGGTCATGAAGGGGGGGGGGTAAACCTTCTGGAGGGGTTAAGGAAGAAGGACACTAAATGAATACATAATCATTGGTAGGCCTGTCCTGGACCTTGCTGCCCAGTGCCCAATAGTTGTCCCTTAAACTGCAAACCTTTGCCATTGCTGCAAAGTACATTTATTTCAGTGTTTCCATGTATCCAGGTTTTTTTTTTTATTTATTTAATCCCTTAAAGTACATCTGAACCCAATAATGAAAATGTTACTAGTCCTTAGATGCCTGGGCTGCATTAGTGTTTTTTATATATATATATATATATATATATATATATATATATATATATATATATATATATATATATATATATAGCTATAGCGCAAGTACATTTTTTAAATGAACAATACCTGCTGATGCTGAATTCCAGCACCCTTGTAAAATTTTGTGTTCTCAAATTTGCTCTAAAACCCTGTTATCAAAATTTTTAGAAAAGTAAAATTGACAAAAAAAAAAGAATGTAAGCGCTTAATTTTTTCTTTTTTTAATTGCACACGGGGACAGACGCAAATGCATACACCAGTCCTGCCCACATATGAAATCGGTGTTCAAATCGCACGTGAGGTATCGATGGGAACGTTAGAGCAATAATTCTAGCCATAGGCCTCCTCTGTAACTCGGAACATGTAACCAGTAAAAAAAATTTAAAGCGTCGCCTATGGGGATTTTTAAGTACCAAAGTATGGCGCCATTCCATGAGCGTGTGCAATGTTAAAGCGTGACTTGTTGGGTATCTATTTACTCAGCGTAACTTCATCATTCACATTGCAAAACAATTGGGCTAACTTTAATGTATTTTTTTTTTTCAAAAAAAGTTTGAACAATTGCTGCGAAAATACAGTGCGAGATATACAGTTGCAACGACCACCATTGTATTCTTTAGTGTCTGCTTAAAAAAAAAAAAAAAAATATGAATTTTAAATGTAGGAGAGAAATGTCAGAATTGGCCTGGATGACAAGTGGTTATTAGAAGGGGTAATGTTTATTGTTCAAATGAGGGGAGCAGACAAGGGTAATGATGCTTCTCCACCATACATCGTTCTGGGAGGCCGTCGTATGAAATCCACCCAGAACGAGAGCCGCACCGCCTCGTCATTTTTTTTTTTGCCACATCAGTTCAAACTTTCAAAAAGGACCTGATTCAAATTTTAATATTCATCTCTGTCCTGATCCGTCGTCACATCATTGTGGCTATGCTCAACTTAATTTACGGAGTGATTATTTAATACAAATAAGATACTATTTAACAATGTAAAAAAAAAAAAAAACACCTTTTCCTCCCCTTCCCTCCCCCCCTTCCACATCGCCTCGACCCTACACTTTTACTGTCTCGCTCTTATTTTCAAGGGCTCTCCCGTCTGAGTTTAAAACTGTATCCTGACGGCTTCTGCATAGCTCCAAGTTTTTTTGAATTCCATCCATCCTTCCCATTTTTTCCCTGTTTCCCCCTCCCTCTCTTCAAATCTGACTCTCAGGGACTCCATTATACGGGTATTCTCTACCGTATCAATCCATTCCCAGATAACTGGGCTCTCCTGGTTGCGCCAATTTCTAGAGATTGCCCGCTTGGCGGCATTGAGAAGGTGTGGGACCAGAGTTTTCTCATATTTTTTTTACCTCCATTCTGGTCCCGTGGAACAGAATGACCCACGGGTCCTTTTCAAGCTCCTTGCCAGTAATTTCCTTAATATGGTTTATTATTTTTGTCCAATAAGATCTAATTTTACCGCACTCCCACCAAAGGTGTGCCATCGTCCCTTTCTGTTTACAGCCTCTCCAGCACTCTGTGGAAACCCCTACTTGATATCTGCTTAATTTAGCTGGGGTGATATACCACATAGATAGGCATTTAAAGTTCAATTCTACGGATCTTACATCTATTGCTGACCTGTGGGTTAGTTTTAGAATTTTACCTAATGTGAGTGTGTCTACTTGCGTGCCCAGTTCCCTCTCCCAATTTAAAATGTATGGCGGTATCTCCCAGCGATCCACTTCAAGTAGTAACTTGTATATCTTGGAGATCAACTTTTTGGCCTTTACAGCCGTAAAGGTACGTTCGAACAATGTCAAATCCTCCCCTGACCTTATGGGCTGGGGGAGGCTTTTGACAAAGTGGCACAGTTGGAGATAACGCCACTCATTCACCCTAAACAATTCCCTCTTGGTACATAATTCATTAAATAATACAATTTTTCCATCGTGGACAATGTCTTTAATTTGCACGTGCGCTTTTTTGACCCATCCCCCACCCATCTTGTCTGTCCCTGGTTCAAAATAATCATTATTTTTGAGTGCAATTAGTGGCGAATTATATTTCCCGTTAAAGTGCTTATAAAACTTATCCCAAATTTTAAGAGTATTTGAGGTTATTATGTGCGTGCTTTCCCCCATGAATCTGTGAGATGGCGGATTCCAAATTACTATACCCAGTTGTGATTTACTTAGTGCTTTTTCTAATCTAACCCACCGTTTGTCGCTTTGTTCCTGTCCCCACTCTGGGATTCTGGAAAGGGCTACAGCATAATAGTAATTATGTCTGGGACCGCTAAGCCTCCCTGGTTTTTTTCCTGTTTTAATGTACGGAGTGCTATTCTATGTTTTTTATGCTTCCAAATAAAATTCATAATTAGGGACTTTACTTTTCTGAGATAAGTTAGTGATAGAGGGATAGGTAACATCTGGAATTTGTAACTGCCTCGTCATTTGACGGTGGGCGGGTGGCAAGTGATTAAAAAAAAATAAAAAATTCTGCTTACCTTTTTGTGCTCTTTTCTGAAATGTCCAGAACTGAGCTTTTCCCTATGTAATATTTATAAAGGTGTCTGGGGAAATGCTTACCATAATTAACCCTGTCGGTACTGCGCTGGCAGATCTTCATCAGTTGTAAACTAAATTTGCATACGATTTGTCCCAAAAAGGTTAAATATTGTAATGCACTTTTATAGCAATCTATCCCTTGTAAGTTAGGCCAGCAAAACACGGTGCAAATTTCTTTCCTGCAATGCTGCCAGGAATCGGCAATTGTCTTCACCTGGCAGGGTAAGCTACCCCCGATGGGAGAGTGATTATCGCTAGTAGCTGCTAGCCATAATTGCAAGAGAATCCGGCAGGCTGGTTGTACCCAAGTTGATTGATCAATCAATTTGGTACCTTCAGCCTGCCCACTAACGGTTCGAATCTCGGCCGATTCCTGCTGAACTGCCCAAGATTCGAACCTTTTATGGCTGGCCTTACTCTGAATATTACAAGCTGCCTATTGATACCTCTATGTAAACCTACACCAAAGAAAAAAACTGGAAAGGTAAGAATATTTATTTATTATTTTTAGGTATGCTGTGTGAACAGGACCATATGACAAACCTATAGGGGGGGGGGGGGGGTGCTTAAACTTGGCTGGATGTAAGAAATACACTTTAGAGGGGGTATGTGTGCTTAAGGTGACATCATAGACCACAAGAGGCCGGCTCAGCTATATGCTACCTTTTAAAACCTTACTTACATTCTGTAGATCTCTCTTTGCAACTTGACATGATGCTAGCTGTCACTAATAAATGGGCTATGGGGAGAGAGCATGAGTCTGGTCTGCTGCCTATAATAACTTCCATTATAAGAGCATTAGGTGGTGGTGGGGGGCCATTCCAGCCATTTACAGTTCTTATCAATATTACAGGAGATCTAAAGACTCCCCTGTTCTGCACTTACCCAGCTTCTAATGCAGGTTGTCAGCCAGTAATGGGCATCATGGATAAACACTTGGGGAGGGGAAAGTGTCTGTGCTCCCTGTAGCAACCAATCAGATTGTAGCTCTTGTTTTTCTAGTCTACCTTGAATTCAATTCCCGGCAAGCATCTACAAAGCCCTAGCTCAATGCCAAGCTTTAGAGGGGGCAATCTAACTTCCAGTCTGAATGCTTTAATGAAATTGTTACTTTTGGTACAAAAATTGAACTATATATGTATCACAGATGACTGGTAAACTGACAAATATCTATGTGACAAAAAAATCATTCTCAGCATACCAACATTATTGAGAAAGAAGTGAGCAATCATTTGGAACCGGAGTAACACTGAGACATCAGTTTAATCCTATACAGTGCATCTGGAAAGTATTCACAGTGCTTTGCTTTTTCCACATTTTGTTATGTTACAGCCTTATTCTAAAATGGATTAAATTAATTATTTTCCTCATAATGACAACATGAAAGAAGTGTGTTTAAAATCTTTGCAAATTCATAAAAAAAAACTAAAATAAATAAAAATCCCATGTACATAAGTATTCACAGCCTTTGCTCAATACTTTGTTGAAGCACCTTTAGCACCAATTACAGCCTCAAGTCTTTTTGAGTATGATGCTACATGCTTGGCCCACCTATTTTTGGTCAGTTTCTCCCATTCTTCTTTGCAGGACCTCTCAAGTGTCATCAGTTTGGAGAGAGTCAGTGCACAGCCATTTTCAGATCTCTCCAGAGATGTTCAATCAGGATCAAGTCTGGGCGCTGGCTGGGCCACTCAAGGACATTCACAGAGTTGTCTCGTCATTCCTTTGTTATCTTGGCTGTGTGTTTAGGGCCGTTGTCCTGTTGGAAGATGAACCTTTGCCCCAGTCTGAGGTCCAAAGCAGGTTTTCATCAAGGATGTCTCTGTACATTGCTACATTAATCTTTCCCTCAATCCTGACTAGTCTCCAATTTTCTGCCGCTGGAAAACATCAGCATGATGATGCCACCACCATGCTTCACTGTAGGGATGGTATTGGCCAGGTGATGAGCGGTGCCTGGTTTCCTCCAGACATGACGCTT
Organism: Lithobates sylvaticus; assembly: GCA_028564925.1. Taxonomy (NCBI): domain Eukaryota; kingdom Metazoa; phylum Chordata; class Amphibia; order Anura; family Ranidae; genus Lithobates; species Lithobates sylvaticus. The sequence goes on from CM053033.1 coordinate 113,214,040, forward strand.
GTCATTCAGGCCAAAGAGTTCAATCTTTGATTCATCAGACACGAGAATTTTGTTTCTCATGGTCTGAGAGTCCTTCAGGTGCCTATTGGCAAACACCAGGCAGGCTGTCATGTGCCTTTAACTGGAGAGTGGCTTCTGTCTGGCCACTCTACCATACAGACCTGATTGGTAGAGTGCTGCAGAGATGGCTGTTCTTCTGGAAGGTTCTCCTCTCTGGACAGAGAAACGTTGGAGCTCCGTCAGTCTAAGGCCCTTTTCCCCTGATCGCTCAGTTTGGCCAGGGGGCCTGCTCTAGGAAGAGTCCTGGTGGTTCCAAACTTCTTCCATTTACGGATGATGGAGGCCACTATGCTCATTGGGACCTTCAATGCTGCAGAAATGTTTCTGTACCCTTCCCCAGATCTGTGCCTCGATACAATTCTGTCTCAGAGGTCTACAGACAATTCCTTGGACTTCATGGCTTGGTTTGTGCTCTGACATGCACTGTTAACTGTGGGACCTTATATAGACAGGTGTGTGCCTTTCCAAATCATATCCAATCAACTGAATTTACCACAGGTGGACTCCAATCAAGTTGTAGAAACATCTCAAAGATGAACAGCGGAAACGGGATGCACCTGATCTCAATTTTGAGCATCATGGCAGAGGCTGTAAATGCTTAATTACATAGTATTTTTTTGTTTTTATTTTTAATATATTTGCAAAGATTTTGAGCAAACTTCTTTCATGTTGTCATTATGGGGTATTGTTGGAAAGAAATTGGAGGAAAATAATGAATTTAATTCATTTTGCAATAAGGCTGTAACATAACAAAATGTGGAAAAAGTGAAGCGCTGTGAATACTTTCCGGATGCACTGTACCATATCAATAGCACATCCGATCAGATCTGGGAACCATTTTCAGAATTGTGCAATCTATCAATAGTCGTTCTTTGTGTTCTTTACTAGAAAGGGAAAAGGTATAGTCGGAAAGGGAGAAAATAAGGCCATCGTCCCCAAATATTGAAATAGACAACAAGAAAAGAACCCCCCCCCCCCCCCCCCTCCAGCTGGATTTTAAAGGTACAGATAACTACTTATTCATAGATCATAAAAAGTGCTAAAAAGTAAAATCCCAAATACAATTTCAATTAGGAAAACATTAATTAAAAAATCTATTTTAGGCTAGTGTAATAGTTTGATCCCCAATAGGAATACAACAAAGTGCACAATGTTCAACATTTTCTGTTGATGTCACGACCAATACGCTGTGACTGATGCATACAGAATAACTGACGCGTTTCAAAATTGGTTTCTTTCTTCAGGGGTGCATGATAGTAAAACACAACCACGTCTAAAAGTAAAACAGATATAAGTAAGTGACCAATATTACAGGTTACAGTACATACAAATGCAAAGCTGTTTGTACTGTAACATGTAATGATATTGCTTGCTTACATATAGGATATCAGCATGTTCCTAATATTAGGGAGGGATTAGCCCCTGTATCAGGTTTTTATTTCTATCTATGTGCCTGTCGGATAGATTCACCTTCTCTTTTACTTATGGAAGAATCTGCCTGGGTTCAATTCACCTAGGGTTCAGCAAATGTTATTAGAATCTCAGTGATCCTGAACTGAGGCAAATCCCACTGAAGTCTATGGTGGTGAATCTTGTTAAATTGTGGCCAATTTTAGGGCTAATAGGCAAACTATTGTCAAAAATGGGGAAGCTGAGCACTGCCACATGTACCAATACGAAAAAAAAAAACCCTTACAGTAGGGGGAGGATTTTTTCATGTGGGTTCAAGGCCAACATTGACAATACACAAACGGATACTTTAACGCTGTGCGTGGTGTTACAGATTATTATGATTTTCACTGACCGCCTCCTCTGGCAGTACATTTTAGGCTTTTTTTTACAACTAACATGGCTTACATACAGCAGCAGCACCCCGTCTGATTCATTTCAGTCTTCTATAGGTCGTTTTGGTACATTCTTTTTCATGAATTGGTAATAAATCCGCTTTGACCAGCAGATAGAAATTGTCCAATAGTTTATTAAGGCTGTCCCTGTTCTCGCTAATTCAAAACCGTCCTGCCGCTGGACAATTTCTCTTAACCTCTTGTTAATAATTAAGAATTTTAAATAGAAAGGCTAGGCCCAGATTTACTACAGACAAAGAGCACAGGCTGTGGTTTGTTTTATAACAAGAAATACTGCAGAGGATACAACTGTGCAAAACTGGCCAGAAACAGCACAGGTTTTATTAGGGATAATAGGCCAAAATATTTGACAGTCAAAGAGAGCAGACAGATGATTTGCTACATTAGTGTAAATTTACCCAGCAGCCGGACAAATTTATTGAGCAAGGCTAGGCCAAAATTTACAGGAAACAAAGCACTATACGAATTAAGATACTGCAGGAGATATAACAGCTTAAAATTGGCCACCAGCAGAACAGTTTTATTTATGATTAATAGGTCTAACTGTTCAATTCCTAACTTTTATTTAATCTATGGGGATAGGCAGGGCTTTTTTTTCCTCAGAGAATAGGTGCAGGTACTCCCTCCTTTTCCCTGCCCCCTACCAACCTCTGAGTACCACCCCTTAGTTCCAATCCTACCTACCTTCCAGTAAAACCCCGGAAAGCAGTAAAATAGTAGAGCCAGTAGTAATAGATCCCCACAAATAATAGATCCCCAGCAACAATAGATCCCCCAGAAACAATAGACCCCCCCAAAAAAACAATACCTCTCCCCAACAAAATAGATCCACCTCAGCAACAATAGATCTCCCAGCAGCCAGCATCAATAGACTCCTAACTCAATAGTAGATCCCTCCCAGCAACAATAGTCCCTCTGCAACAATAGATTGCCTCTAGAGATAGTAGATACTCCAGCACACCCAAGCACCCCTTGCCATTGCACATATTCAGTGCCAGAGGTGCAGGAATTGCGTTCCCGCTGAAACAAAAAGCCCTGGGGATAGTAAAATGTATTTCAAACAATGCAGTGCCGTGCTGCAAACAAAAGGCAGCTTTAGGCACAGATGGTCAGTAACAAGTGAATGCTGCTCTTTGAGCACCCCAAAAATCCTTATCAATATAAAATAAAAAAAATAAACCCCCCTAAATACCACTCTGAAACAAAAGCCCACAGTTTTTTTAAGGTAGTCTTGCAAAAAAAAAAAATTATGCAAAGGCCCCCTTTGTTACCCGTTCTAAGCCAGCTGGCCGTAGTTAAGGCCACACAGTGCATTTTGCTTTTAAATAATTATTATTATACAGGATTTATATAGCGCTTTACAATATAAAGTGAGACAATACAGTTACAATACAATAAATTACAAGAGGGTTAAGAGGGCCTTGCTTGTGAGAGCTTACAATCTAATAGGGTGGGCAAGTGGTACAAAAGGGTGAGAGGGAAGGGGGTAGGATGAGCTGGTGAAAGTGATAAAAGTACAGTTAGTTGGAGGCGTGATAGAGATGAGTTTTCAGGGATTGCCTAAATGCAGCCATATTCGGAGATAGACAGATTGAGGTAGAGAGTTCCACAGGATGGGAAAGGCTCTGGAGAAGTCCTGAAGATGAGCATGGGAGGAGGAGACAAGGGAGCTTGAGAGTAGGAGCTCTTGAGAGGAGCAGAGAGGAATGTTTGGGTGATCTTTGGAGACAAGATTGGTGATGTAGCTCGGGGCAGAGTTGTGAATGGCTTTGTATTTTGTTAGTATTTTGAATTTAATTAGCTGGGCAATTGGAAGCCAGTGGAGGGATTGGCAGAGAGTGGTAGCAGACACTGAGTGGTTGGTAAGAATGCCCCAAGCAAATCTGCACTTTAATTTGATAGGGCTGCAAATCTCAAGCTTGCAGGGTATGTCGGTTTGCACAGCCGAGCCTCCTTGTCGCAGTATATATGCGGTGCCAATCTAAAAACTGGTACTGCAGGCGTCACCCTGGTACAACCGCTTGAAGCAGAAGGCTGCAAATATGCATTACGTCGGCGTGAAGGGGTTGAAGTGCTATTAAAGGTCCCTTTTTAAATTAAAAAAACAAATATTTCATACTAACCTGTTCTGTGCATTGGTTTTGCACAGAGCAGCCCTGATCTTCTTCTCCGGTACCCCACCAGCGCTCCTGGCTCCGCCACCCCTGCCGCCGAGTCCCCCCATAGAACGCCACTGCTACTGACTAGGACAGCGGGACTCCCTCGTCACAGGATTTGATTGATGGGAGCTGGAGTCAATGGGTCCCGCTGCTATCAATCTGCCCCGTGAGTAGGTACAGACTCGGGAGAGCCACTGCTCTCATGCGCAGCGCTGGAGCGAAATCAGGCTAAGGTAAGTATAAGGGTGCCGAGGAGGGAAAATCACATAACTCTAATGCCGCGTACACACGGTCGGAATTTCTGATGGAAACAGTTCGATGGGAGCTTTTCATCGGATTTTCCGACCGTGTGTATACCCATCTGTCTTTTTCTGTCGGAATTTCCGACGGACTTTGGATTGAGAACCTGTTCTTAATTTTTCCGACGGAAAACCTTTCTATCGGATTTTCCGATCGTGTGCATGCAATTCTGACACGCAAAATTCCGACGCATGCTCGTAAACAGTTTGACGCATTGCTCGGAAGCATTAAACTTCCCTTTTATAGTGCCGTCGAAGGTGTTGTATGCCGCGGTGTTATTGACCGTCGGAATTTGGTGTGACCGTGTGTAGGCAAGACCATCGGAATTCCGACGGGAAAACCATCAGAGCTTTTTCCGACGAGAATTCCGACCGTTTGTACGCGGCATAACAGGGTTGATTAAAATGATTAACTTGGTTGTTCATGTAAAATCTTTATCCCAAAAGAAAAACTGTTTAGCTGTAACTTAACTGATTATAAAGTGTGAGATGGAGTTTGCCTTCAATTTGGTATTGGTTCTAAATCTGCTAACACATTTAACACTCTCCCTCCTCCCCAGACTCACAATAGGCTGACTGTCTGCTATGCCTCCTGTGATCCTAAGTTGTGTCTCACTAATAGAGGAGATGTGTTACTGGCCAGATCACCAGTGAAAAACCGGGGGGGGGGGGCGAAAACTAATGCAGCCACCACATTTAATAATTGGTAAGCTGCAATATATTACATTATTGGTTAAATACTGCTTGAACATATTAAAGATATGAGATTTTAGTATTTCGTAAGTAATGTTAAATGTTCTCCCTGTGCATTGAATGGATGCAAAAATATCAGTAGTCATCACTCATTCGTTTAGGTAGGTTAATGAGACGGAATTAGGAGTACAGTGGGTGAGGATAATGGAGTGTAGAGTCTAGTACATACTATAAGTTTTTTTTTTTCGTTCAACCCAGGAACTCCCCCACCAGAACACTCTGGTCAGCGCTCTCAGCCATTGGACTGAACTCTGCAGTCTGTAAGTAGCGCACCAATGAACTGTGCACTCTGTACGAAGCGCATCCCTGAACTCTGCACTTGGTATGTAGTGCACCCCTGAACTCTGCACTCTGTATGTAGCGCACCCTTGAACTCTGCACTCTGTACATAGCGCACCCCTGAATTCTTCTCTCTGTATATAGCGCACCCCTGAACTCTGTACATTTCTCACCCCTGAACGCTGCACTCTGTATGTAGCTCACCCCTAAACTCTGCATTCTGTACAAAAGGCACCCCCGAACTGTGCACTCTGTATGTAGAGCACCCCTGAACTCAGCATTCTGTACGTAGCACACTGCTGAACTCTGCACTCTGTATGTAGCAAACCCCAGAACTCTACACACATCACACTCCTGGTATTTATTGCCCCTTTAAGATCCTCCCACTGTTCAATTTGGCCACACCCATCATTCGATGTAGTTCGGTGGGGGATGTGGTTTGTTTCTTGCACCTATTCTCTGAGAAAAAAAATGCCCTGCATAAACTTATATAGTCTTCCAGGAACAATCGGCCCTTTGAGGACAACCATAATGCTGATGCTACCTGCGATAAAATTGAGTTTGACACCCCTGCCATAGGGGCTCTTTCGGACAGGCAGATGTAAAAGCAGGTTGCCGAGTTGCAGTTTTACTTCCCGCTTCCCCAGCCACCCACCCACATTGTAATATTACATCCAGACAGCTTTGTACACATGCAATAGCTTCTATGCTTTGCTTTTTGACCACAGCATTTTTAACTCAAGGTGCAGAATTTGTCTACCTGTCAAACTTGCCCATTGAGTTTGATAGGGCCGCATAGCAACCACAAGCCGAATGCTAAGTTTGGAGTTGCGGCACAGTCTTGCAATGTACAATCGCCTTTACATAGTTTAAAAATAAAAGTAAAAAAAAACAGGTGCTTAGAAGATGGCAGTACGCCTCCTGAACGCCTGTCAATCGCTGCTACGCATCACTTGTCAGAGGGCGTATGGTAGTACCTCTAATGTGAAAGAAGCCTTACTAAGTGTTTTTTGGCTTCTTTTTTAACAAGCAAATTCAGGAAGACCATCCTTGGTTTAGAGGCTGGATGGAGTAATCTTTTCTTTTTGGACTTGTCTATATTTTTTAACTCAGAGGACTACATTGAGTCAGAGGCGTGGACCCCAGAAATAGCTCTTCCAATTTTCTACACCCCCTATAAATTCAGAATAACATGATACCAAGTCTACAGTAACAGGTTCTTTTATGTAATGAGTTAACTTTTGCATGTTAAATTGCAGTTTTTGGGACAAATTTCCTCTACAGATGAAGCCAAAATGCGCCCATCTGTTCCCTATCTGGTGGGGATAATGATACACACACATGGGCCCTCCGGCCACAGACAAGATGCACAGGTGGAAGATGGGAAGAGCAGCCTATAGTCAGAGTGACAGGCCGCGAGATGCTGAGACAGGCTTTAACGCTGAGTACTGGGATGGGAATTGAGAGTGGAGAATTACAGCAAACATTTCCTTCTAATTTATCTTTGGAGCTCTGTGCCAGAATCACATTTGGCATGGTTGAGAGGGAGTAATTGAGCAATAATGAACTCTGAGGTGTCCTATAATTGAGGACTGAGCATTGTGAGCTGTGCCAAAACCATAAATGCCTAAGAATTTGCGGGCGGATGCAATCTCTTAACTCTATCTGTAAGTACAGCTTAGCAATGTTCCCCTGTGGTATACCCATACTGTAATGAATTATAGAAATCCATCATTAGGACTCTTAAGCTTTTATCAAGGGTGGGGCAGGGGGCCAGATATTACTACGACCCACTATGGCTGACTTCCATATGCATGCAGCCATTAGGATGGCACTTGGGCGCCGTAGTGGCGCGTCCATTACCTGCTATCTGTTGCCATTTTTATAGTCGAGGGGAGGTGGCCAATCGAAAAAAGGCTCACACTATCGTTTCTGCAAAGTGTCGCTTATCCTTTTAGCAGCAAAGAGGTTTTTTTTTTTTCTTTTAAATCACCCTTGCGGCCTTGTGTTCTTCGTTAATGCAAAATGATAGATTGGTCTTGCTTGTAAAGTATTGTCTATAAAGAGAGAGGGAGGAATGACTATATTTCTGGGGCACGTTAAATCAGTCTGTATGTCAAATCTAAAAGCTAAAGATCAGATGTGTAGGCAAACAACTGAATTGACATTTGGAGTACATATGGGTGAACTCATTTGCCTGCCAAACAATATGTAATTCCATTTAGAAAGCCTTGTGATCCAGGCACCTCTGTTAGAAAGCATAGCTGGGTCCCTGACCACAATATTCTTTATGGCAGCTAAGCAATAAAGCTTGGTCAGGGACACCACCCCATTCACTGATGAGATCATTCCCGATTTTTCCTCCTGTTAACATGCTCCCTGTGATAGATTGATAGCATTATTCAGTAGAATATAATTGGCTTATAGGACTGCCCTTTTTAATCTTTGTTCTGGAGGAGACTACGGGGTCTAATTTAAAGGTAGGTTGAGGTTCTAGTTCACAATGCATTGATAACTAGTTACAGTTCTGTTTGAACACATGCAATACTTTACACAAGGTAACAAATCAACAAAAAGCAAAATAAATTCGGAATAATATATTCAATATCAAGGTGTGAGGGATGAGTAGCTAGTAGCCATATTCTTTGAAGCAATAAAGCAAATCTTAAAAAAAATGTGGCTTTTGAATTACCGGTAGTAAGTAGCATCATAAGCTTTATAACATCAGAATTTTTGCTGAACCAATATACTTTGTGAATGTGCAGTAGATTTACATGGGGAAAAGGGAAGTTTAAAAGAAGGGCAGACTATAGCTTAGTGCAGGGCTTCTTAACAAAGAGTGCAAGAGAGGTATAGTAGGAGTGTGAAGGTGCTGTTTCCATATGTGGTTACTCTTTTGGTGATACAAAATTTAGATTTAGTTATGTGATGTACTACGTAGGGAATGGGACATTAAAGTATGTGACAGTGGGCACCAGCGAATGGGTACAAGTATTCCTTCCTGATCCTCCATAAGGCAGATATTCCCTGCATCAACTACCCCTAGTGTTATTACCTCTTAAAAAAGAGCTGGGTGTATTCCTAGATGCACAAAATATATTTGTATATTCATTTTTTAAACGATCTACTGAGCTGGCCAGAACCAGCTCTTGAGGGAGTCTATTCCACATTTTCACACATTTTCTTACTTTGAAGAAGCCTTTCTGTATGTGAAGGTTAGATCTCTTTTCCTGCAGATATAAAGAGTGCCCCCTTGTCCTCCGCAACGACCTGAAAGTGAGTAACTCTACACCAAGTTCACTATATGGACCACTTATGTATTTATACCTGTTGATCATATTCCCCCTTAAGCTCCTCTTCTCAAGAGAGAATAAATTCAGTTCCTCTAATCTTTCCTCATAGCTGAGCTCCTCCATGCCTCTTATCAGTTTGGTTGCCCTTCTCTGCACTTTCTCCAGTTCCCTGATATCCTTTTTAAAAACTGGTGCCTGAAAACTGAACTGCATATTTCAGATGAGCTCTTACTAATGATTTGTACAGGGGCAACATTTTATCTCTCTCTCTGGAGTCCATACCTCTCTTAATACAAGAAAGGACTTTGCTCGCTTTGGAAACTGCAGCTTGGCATTGCATGCTATTATTCAGCTTAAGATCTACCAAAACCCCCAGATCCTTTTCCACCATTGATTCCCCCAGTTGTACTCCCCCTAGTATGTATGATGCATGCATATTCTTAGCCCCCAAGTGCATAACTTTACATTTATCAACATTAAACCTCATTAGATGCCCAATTAAACAGTGCATTGAGGTCGGCTTGTAGGTTGGAGATATCCTGTATGGATGTTATTCCACTGCATAGCTTAGTGTCATCTGCAAAGACTGAAATTGTACTTTTAATCCCAGACCCTATATCATTTATAACGTTTTTTTTAAAAGTAAGGATCTCAACACTGAACCTTGGGGTACACCACTGATAACCATTCAGAGTATGAATCATTAACCACTACTCCTCTGAATTCTGTCTTTTTATCCCGTTTTCTATCAATTTAAAAAACAAATTTTCTTAGCCTGTAGACTTGAATTCACATATTAGCCTTGTGTGGGGAACTGTGTTTAATGCTTTGGCAAAATCCAAGTATACTATATCCACAGCCACTCCTTTGTCTACGTTTTGGTGTACCTCCTCATAAAAAGAAATCAGATTTGTTTGACAACTTCTGTCTTTCATAAATCCATGCTGTCTGACTTATCTTCTTGCAATAACTCATCTATGTGGTCTTTTATTAAACTCTCCAGTATCTTCCCAACTATAGAGGTAAACCTAGTCTGTAGTACATGTTTAAGACTTTGATCTCTTTTTAAATATAGGCACCAAAGGGAGATCTCTGGTGTTTTGACCATACTTTTCTTTACAACAGCTAAGTGATAACGTTTGGTCGGGGACACCCCATCCCATAATGGGATAGTGATAAATTATCTTGGTTAGACCATGTTAGCTTTCTCACTCCTTACGGATTTTTGGAGATGGAATAAGGGACACCTTTCAACACAAAATATGTAGGCAAAGGACACATCTTCAGTTATGTGGACCATGGAGAATTTATTTGAAAAATTATTTGTTAAACCTTGAAGTATTTTTGTTTTACCACTTTGTTTTTCTTGTATCCGGGTTTTTGAAAAAAACGCAAACATGTAAAGGTTGAATATAACGTTTAGTGTAGTCTAACACTTTTGGTAGTTAAAGAGTACATTTTTGTAGAGCTATACATCACACAAAAAATAGGGACAACTGAGGAGATACTGTCAGGGCTGAGCTCAGCCCTTTCTTCTCTGAGCTGGCTGCTCAGCTGTCGGCAAATTGCCAGCTCCTATCTCTCCACAGTTACTCAGCTGTTGATGATATCCTGCTCGGCGTTCCTGCCTACTTAAGCCGTCCAGCCCAGAGGATCTCTTCCTTCTCCTTATGCAACATCACAGAGACTCTCTCCTGCATTACTGTTAAAAGACTTGCTTGGCTGACATCCCTTCTGGCTCCAGATCCTGCTTGCTGTTTTACTACGCTCATCTCCGGCTCCCTGAGGTTTGGCTTGTTTGACTATCCATTCTGGTTCCTGAACTCTGGCTATGTTTTCACTACGTTTGTTCTATTTACTTTTATTATTAAACTAATGTGATTTAACTGTACTTCTGTCTCGGTCTGATTTCATGGTTTCTGACAGGTACAAAATACAGAGGGATTTGGTTCCAAAAGATGGACAGTCCCTCCAAATGAAGGACAGTTAGGAACTGTTCCCTTTTCAGTATATAATTACAGAGAAAGACATAGCTCCCAACTGTCCCTCATATGGGGATTTCAACGACTATTGGGTAAAACACGTTAGAGGGGCAGTCCTGGGGCAGAGACTATCATTGCAATGCTTATGGTTCTTGTATACAATAAATGCAGACTTCAGTGACCTTTACCGGTGTGCAGCAGTCTGTCATTCCTGGATCAGGTTCATGAGCATAGATGGCTCAGTTTGATGTCCATCACCCGGTGTTCAAGTGGCAGCGGGCAGAACTAGCTTAGAGCAGAAAGGTCTGTCAATGTCTTCCAGATCCCTCTGTACTTCGTTTCACTTCAATAATATCATTGTCATATCATTGCCTATGAAGACAATATTGTTGGTCATACATCTTTTTACACAGGGTAAAATGGTTGAAGCCCATCTCAACGTTTGAATGAAAATGGAGAACTATGTCACCCAGGCATTGTTAAAATAAAAAAAACAGCTCTTGCCACAATACTACCCAAAGTCATTCAACCCACTTCCTGCTCAGGGCATTAAGGACATGCCCCCTCCAAGTACAGTATGTCATCAAGGCAGGCTTACAGGAGGATTCTACAGAAAACAGCACACCTCTATTCTTTGGTGCTTCTCTCCGCAGCATTCAGGACACTACACCATCAGATGAATATGATTAGGAAGAGAACCCATGGCAACATGTTTAGGAAGCAAGGACCAATGCAAAAAATGTATGTATACACACATTTTGTAGAAGATCAAGGTGGTGGAGGGCTAAACTAAACCATAAAGTAGAACTATATGCAAAACTTTTGTTTTCATTTCAGATAGAGCAAGGGAGGGTTATAACCCCTGTCATTTTATTTCCGGTCCCATAGCCAAACAGGAAGTGAGAGGAAATTACTGCAAATTAATGGAATTCCTTTGGGACCCCCCAGGCCACCAGAACTAGTGTCCCCATTGGAAGATTTCCCCCCTATTACTTTTCTGGGGACAACCCAAAATGTAGGATTTTCTTTTACTTTTACTTTCAATGATAATGGTAAACAGGAAAAATAGAGATGGTGAATCTCCCTAATGGGGGCACAGGTAGCAATAAAAACTGACAAACTTTCTAATCCCTCTCCCTTCTACCCAAAACAATAAAAAAAAAAAAGCTTTGCCTTTAGTTATACTTTAGTGACCACTGGTCAGGACATCTTGCCAAAGCAACCTATGAGCAATTGACCACCAATCTGGAATTCCTGCGCACTGAAGAAATATCTGCCATGATATTAGTACAGTGTCTCCTGACATATTTGTGCTCAGGAGTGTAACCCCAGTTTGAAAGCTGGGGCTGCTGTAAATTAGCTTGTAAATCCAACTGATAAAATTGATATACTGTACAACACATAATTTGTTGATCGGTAGATGCCCCATGTTTTGTAAAGATCAGGCATATTTAAACATGAGTCCCTAACCACTTTTTACAAAACGGTGGTCTTTTGCACAAGTGGGCAACTTAAAGTAGAGCTGGATTTCTGATTGGCTGCTGTAGGTTGCAGCACTTTTCACATTGCTATAGGACGTGCAGCAATATTTTGGAATAGCCCCTGACACACCCTTTTCCACTAGGACTTGGATAATGATGACATGCCTGTTTGCACACCCCAACCTCTCCAGAAATCCCCTGACCGACAGGTCAAATTAACTGGTGGAGCTGGATTATTCTAGTCAGTTGGTATTGAGCTATGCCAGCATCCGGGGTGTCACCGTGACTCCTTTTCTCCATGTATACATACCCCCCCCCCTTCCATAGGACTAATCTTGCTCAGCCAGTTTGATGGTTCATATACCAATATCCATCAGAAGGCTTTTGGCGGTTGGTTAGTGAGTGCATGTCCACCCACCAAAGATAACTTTTCACCTTTTGAAATAATCCCAATAGAGAAGTAATGAAATTCTAATTAAGAACATTTAATCTTTTGCAGGTTTCTCCTATTAGAAAGATGATCTTGTCCCTTTCCATTGTGCGGAGTGTCAGTCACCTGTCATAGGCCCCGCCGGACACACCGGGATCTACAGGGTTCCTTGTCTCAGCCTTTGATGTGGGGATAGTAAGCTTCTTTACACAAGCCTTGTTACATGCTGAGGAGTAGACTGCAGTGCCCTGCTCTGCACATTACACATGATCTGTAGGGAGTGCCACAAACAGCAGCTTGTCGTGCATCTGCTTTGTCACATCAACAAAGGTGAACTTGCTCATGAAGCCAGTAAACTTACATTCCAGGCTATACAAGCCTGAGATACTCTGTTCAGTAAGCTGACAGCCCTTGGAGAATATACCAGTTATTGTAGGCCCAACCTGTCAGTCCTTGGATTGCTGTCACTGTACAATAGGAGTGTCTCAAGTGGCTTTTAGCCTGCCATTGTATGATGGTTGATAACTGCAGACATGCTACAGATGTGGTTGGAGACTGGAGGTGTGCTGCAGGAGATTGTCAGAGACTGGGAACATGTTACATTAGACTGTTAGCCCCCGTACACATGGTCGGAAATTCAGACCACAAAATCCATCCGTTTTTTTCAGACGGATTTTGTCCGAAACTGGTGTTGCATACACACGGTCGGACAAAGTTGTCGGAAAATCCGATCGTTCCGAACGTGGTGACGTTCGATGCGTACGACGGAACTACGTACAGGCTAGTAGCCAATAGCTTTGGTCTCATAATTTGATCTGAGCATGCGTGGCACTTTGTATGTTGGAATTCTCTACACACGATCGAAAAAGTCTGATTGGATTTTGTTGTCGGAAAATTTGAGCTCCTGCCCTCAAATTTTTTCCATCGGAATTTCTGATGGAAAAAGTCTGCTAGGCTCTATCACACACGATCGGATTTTCCGACAACATAATCTGATCAGTCTTTTTCCATCGGAATATCCGACCGTGTGTATGGGGCATCAGAGATCAGCCCTTCACAAATCAATTATTTTACTCCGAGTACTGACTGCTGGGGTCTGCTCATTATATTAATTATAATTATCATTATAATATATGTGGCGCTACCCCCCGTGAGGGCCACTTAATGATACTTGACCCCAGTGATTGCCCTGACCTTGCAAGTCCCCCGACACCTCAACCTGAACATTTAAAGAATAGCAAATGCAATACACAGACACCAAATTAGGACACAGTAATCAAATAAGTCTTTACTTAGAGTTTGGCAGTTAGCGACAGGATGTGACTTAGGCAAATATAATACTATTGTCAGACTCTTGGCACAAATAAACAAGAAGATTATGGATATAAAACTTTAGTAGAATGCAGATCAGCAACCATTAACCGGATTAAGGTCTATGGCCACAGGTCAGAAAAGGAGAATAACCAGTTTTATGTCAGACAACTCTCTTTTGCCTCCTGCCACCACAACCCCCATAATACAGATACTCATTAATATTCAACGGGTCGTACACAAGATATAAGACCCTGGTCTCTAAGAAAAGAGTTCCTTGGTAATATGGGCTGGTAAGGTACCCAACATTTCTTCTAGTGGGGGGAGGAAGAACAGAGGGGTCCTTGTGTTTCAGACCTCCTGTGTCTTCAGCTAGCTCAAGCAAAGGGGCCAAATATAATTTCTGGATAATAACACCCAAATATTGCAATAGTGGATGTAAGCGTCTACTTATATGGCTTTGGAGAGAAAGGCAAAGTAAAGGTGTCTGCATGCAGTGTCTCTTGGGGTGTAATGAGGGTGGGATTCCACCCGCTCACCAACCTGGGTGATACTAGGCTCAGAGGAAGGTACTGAAGCAGGCTCTTGCGGATTCTGTCCCCAGGGAACGGTGCTTGGCTGCACACTAGGATTGCCACCTCATCCCTTTAAAACCACAACAACACATATTAATAACACAGGTTCTGTGGGGTAAGGTGGTAATTAAACTCACTTGGTGCCTGATCTGCATTAAATTAGCTTTAGAACCTGTGTAATTCATATGTGTTTGGGTTTAAAGGGATGAGGTGGCATCCCCTGCAGCTGGATTTGTAATGCAGGTAATGAGGGTGACTTCCTGATTGTCACCAGACCGACCAAAACTGCCAATGATGGATGCGTTCACACTCGCCCGCCAGAGGCTCTCATTTGCTGCCTAGGCCGCAGTACCAGCTCGCTCTCCTCTAACCGCCTGGGCCGTCAGAGCCAACCAAGATTTGCCTACTTAATAGGCTAAGCTTGGTTGGCTCTGAGAAAGATGCAAGTCCTCGAAACACATTAGCCTATTGGATCAACATCTTCTCCTATTACGCTTGGTTGTACTGTGTACTGGACTGTGATATATGATGAACTATGATGCAATTGCTATTCTGTGAGTTTCCACTTTTCAAATATAAAGTCGTTGTTTTAGGCAATTACACTAGATCGGTGTGCCCTCTCTCTTTTGTTTTGTGGTTTGCTAGATCCCGACTCCCCTGGTCTTATGAGGGCAGCAAGATGAGGCTTATCCATGCAAGCCAGGATGGAACTATAGCTTATCAATATTTCTCGGCCCACTCACAACGCGTGGGATTTTTGTGTGTTTGACCATTTTGCACCTTTATAAGTATACATCTTTTAATTATTTTGTTTATTTATGAAATCATCTGTGCTTTAATTAGTTTTGAGTGGTCGAGCGGTAGTAGCCAAGCGCCTCCTTTAGCGTAAAGCATAATTTTCAGCTTTGGGCTTTTACATTTCCTCTGGAAACTTGCTCCATTGAACTGGAAAGTAGTGATGTCCAGTTCATGAACGAATCGTTTTTTTGAATCGATTCTTTTCAGTGAACTGGATGAATCGATTCATCTGACTGAACTGATTCGTTTCAAACAGTTCACTATGGACTCAATACTAGCATAACAGAGCAGGCCTGGTAATATTATCCTAAAATGCCCCTCCCTGCAACTAGTCAGCCAGCTCAGTCAGAAGTAGCCAGTACACCGAGTTAAAGAATCATAGGAGTTACTGAGTCAAAGAATCATATGAGTTGTTAGAACACAGTACACTGAAAGAATCATGAGTCCCCACCAGTAGAACAATACACTAAATCAATGATCAGGTAGCAGCAGTGATAAGGTGGTACAGACTGCCTGAGGCCCTTTCACACTTGTGCGACTTGTCCTGGGACTTGGGACTGCAAAGTTGCATGACAAGTCCATACCCCATGATTTCCAATGAGTACCATTCATATCTGTGCGACTTAAAGTCACAGCGACTTCAAAGTAGTCCCTGCACTACTTTGGTCCCACTTTGATGTGACTTGAGGTCCATAGACCTCCAGAATACACCGGCATTGCTTTAAAACATAATGGACTTCCAGTTTTCTAATTGATCAAGTTATAGTTAGAAGTCGATTGGCTAAAATGCAGAGCTGCACCAGGTTTTGCGCTGTCCAATTTTATTAAATCGACCCCAGTGTGCTAAAAAACATAAAGGCATTGAGGCGTTTTCTCATTAGACAGCTCAGCATGCTTTTCAACACGGTTGATTTACTAAAACTGGAAAGTGCAAAATCTGGCACAGCTCTGCATAGAAACCAATCAGCTTCCATTTTTTATTTTTTTGCCAAAGCTTAAAGCATTTGTTACCCCAAAATTTCACATTCCTGATATGTGCCTGCTGTACCATGTACTTGTATAATTAGGTATCCTGTTTCCTTTGTATGGCTTCCTTTGTGATCCCTGGTGTTCCTGCCAGTCCCCTTGCTTTCCTGTTAAAAACTGACCACACTAGGCATGAGAGCACAGCGTGGTCAGTTCTCTAGCTATGCTGGTAACTCAGCCTGTTCTCCAATGATCAGACTTTTCCTAACACCCCCTCCCTGCACAGCCATTCACTGGGAAGCGGCTTTTTTTTTATATATACATTTTTATTGTTGTTGGAAAATGCAATGTTATAACATCAACAATTCTTATTAATATTATTAACTCTACTGCACCTGAGAACAGAGGGAAGGTACTTTCTTATTAAATAAGTGATAACAAAAGGTATTTATAATGTTTTTTTTAAACCTATACACAAATGTTTTGCCTTTCATATCTATTTCCAACAGAATGGGTTGTTTTACAAGGTGATCATTTACAATCACTTTAAATTGAACAAGCTGAAGTTTTGAAGCAGATTGGTATCATGCACAGTTGCACCAAATTTTGTACTCTGTAATTTTTCTAAATGGACCCCACGGAGTCATGGAAGCACTCTGTAATAAATTTTAATGTTTGATATAAAAATCTGTAAAAGTTCAAATTTAATACAAATAACTAAAATATGAATAAAACTTTAGTTTATAGCCTTGTAAACTTTCAGAACAAAACTAAAACATATATAGTTTTCCTGCAAGAGGTTTTCTTCAAGGCTTGAACGTGACATTTTAAATAAAGGATTTTATTTCAAAGTCGAATAATGTTTTACATTTTTTTAATTATTAGTATTATTATAAACAATATTAGTACAATATAGTCAATAAAAGTTATTAAAAAATAATAATAGTGTTTTTATGATACACTTTTCCTAGATCACTTTCAATCAGAAGAGAATGCTAAAGGCAATCATCTTGAAATAAAAAAATGTTTACCCGACAACTGCCTAAATGTGTCACTTGGAGCTCAAGCATTGGTTCACTAGCACAAAAGAGGGAAGGTGATGTTGGATGGGGTGGGGGGTGCTTTTATGATGGAAAGAAAGGGCTTAGAGTCCCCCCAGACAAAAGAGATCTGCAAATGTTTTCAATAGATTTACTCAATGAGGAGTACATTTCCCAAAGTTTAAAAAGAGACAGAGAAAAAATTGAGTGAATGTGGAGTATTTGGTTGAAAAGCAGAACTGAATTTAATGGGGGACTTGTGAATTTATTTGTTGGGAATCAAATTTAATTAGCTTAGTACAACCCTTCAGAGACAAAGGCGTCTCAATCTGTAGCCAATCTAAATCTCGTTTCCGAAGCAGGGCTTTAGCAGAAGTCAAAAGAGAAAGGGAAGGCTTAAAAAGGGACTCTGGGGTCTGCAGGTGACTGGCACGCGTTAAAAACAAGGGGCCCCCTTTTTTCCTTTTTTGTTTTTTTGGCACAAGGCGCAATTGAAAGAGAATGGAAACACATGGAGTTTTCCTCAGGTCTTACCTCTTTAAAGCAGCCCAGAGACAAAGCATGAAGAGGCTTAAGAAAAGAGAATCTTCAGGCTACAAAGCAAACAGGAGCCATTAAGGAGATGTTTGGGGTGGGAGGCTGACAACAGGCCATGGGCTGGTTATGGGAATCTGCACAAATGGTACCTAAAGGGGTTCTTGTGTCCCTACTTAGTTGTGTGCTCTCGTGTGCACTGCGAGTGCTGAATGGGGAGAACGGGCAGGGGTTCTGCTTGCTGAGCCTGTCTCCATTGTAATTGAACAGGAGTGAGGAGGGGATCCTGAGGGGCTCCACAGTTAGGTGCTCATTATAAGCCAAGCAGCTGCAAAACCCATCAAGTTGTGATCAAATGTCATTTATTAAGGCTGCTTTTGATTTGTTTGTCAATTTAAAGGTTGCCAAAGATATTAGATGATCCTTGGCCAATACTTGTGGTTTCAAAAGGGAGGAACAGCAATCAGGCCACGTTTATCATGAAGCAGTCATGGGTCATTGACTACGGCACTAGGGTTACCCAACTCTAGACAAAACGGTTTCTTTTTCAGCCTTGGATAGAGCGGCTAGGGATTACATTCTCCAACAGGTTTTAAAAGCTGTTCCCGTTCTGTAACATAGCCTGAACATAAGGAGGGAATTTACCAAATGGGAACAAAGACACAATAAAAAAGGCTCTCTAACCGTTCTCTGCTATATCCTAAAACCACAACCAAACTTTGGCTCGAGTTAGACTTTAAGGTTCCTGGTCATTGACTCGAATTGTGGCGAAGTGGAAATTATTTTTAAGTAGCCCAGCAACAATCTGAGCATTTGTGAATATAGAGATCGATAGATAGAACATAGATCATGGAACATAGATGGGCATCAGTTGAACAGGTAACTGGTATTTCCTAATGTAGTAAGAACCAGATGCTCCATGTACTGCAGAGTGGGACAATGAACATTTGGAGTCTGATTGTGTCCAGTGCCCAGAAATCTCATGCATGATACTCTTTCATATCTGGGAAAATACCCTTACCATTCCTCGCTCTCGGCTATCTAAATAAATTTTTGTAGCGGAATTACCCCCATGTCACTCCAACAGGAAGACTATGGGAAATGGGGATTTTTTGAGTGCCCAAAAAAACTGCACCAAAAGAAAAGGTTAGCAATACAGATAAAAGATCTATTTTTTTATTTAGTACAGGTTAAAAAAGTATTTTTTCCATAAAAACATTTGGTTACAACTGTAAATATCTGAGAAGAACATCTGTACGCTGACCAACAATGAAGAGCATATGGATCGGCGAGTTTTGCCCCAAAAAGAGCTTCCTCGGGATCCTCTGGACTCTGTTTTCCAATCTTTGTACCATTATAGCTGATAAATGATACAGACATTATATTATTCCAACAGTACAAACAGTATATTCATACCATACACAACACATGCAATATATTACTCCAGCAATAAAAATAACATGGTTAAACCATATATAAGTCAGTTACTCTGATATTCTTAAATAGCCATGAGATTTCCTAAAAAAGACAGAGAAGAAGAAAAAAACAACAACCAAAAAATAGGCCGAAAAGCACCCAACTGTCGATGACACGTGTGCTAGATAGGAGTACGGCACAAAGTTGACACAGATGTAATGTTCACCAAAAGGAGATAAAATATCCATATCTGAAAATCAAATAGGCACAGTCATCTAGCAAGTAGAAAAACAACAAACCATAATCAGCAAGACCGTTAAAATATAATAAGTAAACTACCCACATAGTGGGGATACACAAACCTCATTGGGCAATCCCCCCATAGCCACTTACCAAGCAAACGCAGCTCGCATGGAAGGGCTGGTTCAACCACGATATTGGAAGTATAAGAGAATTTAGGTGGAACCCAACTTCCTATACAAGGAGTCATATGGTGGCAGACAGGGTGGAAATCCCTTTCACTATAACCGAAAAACAGAAAAACACAAAACAAAAAAGTGAATAATCACCATATATCTAAAGCCCACAAAAATTTGTAAAAAAATAAAAAAGAGTAGTGGGGGGGGGGCGCCTGGGCAGCCAATGCCCCCCTGGGGCAGCCAGAAGAAATTTAGATGACAAAAATTCTTAAAAAAGAGAAGCTCACTTGAATGTTGAAAATGCCCTGTGAACTCCGGCTGGTATCTCTGCATGGCAAACAAAGAATACAAAATGGTGTGTTAATGTCTTTATATGAAGCGGGACAGCTCTGACGTCCACCATGGCCAGCAGGGCAGTCGCCAGCAGAGACCGCGACATAGACGCATCAGGACATTTCTCCATAGTGATGAAGTGCTTCCAGTAAAAACTGGCATATGTGTGTGTATATATATATATATATATATATATATATATATATATATATATATATATATATATATATCAATTGTTGTACCTCTCCAACAAACAGTACAAACAGAACTTGACTGACTTGAAAAGGTGCAGAATTCATTGGCGGCTAGACTAGCTTTATTTAAATGCTGGCCTTATCTAAAATTCTATACTACTTCAGTGAATTACCTGTACTGATTCCAACTGCATTCTTTGCATCATTAAATCATATACTCCGCTTATTTATTTTACAAGATATTAGGCAGGGTTCACACTGGTACCACAAACACTCCCACATTGGGAGCTCATGTCACATGACATGTGAAAATCAATGTTTCCCTATGAGAACCGTCTTAACTGGTTCGACGCAAGTCGGTCCAACTTTGAAAATTCTTCCTGCACTACTTGTGCTCTAACGATCTTGAAGGGGAATTCCACTCCAAATTTTTTTTAAATGACATGGGTCCCCCCTCCAAGAGCACACCAGGTCCTTGGTCTGGCATGGATTTTAAGGGGATTCCTCCATGCCGAAAAAATGGCGTGGGGTCCCTCCAAAATCCTAACCAGACCCTTATCCGAGCACACAGCCCGCAGGTCAGGAAAGGGGTTGGGGACGAGCGAGTGGCCCCGCTCCTGAATCGTACCAGGCCGCATGCCCTCAACATGGGCGGTGGGTGCTTTGGGGCAGGGGGGCCTTGCGCCCCCCACCTCAAAGCACCATGTCCCCATGTTGATGAGGACAAAGGCCTCTTGCGGACAACCCTGGCCGTTGGTTGTCGGTGTCTGCGGGCGGGGGGCTTATCGGAATCTGAAAGCCCCCTTTAATAAGGGGGCCCCCCAGATCCCGACCCCCACCCTATGTGAATGAGTATCGGGTACATTGTACCCCTACCCATTCACCTAGAAAGAAAGTGTCAAAATGAAAACACTGTACACAGGTTTTTAAAGTAATTTATTAAGGCAGCTCCGGCGTCGCTTCCGATTAGGACCTGAAGGGTCTGGTATGGATATTTGGGGGGAACCCCACGTTATTTTTATTTTTTTAATGCGGGGTTCCACTTATCCATACCAGACCTGAAGAGCCTGGTAATTGAATTTGGGGGGAACCCCACGCTTTTTTTTTTTTTTATCAATGACTTTCAATGACTGTTCTCGGTATTACGGGGAGCCGACAATTCATTATAGCCACGAGTGCTTTTAAATGACTTTTTTTCCTGCAGAAATTACACTTTGTGCAGGGACAGTTCTAAGCACAGGAAACATGCGTACCTTTACAGGCATACTATACACACACCCTAGGTACGAAATTTAAAGGAATATTACACTTTTATTGTTTCACTTTAAGCATTATTAAAATCACTGCTCTGGAAAAAACTTCAGTTTTTAAAACTTTTTTTTGCATTGATACATGTCCCCTTAGGCAGGACCCAGGTCCCCAAAAACTTTTTATGACAATAACTTGCATATAAGCCTTTAAAATTAGCATTTTAGATTTCTTCCATAGACTTTTACAGGGTGTTTGCGGCTTTTCGAATTTGCAGCGAAGGCCCCAAATTGTTCGCTATTCGGTGAACAGGCAATGTTCGAGTCGAACATGAATTTGACTCGAACTCGAAGCTCATCCCCACTTCCGATCTCTTCTCCCCTCTCCAGCTCTTCTGCCTCCTCCGCTGATGTCTTCTGCCTCTGCCGGTTCTTCTCCCCTCTCCGGGTCTTCTTCGCTGATGTCTTCTAGCCCTCTCCGGTTCTTCTTCCTCTGGCCGCTGTCTTCTGCCTCTGTTCTTCTTCCAATGTTGACGTGGCGCTCTTTCCTGCTCTAATGCTGGGTGTGTGGTGTGCCACTACTTATATTGGCATGGGGCAGGGTCAACGGGTGACGTCATCTGGAGGCCCACCCATTATGACGTCACCACTTGGGGCATGATAGGGCGGTGATGTCATAAGGGGTGGTGCTTCAGATGGCGTCACCCGGTGACGCCGCTCCATGCTAATATAAGTAGTGGCACACAGCGCACCCACCATTAGAGCGGGAGAGAGCTTTGCATCAACATCGGAAGAACAACAGAGGGAGATGACAGCGGAGAAGACCTGGGAAAAGAGTGAGAAGACAGTGGAGAAGACCCAGCAGAAGATGGCCAAGAGAGGGAGGAGGATGGAAGAGGGGAGAAGACTAGGCAGAGGCAGAAGACGTCGCCAGAAGAGGGAGAAGAGCCAGAGGATAGAAATCGGAAGAGATGCCAGAGCTGCCTTAATAAAAAAAAATGAAAAACCTGTGTACTTTGTTTTGTTTTAAAAATTTTTTTAGGTGAATTGGTAGGGGAACGATCTACCCCATACTCATTCACATAGGGTGGGGGGCCAGGATCTGGGGGCCCCCTTGTTTATGGGGCTTCCAGATTCTGATAAGCCCCCCGCCTGCAGACCCCGACAACCACCGGCAAGGGTTGTCGGGAAGAGGCCCTTGTCCTCATCAACATGGGGACATGGTGCTTTGGGGTGGGGGGCTGCAAGGCCGCCCGCCCCAAAGTGCTCACCCCCCATGTTGAGGGCATGTGGTCTGGTACGGTTCAGGAGTGGGGGCGCTCGCTCGTCCTCACCCCCTTTCCTGACCTGCTAGGCTGCATGCTCAGATAAGGGTCTGGTATGGATTTTGGGGGGACCCCACACAGTTTTTTTGGGGTGGGGGTTCCCCTTAAAATCCATACCAGACCAAAGAGCCTGGTATGCTCTTGGAGGGTGAACCCATGCGTTTTTTTTATTTGGTGTGGAGTTCCCCCTAAAGATTCATAGCAGACACAGAGTGCCTGCATTGTCAGGTTCAAAGTCGGATCCCTGTTCATTGAAGTCGAACGGATGTCGGACTTCAAGTCACAGGGCAAAGTCGAATCCACAGTCGTACGACTGTCCTGTCGTACCAGTGTGAACCCGGCCTCAGGCCGGGTTCACACTGGTACGACATACCCTGCGACTTTGGGAGCACATGTTGCATGATGTGTAAATCAATGGTTCCCTATGAGAGCTGTCTTAACTGGTCCGACAAAAGTTGGTCCGACTTTGAAAAAGGTTACTGCACTACTTTGGTCCTACTTCAGCCCATTGAATATCATTGAAGTCGGATCAAAGTAGGATCCTTGTCCTAACCATCCGACTTGTGACATCTGACATGGTGATTACAGCAGCAGTAAAAGGAATTTATATCTCTCTGGGATTGTTTTTATTGGTCAAAGGACAAGTCGTACTATCTTAAAGTAGGAGCAAAATCTTATCTTGTTCATGCAAGTCAGATGGAAGTAGGACCGAAGTAGGACCGATGTAGGACAAATGTAGCAGGGCAAAGTAGGATGACAGTCTTACGATAGTCGTGTTGTATCAGTGTGAACTCAGCCTGAAAGTTAGATGTTGTTATGAAATTCTTATTAAATGTAAATAAGCAAGAGGAATGGGATTCCCTGATATGAAAAATGATTACTTAGCAGTACTATTAGACCAAATGAGGGCTTGGTTTCACAACTCACCAAATGAGGGCTTGGTTTGACCACAAGCTTTAGTGTTTGACAGAGAATACTTTTCTACCCAAAGGAGATTCATGTCTGTTTCTGTTAGTATACCTGAACATGAGAACTAAACCTATCCTTCCTCATACCACCATCCACAGGCTTGAAATGGTCTTATATGCTCCTTTTGAGGAAGAAACCATGACATCTTCTTTCTTACTATATAGAACTATATGAACTCCTCATTCTGAATCTACTGGTCACATTGAGAAATATGAACCATAGCAGCTAGTATAGAGAAATATAACCTGGCCTCCTTTTCACAGAAGCCCTTGTGTATGCTCAGGTCTACTTACGATTATCTACTTTAAGCAGAGATACAAAGATTGTGAAGCTTATATCTACAATAATAAAGCAATGACAAGTCCCAAAAGTTTTGTCCTGACAGGTTCCATTTAAAATACACCTGTACTTTTGGTACAAGGCATCACTCCACCACCCTGAGTGCAGCCTACCTGGTCCAATACTTACCTTCGTCCCGATTCAGCAAACTATCCTGTATGGCCCTGCCATGGGCTACATAGCCACAAGTGCCCGCACAGGTTCATCTTTATCCTGTGCATGCACACTACAATCTTTTTTATGCCTATAATGAGATGTTTTTTGGTTACCGCCAGTGGTCTGGCAGAATAGGAATGAATAGGATCATGGTGTGTATGTGCAGTAAAATGAGGACCTGGTGGGGAAATTTTTGGAAGACAAACTGCATCTCCGAGCAGAACTACACAGTTGCTGTACTCAGAGGAGTGGGTAATGTCTTAAAGGAAAACGTGTACTATATTTAAAAGCCATTAAAAAGCTACCAAGGGTGGTAGGTGTAGCTAGTCACTGCCTCAAAACTGATATTGAAGTGCTAAAGCTCCTAACTGTTTCTTCTATCGCTCAGAAATTCTTGTCACAGGATTGTTGGTTCTGCATCCACACTTCATAATTGATTTTAGTTTTTTTACTATTATTGAGAATGCAACAGGAATTACTGGAACAACCCAAGATAGGCAGCAACACATCAACCTCCAAGGTAGCTTATATTATTGCCAAGAGTTCTCGCAGCAAAATGCTGAAGCCTTCAGAAGATATATTATAAGCATGCCAGACTCTCCTTTTAACTGAAATATAATTTTTGGGTGGAAGTGGAGAGATCCAGGGATGATTCCCATGTGTACTAAAGCTCACCATATACTGTAATACCCATACACACTATCGGATTTTCCGACAACGAATGTTGGATGTGAGCTTGTTGGCGGAAATTCCAACCGTATGTATGCTCTATCGAACATTTGTTGTCGAACAAATGTTGGCTAGCAGGTTCTCAAAATTTCCGCCAACAAATGTTTGTTGTCAGACTTTCTTTCAATCCCAGGGGCTAAACAAGAGAGATCACTTGATTCTCCCATCAAAGCTAAACATTGTGGATGATCCAATATCTCCTGCTGACTGTTGTACTCTATTCAGTTTTCATATTGAAGGCTGTCAGGGTCACCCATGGTTTGAATTCTGACCGCTTCATCAGGGTACAGTCAAAAATTGTCTCTGTGCTTGGCCAGCTAAAACCTTAACGACATTCATAACAATTTACTTATTAGTCCCTGTACCAGAAGAGAAAATTTGATTAATTAACAGTTAAAGTCCAACTTCTGCAAAACATTTATATTTTATTTTAGTTGGAGAGGGAAAGAGGTAGGACTTCTGTCAGCTTTGTATTGCTGTATTTGACCCCACTGCAGCTATTTAGCCTGACTTCCTGTGACCACATGGCAAGAAATACATGTGATCATTGGCCATTCTAGATGTGTACTAGAGAATATTACCACATCCTATGCCAACTTAGCTGTCCATTACTAGTCCAGTTTCAATACCAGACCAATTTTGCATCTCAGTTTTGAACCTGGAAAGGGGATAGGGTTAGGGTTTACTATGGGTTTATTAGGCCCTTTTGAGGCCAAGATCATAGTATAAGCCAGTGATATGCCATGGGTAATTTATCAACATTTTGCAGTTATGCCAAATGATCACTCAACTCTTTATTGAAGTAATCATTCAAGCAAGAGCTGATCAGACTGGCTTCTGCTTGCAAAATTGGGGCACTGAATGGAGAAACTGCCTGTTTGTCCACTGGGGGACGTTTTCCTCGCTGTCTGGTGTGATATTAAGACAGGAATCTCTTCAAGTGGGACAGAAATAGCTATAAGTCATTCCTCCTGGTGAAGGACAATAACGGATGCAGAGCTGATGGTGGCGGCCATCTTCCGGATCTCTGTACTTCCTCCCCACTTCTAGTACTGACCAATACAATCGCTTCAACTCTCGGCCCATCGCACTCCTCCCGCTTCCTGATTGGCTGGGAGGAGAAGCAGGAAGACAGTATTGAATATTATAAAATTCACTATTGTCACACAAGTGGGTGGGCTCGGGTCATAGTGCTCTGCGCCTCGAGCCCACCCTTTTTTTTTAAAGACAATTAGAGCTTCAGGCTTTAATCATGTGCTTAAAAAGAAAAAAAACATTGGAATTCATGCGTCCAGCGCCCCGCATGTAGATTAGGGGGCACATGGATTGGGGGCAGCGCCTCTGTGCCCCGTATGGAGCGGCCGCCTTGGCTGATGCAAGCACGCATACCTGTTTTTTCTTATATGCCCTGATGTCTTTTTATTGATGTAAGTACCGTATTTTTCGGCGTATAACACGCACTTTTTGTTATATGCCGATACCCCCAAAAAAAAATGACAAAAATCGGTTGCGGCGCCGAAAAATGGCGACCGCGGCCGAAAAAGGCCGAACCGCGGCCGAAAAAGGCCGGAAAAAGCCAAAGCGCAGCCGAAAAAGACCGAAGCCGGCTGTTCAGATCCGCTCGTAGTCCCGCCTCCCTGCGCTCGCTCCCGAAACAGCAGGGAGGCGGGACTCCGAGCGGAGCTGAACAGTCGGCTCTGTCTTTTTCGGCCGCACTTCCGCCTTTTTCGGCCGCGGTTCGGTCTTTTTCGGCCGCGCATGCGCGGTTTGTCACGCGGCGGGAAATTTAAACGCGGGCAAACTGCAAATGACACTAGCAAGCTGCAAATGACACTGGGCAAGCTACAAATTATGCTGGGCAAGCTACAAATGACGCTGGGCAAGCTACAAATGAAGCTGGGCAAGCTACAAATGACGCTGGGCAGGTTGCAAATGACGCTGGGAAAGGCTGCAAATGACGCTGGGAAAGCTGCAAATGACGCTGGGCAAGCTGCAAATGACGCTGGGCAAGCTGCAAATGACGCTGGGCAAGCTGCAAATGACGCTTAAATGTAAGTTTTTTTTTTCCCTAAACTTCTCTCCTAAAACTTTTTTTCCTTAAAATTCCCTCCTAAACTTGGGGTGCGTGTTATACGCCGGTGCGTGTTATACGCCGATAAATATGATCTTATGCAAATAAAATTTTGATTTTATCTTGCGGGCTTCACTATTGGTCTTTTTCCTCCCTTCACCCTGTGGGAGATTCCTCTAGCTCATTCCATCTACCCTGGATCCATGATTCCTGTTATCTTACTACTTACTGGAGAAGTCTGGATCCGGTTTTCATTTGTCTCTTTCGATCAAGTCTCACCCACCTCCGGCACCTTTGATAAACATCGCCTCTTTACTACTTGGTTCTGGTAAGCAGATCCAGATTACAAGATTTTGGATTGCTCCTCTTGTTCATTTTGTGCACTGAATTTTGATGGAATTTTTCACATTACCAAATTTGCCGTTGGTTGACTTTATTGATTGCACTTTGGAGATGGATTTTGATTTTTTGGATAAATTCCAAACACACCTAATTTAAGCACTACGCTTTGGTTTTTGTATTGTATAGATGGGGCCCCGCAAGTTCCTTCCACTTTAAGGCTGACAAGAGTAGTGACAGCGGCAGCACTACTTCTGTCAGTCCCGCGCTGGAAGCTGCAAGGAGAGGAGAAAGAGCCAGGAGGACATGCAGGCTGTGCTCTCTCTCACCCCCTCCTCCTCATAAGCTCGCACATAATTAAGGGGGGCACAATTTGGCATCTTTGCCCTGGGCACTGGATGATCTTGTCCCGGCACTGGTAAGAGGGATAGCTGTCTGGCGAAGTGGCAGCACAATCGGCCCTTGAGGAAGCCTGATGGAGCCTGTGTATCAAATCTTCCAGACTGTGGACAGCAGAGTTTACAGCGGTGTCCCTATTCTCATCCTCCTCGAGCAGGAACCTTTGCCTGAGACTAAATCTCTTTTCCTGACAAGCATGGCTCCTTTCCTTACACTAGCCACTCACAGAATGCACACCAAATGCAGTGAGGCACTGCTATTTATTAGCATTGCTCACACTGAAGATGGCCTCCAAGGATATCTAGTGTTACAGCATCCAATCGCGCCTGCAGAGGGATACTGTTCCTCTCAACCTCCCCCTCCACCAGCACAGCAGCACCATACCTCACAAATTTTTGAGATGGGAATGAGGGACACCTATCAGCAAAAGCATGCAGGCATAGGACACATCTATTGCCACACCCACTTAAAGGAGAATTGTACAAAAAAACTAAATTGGTTGAACCCACAAGTGCTTTTTTTACCACTACTATTCCTTTTATATTGGATTTTGGAATTTACAAATGCAGCAATTTAGAAATCATATGAAAGGTTTAGTGCTGGAAAACACTTTTTGATAGATAAAAAGTAAATTTTATATACATCTATATAGATCAGACAAAAATGAGGGACAAATGTGGAGGAATGAGGGACAGAGGGACATTGCTCCAAATCAGGGACAGTCCCTCAAAATCAGGGACAGTTGGGAGCTATGCAGCACAGCAAGCAGCGCCACCTACAGTGAGGAGGATACATGGGACCTACTTGGAACTACTTGGAACTTGTCCATGTTACATTCCAGATTAAATAGGCCATTTGGCACTGCTTAGCATGCATCCTAACATGTCCGCGCATGTGTGCTAACACACGTCTGGTAGTTATATGCTTAGAAACGTGCATACGGATAGACTGGTCTTCTTGTATTAGAACACACTGGACCCTTCTTACACCTGCAGTCTTCTGCATGCTTATGTGATATCCATGGGTTTAGACATGTGGTAGCAAGGGGCAGACACTTGCAGTCAAACTTTCATATGGAACAGCAGGGTGCCATGCAAAATGATCATGTGTCTACAGTCCCATATAACACATCCATAGTCCAGCTCCCACTCTATTAATTGACATGGGCCCCCATCTGGAGACACACTCCCTAGCACTAGACACACATCAGGAAGCAAAGTGGAACCGGCTATGGGATACTGTACTAAAAAGTGGTCACCACTTTAAATATCACCAAATTACTTTTGTGGTGTATGCAATAAAAAAATTATAAAAAAAACTTTCTTTATTTCATTAAGCTATTGTGCAGCTTAAGAGGTCCCAGGCTCTTTAAAGCAAACATGTTGTATTGCTCTGCATAGGTAAAGCAGAGATTTGTTTAAACCCTCCTCAATCTATAGAATTCTGTGTATGGTGTATCCCTTTAGTCTGATCACAGAAGGTTTGATCTATCATTTCTCTACAAGCCCAAACTTCTGAGTGCATTTATGTTCCTCACACCTTTCCTTCCTCTAATACAAGGAAGTACCTGCAGCTTACTTATCATATCTGTATCTGACTCTTCAGTATCATTTAACAAACAACCTGCAGGGTGGTCAGAAGTGGTCAGAAGTGGCCAGCACAGATAGCCCCTGGCATCACTTTTAACTATCCTCAGTATCAAGTCTAGAGAAGGCAAGGCAGGGTTACCAGAATTACATGCCCTGAGGTCTGAGCCTTAGCTGGAGTAATCTCTCTGCTTTATCTCCCTCCTCTTCTCAGACCCCCCCACAGGGAGCAAGATACAGTTAATTGAATTAACACTGGATGTTCTTTTAAGTATTTCCATGATGGGAGACGAAATACTGCAAGGTGACTGCAAGGTGCTAAACTGTTCTTGGCAGAGGGTGGCCATGAACTGGCTGAAGCATAAGCATATAGATGTGGGTAGGATGCCAATAGTCAAGCTATGACATTTACAGTGTATGTGTGTGTGTATATATATATATATATATATTTTATATATATATATATATATATATATATAATATAAGGGGGTTACAGCACAGCAAACATAAACTTATAGCTTTGGGCTCTGGTGTTCCACCACCGTGCGGGGACCCCAAGACAGCAGGAAAGTGGCCCCTATAATAAAGTGTCCCATGATAGGAGTAAAGGGCCCCAGGATAAATGGGAAGGGCCCTGGTTGGGGGTCAGGAGGGCCCTTCATGGTTTCTTGCACCGGGCCCTGAAGGTTCTAGTTATGCCTCTTATCCACACTATCAAGAGTACACTATTTGAAAAAAAATAAGAGGTTGGCAAATCTTCAAGATAGATTAGAGTAGGGACTGCCCAGAGTATGATAACTAAGAATCCTCCTTTTTATAAGCCAAGCCCGAGTTTGCTATGAGTATATAAGGGTTAATAAGTGGATACAACTCTTTAGTATCTCATGCGTTGTATATATGAAACTATTTAGGACCTGAACACTCATATCTCCATTCTTGCAGCAGTGGTGCACGACGTACCTAACATTGGGAAGGGATGTCTAAAGTTGCTATTGTTTGATGAGGCTATAAGTTATATTCACTGTGCTGTAACCCCCTTGTATTAAATATTTATGTTTTTTTCTGGGAACACGCATGGTAATGATCTTAGATACCTATTGTTACCTGCTGGTGCTGTCTATGCTAATAAAATCCAAATATAATAAAATACATATCTACTGATTAACTTGTGTACAACTAGCCTGTTGGGTTTTTCCTGAACGATCAGTATCAGGATAGTAGGAACATTGCTTTTTGGTAAAGCTGGCTATACATGGACTGGCCAAATTTGGATCAATGTGTGGCCACAGGCAATAGACTGCCGTGCTTATCAGTGTATTCTGATGGCGGAGAAGTCTCCCTGCTGTCAGGATACAAAGACACAGTGGGGAGGATTCCCATATGCACCTATGAACGTGTGGATGGGGGAATTGGGTCAGTTTTTTCATTCAACTCGCTGGCTGAACAAAAAAAGAAATGGACTAATTTATGGCCAGCCTTAATGAAAATTGCTAAGAAAACTTGTTCTTAGAAAGTTTGTTCGGTTTTCTAATCATTAGTGGGGTCAAATCCACATTCCTTTTTGACCGCAGTGATGAGAAAATTTGAAGGAACAGAATGAAAATTGGGTACAACAAGCCTACACATAGATGGATTGAAACTTGGCCGGTCCTTGCTGAACCGTCTATGGCCAACTTTAGTCAGCCTGGACCTTGATTTACCAAAAGAATAAAGACTGTTGGAATGCTCTACCAAACAACATCCGCATGGAAGAAAACCATCAGGCCTTCAGGAAAAAAACTCAAGACCCACCTCTTCTAAACATGGCATCACAACAAGAGCAGACAAGCGCCTAGAGGCGATTCAGTTCGCAGTTGTATCGCTATACAAATCATTCATTCATTCATTCACTGTTCAACTAGCAAGGTAAATCAGGTGAAGCTCTGTTCACTTCAATATTCCAATCATGGGCAAGCAAATATCCTGTTTTTTTCTTGCACACGATTGGGTGTTTAAAGAGAACACATACTGTATATTATATTATATAATAAGCACAACAATTGTGTAGCAGTGCAAAGCAGAAAGTAGGGCCTGCATATTTAATGGATAGGCCTGGGATTACCATGAGCCAAAGCAGGCTTGACAGAAGAGGAGTCAGGTATGTAGTTATCACACCATTCTAAGGCAGGTTTGTACCAGTAAAACAAGAAACTGTCCTGTATAAAAGAGGTGATTGTAGCAGAGGGGTACTGCTGGGGGTACCTGTGGTTTTGTGCCTACAGGCTCCTGTGATGGAGATCAGACCCTGGTAATGGACAAATATGGTTGCCCACCAGTGGTGTTGATAGTCAACAAAGGGTCCCTGTGCAAGAACAATTTTAGTGTCCCTTCTTTTAATGACATGTCCAAGTACAATCACTTAGTCACAGTATATTAGTAGATAGATGCAGCCTTTGAGATGCACAGAACTTAATTTGCAGCTGTGGTCAGCCAGCGGTCACCTCCTCACTTCTTGTCATGAAGAGGGAATGGAAACAACACTCTGCATGGTAGGAAGAGAAGGACATGCTGGCTGCCCCATCACCACTTGGATATCACAGACAGTAGAAATGTGATCAACACAAAACAAATGGGGTTCTGGATTCAGATTTTCAAAAAGATCACTGAAGCTGGGCACACTGGCTCCGGTTCGGCAAAATGGGGCCACCAACAGGGACCAGAGTTGAGAATCCAGACGCATATAATTCAATGAGAGTGCCAAACAGACTTCCAAGAGTCCAAGGAAATGTAATGATAAAATTGATTAATAGCAGACTAAAGTCAACATGTTTCAGGGGCCAAACATACTCCCCCTTTATCAGGAAAACAAATACAAAGGTTATGAATCTAAAAGTAAGAGGTCATAAATATAAAAATGAAAATACAGGTTAAAAATAATGATTATAAATGTCAAAGGCTATATACCCATTTCTAAATAACATCTGATTTCATTAACCACTTTCAGACCGGACCAATTTGCAGCCAAAGGACCAGGCCCCTTTTTGCGATTCGGCACTGCGTCGCTTTAACTGACAATTGCGCGGTCGTGCGACGTGGCTCCCAAACAAAATTGACGTCCTTTTTTTCCCACAAATAGAGCTTTCTTTTGGTGGTATTTGATCGCCCCTGCGGTTTTTATTTTTTTGCGCTATAAACAAAAATAGAGCGACAATTTTGAAAAAAATGCATTATTTTTTATTTTTTGCTATAATAAATATCCCCAAAAAATATATATAAAAACATTTTTTTTCCTCAGTTTAGGCCGATACATGTTCTTCTACATATTTTTGGTAAAAAAAATCGCAATAAGCGATTATTGATCGGTTTGCGTAGAAGTTATAGCGTTTACAAGATAGGGGATAGTTTTATAGCATTTTTATTAATAATTTTTTTTTTTATTATTAATGGCGGAGATCTGCGATTTTTTTTGTGACTGCGACATTATGGCGGACACATCGGACATTTTTGACACATTTTTGGGACCATTGTCATTTTTACAGCAATTAATGCATTTAAATGCATTGATTTCTGTATAAATGACACTAGCAGTTTAGGGGTTAACCACAAGGTGGCAGTGTAGGGGTTAAGTAGGCCTAGGGGTGTGTTTTTTACTGTGGGGGGGCGTGGCTGTCAGCTAGTGAATGCTGATCTCTGCTCCAATCACAGGGAGCAGAGATCGGCGTCACTAGTTGCTAGGCAGAACAGGGAGATGCTGTTTATCTCGGCATCTCCCCGTTCAGCCGCTCCGTGAGACGATCGCGGGAGTCCCCGCGGCGATCGAGTCCGCGGGGACCGCGGCCGGACTCACGGGGGTCCCGACCGGCGCGGGAACGCGCCGCTCCCGGCGCGCTCCCGATGGCACGGACAGGCGAAAGGAGGGACGTATATATACGCCCTCCT
The DNA here is from genome assembly GCA_028564925.1 of Lithobates sylvaticus. NCBI lineage: Eukaryota > Metazoa > Chordata > Amphibia > Anura > Ranidae > Lithobates > Lithobates sylvaticus. The sequence continues at coordinate 113,247,305 of CM053033.1, forward strand.
GCCTGTACGTGCCATTCTGTCGACGTATATCGTCGTGCGCCGGTCGGCATGTGGTTAAAGACCCAACGATAGTAATATCTTAGAAATAGATACCAGAGGTCACAATACTTCATTAGTAAACAATTAAACTAATAGAAGCATCATCTCATATCATTCTGTGATGCCGCGTACACACAAGCGGATTTTCCGTCGGAAAAATCTTTGATGGTTTTTCCAACGGAATTCCGCTAAAGCTTGGCTTGCATACACACGGTCACACAAAAGTTTGCTGAACTTTCGACCGTCAAGAATGCAGTGACGTACAACACTAGGACGAGCCGAGAAAATTAAGTTCAATGCTTCCGAGCATGCATCAAATTGTTTCCGAGCATGCGTAGGAATTTTGCGCGTCAGAATTGGTACAGACGATCAACACTTTTTCCGACCCAAAAATTGAGAACCTGCTCTCAATCTTTTGCTGGCGGGAATTCGGCCAGCAAAAGTCAGATGGAGCATACACATGGTCGCATTTTCCTACCAAAAGCTCTCATCAGTCTTTTGCTGGCCGAATTTCCGATCGTGTGTACGGGGCATTTGTTTATTTGAGCTTAAAGTGGAGTTCCATCCACTTTTTGAGAGGTGGTCTTAAACGAAAGACCACCCCTCCACCCCTCATTTTTGGATATGAAATATATTTTTTTCCTTCCTATCTTTTTATGAAGTACATAGTGTACTTCCAATCCATCCGGACCACGGCCCAGGACGTCATATCCTTTTGTGTGGCAAGCCCTGCCCCCGCTGTCTTCTGGGACTTGTGTGTCCCAGAAGACAAGCTGGCCCTTTACAAAGCGCCGCACTGCCTGTTTCCCTTAGTTAGAATGTCGGCACCTGCACCCAATTCGATGGATGGATCTGCCTCGGGGGACCGACATCGTGGGCTCCCTGGACAGGTAAGTGTCCTTATTAAAAGCCAGCACCTACAGTGTTTGTAGCTGCTGACTTTTTTAAAAAAAAATTGCGGCTTGAAATCTACTTTAAAGAGGTTCTAAAGTCAATACGTTTTTTTTACCTTAAAGTAAAAATATAGGAAAAACTTTTGTTTTCTCTTTGGATAGGGCAAGAGAGGGTTATCAAAACTCCCAACTGGCACAATGTAAGTATGCATAGCTCATATCTAGGGAACTTCTATCAAAATGGTGGTCTCCCCCTCATCCAACAAACACATTTTTTTACTCATGCTGTATGGACCAAACCACCCTAGGGCATGAGACCTAAAGCTTAACGCTAGCAAACACTTTTTAAGCAGTTACAGCCGTATGAAAAAAAATACTATTGTTACAAGCAACCTATCAGCGTTGAATCATGTTACCCCCCCTACACACAATCGGACATTGATCGGACATTCAGACAACAAAATCCATGGATTTAGTTTGACGGATGTTGGCTCAAACTTGTCTTGCATACACACGGTCACGCAAAGTTGGTCGGAAATTGCGAACGTCAAGAACGCAGTGATGTAGAACACGTATGATGAGCCGAGAAAAACTAAGTTCAATAGCCATTGCGGCTCTTCTGCTTGATTCTGAGCATGCGTGGAACTTTGTGCGTTGGAATTTTGTTGTCGGAATATTTGAGATCCAGATCTCAAATTTTGTGTGACGGAAATTCCGATGAAAAATGTCCGATAAAGCTCCCATCGAACATTTTCCGTCGGAAAATCCAACTGTGTGTACGGGGCATAACAGAAGGATTTGATGGAGAGGTTGGCCTGTTAAAGAAGTAGAGAAATTATGAATTTAGGATTCATAATCTAGGATGGCAAGATTGACCAATAATAAAACAGTGGGACTGCTGTTTTAATGCTGCTGAAAGAAGATGGCATCATACATATTATTTTTTTATATTGCCCATGGTTCCAGTTTGTGTAGTTCATCAGGTGCCCATTGAATTCCTAACAGCACAAGTTCCATCTGGCATTTACCATCTAGCATATACTTCTATGGACTGTTGGCCAACAATAAGTATCAAAGGACATCCAGACTTTTCTCTGTTGCATAGGAGTCCTCTACTATCGATGTCACCAAAGATAAATTATAGACACACATACATTTCTCAGTGTGTCAGATCAATCATCCTTTGAATGAATGGAGATATTTTCTTTTTAATTAGCATGAAAAGTGTCCCAAACCTTGGAGCTTGGCGGTCCTCCGCTGCTGTCCTGTATCCCTGATCAATATCGTCTGCTGGGCCAGCCTACTTGCACTAATATCTTTTTAATGACTTGCTGTGTTTACAGATTTTGCCCTGCAGCCTGGATTTCTCCCAGCAGATGTTCTAGGCCGAGAGGGAGAGATGCAAGCCCCATCACTTTACCATGGGGTGAGGATATAAGAGACTTTATTGCAAAGTTCAAAGGGAAGAGCAGAGAATCCATCTTCAGTAAAAAAAAGTATTTGGTAGATTTAACAAAAGGCTCCATTCTGCCCTACAGAGGAGAGCAGCTCCTGATCTGTGGATGAGGCGATGGGGTGGCTTTACACACAGCAGGCTGGGTTATAGGACACCATTAGGAATCGTTTTAATGTCATGCTTCTTAAGTCATGTTCAATAGGCTGAACTGCCATTAGTTTGGCTCCTTCTTGATGTGGCATAAGAAATAGGGTTCTGTCTTTCTGGCTGGAAATAGGGCTGTCTACAAGGCACACCATCTCTGATCAGGGGAAGGAGGGGACAGGTATGGTGATTTTACATGGACAAAGCCTGACTCTGGACATTTACACCTTAAGGTGCTGAAGACTAACCCAAATTTTACACCCCAGCTAATACATATTGTTAATGCATCCACTTTAAGCTGCCCAATACACAGCTCAAATTTTTGGGTGAGTCGTTGAAATTTGAGCCTTGTAGGTTAGCTAACTTTTTTTTTTGGTTTTGGATAGAGTGGAGAGGGATTTAAACACCTGTTGGGCTTTTATTCACCTTCTTTATTTGTCCTGGCAATAATTATTACCTAGAATAAAAAGGTTTGATGTCAACAGAACTGGAATAGAGGGGAAATCCTCCAATGGGGGCACTAGTGATAACCAGGGATTTCCCTCACTTTGGAGGAATTTCCTCTCACTTCCTGTTTTTGGCTATGGGACAGGAAGTGAAGGGAAATTTCCCCAATGGGACACAGATTGAAAAAAAATAAAAAATAAAAAAAAAGCAGACAGGGCTTATACCTTCCCTTATTCTATCCAAAATGAAAAAAAAAAGTTTTGAGTTTAGTCTAATTTAACATTAAATATCTTCCCTTGTACTTAACTTGAACACTAAGGCCCCTTTCACACTGGGGCACTTTGCAGGCGCTACAGCGCTAAAAATAGCACCTGCAAAGCTCCCTGAAACAGCCTCTGCTGTGTCTCCAGAAAATTGACACTGTTATACAAGCTGTACACTCACTACTTTACATTGTAGCAAAGTGTAATTTCTTCAGTGTTGTCAAATAAAAAGATATAATAAAATGTTCAAAATGTGCGGGGTGTACTAACTTTTGTGTGATACTGTGTGTGTGTGTATATATATATATATATATATATATATATATATATATATATATATATATATATATATATATATATATATAAATATATATATATATATATATATAATATACGCTACAGTGCAAAATTTTTAGGCAGGTGTGAAGAAATGCTGTAACGTAAGAATGCTTTCAAAAATATATATTTCAAATATTTTTTATCAATTTACAAAATGCAAAGTGAATGAACAGAAGAAAAATTAAGACAAATCAATATTTGGTGAGTCTACCCTCTGGCTTCAAACCGGCATTCATTTTTACACTTGAACACTTTGTACACTTGCACAAAGTTAGGAATTTTGTAGGATTAGAGTCAGGGGTATGATCAGTGGCGGCTGGTGTTTTTTTTTGGGGGGGAGGCAAACAACCACTCCCCCCGCTGTTTGCCTGTTGGTCTGGCACTTACCCCATCTAGGCGGGTAGCGGACAGCGTGCAGCACCTCCGTGTCCTCTCTTCCATTGACGGCTTCCAGCGTGCAGCTCCTCCCCCCCTCCTAGGCATCCAATAGGATCGCCTGTCCTTTCAGCCAATCGGGTGACAGATGTCAAAACTCGCTTCCTGATTGGCCGGGAGGAGGATCAGTGTTACAATAGCGAATATTCATTTGCTGTTGTAACACACCTGGGTGGGCTGTGAGCGCATTCTCTGCGCCCTGAGCCCACCCTATTTTGAAGCCTATTAGAGCCTCTTGCTCTAATCAGTGCTTCAAAAAACACCCATCCCGCAATGGAATCCAATGTGTCCGGCGTCCTGAAAGGGGCCGGACGCATGGATAGGGGGGGTGGCACCCTTGCGCCCTTAATGGGGGGCCACCCCTGGGTATGATTAATCAATTATACCAAGCAGGTGCTAATGATCATCAATTTCATATGTAGGTCATTAACTGACACAGTCATTAACTGAAACAGAAAAAACTGTGTAGGCTTAAAACTAAGTGAGGAATAGCCAAACTCTGCTTCTAAGGTATGGTTGTGGAACACAGTTTCATGTCACAGGTCATACACCATGGCAAGACTGAGCACAGCAACAAGACACAAGGTAGTTATACCGCATAAGCAAGGTCTCCCCAACGCAAAGATTTCAAAGCAAACAGGGGTTTTATGATGTGCTGTTTAAGCTCTTTTGAAGAACCACAAAGAAATGGGCAACATTGGGGATTTGTAGATGCAGTGGTCGGCCAAGGAAACATAATACAGAACATGAAAGACACATCATGCTTACATCTCTTCGATATCAGAAGATGTCCAGCAGTTCCATCAGAACAGTGGGACCCAGGTACATCCATCTACTGTACGGAGAAGTCTGGCCAGAAGTGGTCTTCATGGAAGAATTGCAGACGTAAAGCCATACCTCTGATGTGGAAACAAGGCTAAGCAACTCAACTATGCATGAAAACTAGGGATGGGCTGAACGACCTCCAGTTCGGGTTCACACCAAAACTTTCTAACATTGCGAAAGTTCGGAACCGAATAACGAACCCCATCGAAGTCTTTGGGACCCGAACGTGAAAAATAAAAAGTGCCCATTTTGAAGGCTTATATGCAAGTAATTGGGCATACAATGGTTATGGGGGTCCAGGTACTGCCCTGGAGGACATGTATCAATGAAAGAAAGTTTGTAAAAAAAACATCACTTTTAAATGAGCAGTGATTTATTGATACTTAAAGTGAAAGCATAAAAATGAAAAATACCTTTCAATATAGTGCCTGGGTAATCCCCGTAGTCTACCTGTAAAGTGGAACATATGTACTGTGTATAGAAGCTGCAGCAGAACTAATTGCATTTATAAAGCTCTAAAAAGGAAATTTTCCCTGCAAGCTATCAGTATTTTGTAAGCAATGGCTTGCGGAGTCAGTCTGTATGATGAGGCTACAATGTAGTGCACTGGGAACAAGATAGAGATTTTTTGGATAATTTCTGGTGTCTCTTCCACAGACTTTGGATAGAAGTAACAGGTGCAGAAATTTTTTTCTTTGTGGTGCCTTCACACCGTAAACCTATAGAGGTGCTCTAGATTAAAGCAAGAATTGGCCTTGCTGTCAAAAATTGCAATGAAATGCACTTTTCAAACAGGTGTGGAAAAATTGGACTCCGGGTGTCGGTGGTGCCTTCACACCGTAACCTTATAGAGGTACTCTTGATGAAATCAAGAATTGGCCTTGCTGTCAAAATTTTTTATAATATGCACTTGTCAAACAGGTCTGGAAAAATTGGTCTTTGGGTGTTGGTGGCTCCTTCACACCATAACCCTATAGAAGTACTCTTGATGAAAGCAAGAATTGGCCTTGCTGTCAAAAATTAAAATGATATGCACCTGTCAAACAGGTGCGGAAAAATTGGTCTTTCTTTGGGTGTTAATTGTGCCCATGAAACCTATACCCCAAAAAATTCTTCCAGATGAAATCAACACCCACAACGCTTTAGGCAACCTAGAAGTCCTGCAGAGATTCCACATCCCAAAAACACTTAATCAGCGACATCGGCATCAGGGGCTTCATAGTTGCTGGTAATCCAGGACTAATTTTAAAAAATGTCAGACGGTCCACCGAGTCTGTGAACAGACGCATTCTATTATCAGTAACAAAACCTCCAGTAGCACTGAATGCCGTTGGATGCAGGACAGCCCAGCAGTTCAATTGCATACTGGGCAAGTTCGGGCCAGTGGTTTATTCTCATGACCCAGTAATCCAGTGGATCGTCAACTGAAAAGCTCTAAATCTCTGTTTTAGCCCCAAGATAATGATCCACCGTGTGATGCAGACGCTGCCGATAGAATGTTGAAGCTGACAGCCCTTCATAAAAAATTGTAAAATGCATCACTTAGGTGGCCGCCTTCTCCACCGCTCCTCTCTTGACCAACAGAAGCCTCAAAACTACGTTTTCCACGACACTTTAACCTACCAGAGTCAGGAAAAGCATTAGATAAACTCCTCTTTAAGGTGTCCTTTAAGAGATTTCATCTTCTGCACTCTCTGTGGGGACGGGATAAGTTCTGAGACTTTCCCCTTGTAACAGTGGTCAAGGAGGGTTGCCAACCAATAGTGATCTTTCTCCTTTATGGCTGTAATATAAGGTGTTAAACTTGCAGTAACGCACTGAACTGTGCTGCGTTAAATGGAAGATACTGAAAGTTTAACGCCGTTTATTTCAGTGAATTATCTTCCATTTAACGCAGTATAGTTCAGTGCGTTACTGCAAGTTTAACGCCGTATATTGCAGTGCGTTAACGCACTGAACTATACTGCGTTAAACAGAAGATAAGACACTGAAATATATGGTGTTCAAAAACTGTGTGCTGTGAGCTGGTTTGGAGGCCAAGGGTGGTCAAACCAAATATTGATTTTATTTGGGTTTCTCTTCTCTTCATTTACTTTCCATTTTGTTAATTAATAAGAATAAATTATTTACACTTCTAATTCTGAAGGCATTCTTAATTTACAGCATTTTCGTAGTGTGTGTGTTCGTATGTGTATATATATATATATATATATATATATATATACAGAGAGAGAGAGAGAAAGAGAGAGAAGTGAGTAAGAGAACAATAACAAAGTCAATTTAAGTTATAGAAAGTAGAAAACGAGAATAGGAGTGAGAAAGAGATAATATTGCATAAGAACTCTGTGACCACAGCACAGACCTAAATACCCAAATTGTCATTCAATGAGTTAAAAAGAGGGCGAAGGAAAGGAAAGTTCCTCGAAGCAGCACCGCAGTATTGTCTGTTACCTGCCCCACTCACCCTCTCCTACAGAATAGCAGCCTTTGTTGCCAGTCTCTTTTCTCACTCCATTGACAGCAATAAATGTTTAACCGTAATACATATAAATCAGTCTAAAGCCTCTACAGATCCTATTCATAGGGTAGAAAAAAATGCTGGAGAGAAAAAAGGGGGGAAGTGGAGCCCCCACCCTAAAAAAAAAAGCAGCTGTAGAGCACTAATCTGCTTTCTTACAGTGTCATTCACCCTCTCCAGGCACATATCATGCTGTCTTTTCTTCTGTCTCCTCCTGCAGCACTGGGCCCATGTCTCCAGCACAGGCCTGTCCAGCTCTGGCCATCCCCTTCCAGACTGAATGAAAAGCTGAAGCCTTGGATGTCAAATTGGCCTCAAAGAGACCATCCTAGATTGATTTCCTCACAATTCAGCCTGACACTGAATGGAGGGGGACTGCAGGCTCTATGGACTGGAATAGAGATGTATTCTGCCCAGGAGGAGGAAAGGGGGGGGGGGGACCAAGTTACAGAGCTGCGTTTTACTACTGCCCCATCAACCCTACAAAAAAGAGAGTTAAAAATGGGAAGAATAGAGAGTGAGCAGAAAAAGAACTCAACCCATTCAGGCAGCGAGGAAGAAATACACCTCTGAACAATAGGCCAATATAGTGAGAGGCTCTATTAATTGCCATGAATATTTAAAGTGCTCAGCAAACTGGGGGCTGAAAGGAGGGGTGCAGGAGCCATTTATAACACCATTATCTCCCTGGCACTGAATATCCCTTCACAACCAGTGAAATACATATAGGTTTAACTAGGAGTAAACTGGAAATGAACTCTTGATAAACACAGGCAGTCCAGGAGCCAGCCTCCCTAAAAGCTGTATGGACTTACCTGGGATTGGCTGCTAGGGGATCACAGACAGTGCAGGAGATTCTGCTGCCAGGGTGCTAGGTCCCACAAGGGCTGAGGATGGGTATCAGGGGAGAAGTACAGAATGTCAAATCACTGATGAGACACAAAGATAGCATTATGTTTAATGAGTAAATCGAGATACAGAATCTGTTATATGTATTCTATTATATCCTATCTATCTATCTATCTATCTATCTATCTATCTATCTATGTATCTCTCTATATATCAAAATCTTGCTATCCATATAGCTATATACATATCATCTACTTGTCTCCTTACAAAACATAACTGCCTATCTATCTGTCTATCTATCTATCTATCTATCTATCTATCTATCTATCTATCTATTACATCCATTAATCTCTCCATATATATCTATCTCTTTCCAAATCTTGCTATCCATCTATCTATGTACATATCATCTACTTGTCTCCTTAAAAAACATATCTATCTATCTATCTATCTATCTATCTATTACATCCATTAATCTCTCCATATCTATCTATCTATCTATCTATTTATCTATCTATCTATCTATCTATCTATCTATCTATCTATCTATCTATCTATCTATCTATCTATCTATCTATCTATCTATCTATCTATCTATCCATCTATCTATAAATCACTGTATGGAGTTTACTATCTAGCTAGCTAGTAAGCTATTGTGTACATGTCTCTTTATAATCAATATATATATCTCTATCTATATAGAAATCTATCTAACCATCAATTACATCAATCTCCCTGTATCTACCCACCTATCCCTCTGAGTAGTTCCTCTTTTCAGATTTCCATACCTCCCCCTGTGTATGTATGTAGTGTTCTAATATCTCCGGTACATCTCATCCCAGACCCAGACCTGTATATCAGAGACCTCTCCACATCGTGTCTTGTCCATCCATCCTTCCATGTACATTCATGTGTCCCTTCTTACCGCACAACTTCCCATACACCATTTGTCGGGCTAAATGCACCAATTCAATCGGTGTCTCTAAAATACAATCGGAGCTCCGGGATGACATTCATATATTGGGGTCTACAATACATCTGGGGCTGCATGGATCAAATCAATTACTGTAATAATACGTGAGCCCCAAGTATCCCATGTATTCATCTAACTCTGTGATAAAACATGTATTCTCCAAACTCTAGAATAAATAGTCTACCCCAGGTATGAAATATTCATCTACCTCTGGAGTCCTGAGTATCACACCTACCTATGGAGCTCTGACATTAAACATGAATTCCTGACATGACAAGCCTTACCCATCTCAATCTGGAATATAAAGTGAGCCCTGAGTATTACAAAATATCCATCTCACCTTGGAATAAACCCTATACTACAGGTACTAGGTGTATAGACCGTGCACACTCCTACCCACACCCCTCAGGTACTACAAATATCGAACTATAAACATACTACTACATACTACAAATATCTAACCTATACTACTACATACAAATATCCAACCTATATGTCATACTACAAATATCTAACCTATACTACTACATACTACAAATATCTAACCTATACACATACTACTACATACTACAAATATCTAACCTATACACATACTACTACATACTACAAATATCTAACCTATACACATACTACTACATACTACAAATATCTAACCTATACACATACTACTACATACTACAAATATCTAACCTATACACATACTACTACATACTACAAATATCTAACCTATACATATACTATACTATACATACTACAAACAGCTAACCTATACACATACTATACATACTACAGATATCTAAATCATACTACTACATACTACAAATATCTAAATTATACTACTACATACTACAAATATCTAAATTATACTACTACATACTACAAATATCTAACCTATACACATATATACATAATACAAAAAGCTAACCTATACACATACTATAAATACCACAAATACCTAACTTATACTATTACATAATACAAATATCTAATTTATACTACTACATACTACAAATATCTAAAACTATACCCATGGTATTCTATATGCCCATTTAACTGTATAATGACATAAATATAAATAAATATATATATATATATATATATATATATATATATATATATATATAAAATATAGCGAGACTATCATCTATTTACGTTTAACCCCCCCAATATCAGTGCATTAGTGTCAATGAGCTTAGCTTGTCATCTGAGCCAGGTTACCCACCAGAATAAAACCAAATCCCCTTCCCCCTCCCACCCAGCCCAGCGCTGTTTATTTCATTTATCAGTAATTATTGTTTTGGGACCTGGATGAAAAGAAGTGGAGAACCTTTAGCTGCATATCCTCCATCCAACAAAACAACGATTTAAATCCACCTCTTCTCCACCCGACAAAAACTCTGGACGGGAATGTTCGTCTGGGCTGATTAAAGTTAAACAAAAGCGGCTCAGAGAAGTACATTCCCAGCCCGGATCCAGCTGCCGACTGACGCTCTCAGGTGCGCCACACTACACCGACACTCTCTGATTTATTTAATTGAACGAATGGATTCGTTTGATGATACATGGGAACAGAAATCATTAACACTTTCTACGATTTGTCGGGGTACGAAAACAGGGAAGGAAGAGTCTTGGGTGTAGCAGCATGTAACGAAAATAAAAGTAGAGTAACAACCATAAACATGACACATAAAAAAACAAACGTAAAGTAACAATTATAACAAATAACACAATACAAATAGATACATAGTAGCCATAATAAATTTAACACAAAAAGTAGTAATACAGCTGTAAAAATTACACAATAAAAATAACCAGAAAGCAACAACTATAAAGAAAATTATCAAAATAATAGTAAAAAAAATGTGATGTACGTTTGTATGATGGATTTGTGTGTGTGTGTATATATATATATATATATATATATATATATATATATATATATATATATATATATATATATGTATGTATATTTATATATTTATTTATATAGATAACTATAGATATATATCTATATAGATATGGATATATATGTAAACAGACACCTCAAGTCATTATGACTGAGTGTATTCATTATCTTAAAGGTCTTTCATTGCGACACTTGAACATTTATTCAGACTTAGGATGCTCATATTTGAAGTATACATTTTGACAGTCCAGTCTGCAGCAGATTTTCATTCCAGAATGTGTCACCCACCCAGTCCCAGCATTAGAACCCCCTCTTGGGTTGTGAGGGGTTGTCATGCAGCTTTGGGCATAGTCCTAGGTATTGTGGAGCAGGTGACACAGGCAGCTCCTTCTCTTCCACTGGTGGGTTGATGGTGGGAAGTGAGCCTGTCTCCCCCACCACCTCCTCCCACCCCTCTCCTTCTCTTTGCTCTTTATCTTGCTGTCTCCCAGAGGGAGGGGGCTCTCTGAAGGTTTGGCTCTCTCTCTCTTCTTTTTTTTTTTTCCTTTAGAACAAGTCTATCTTACAACGTCAGGGAGGTCATTAATAACCAATTAGGAGGGTCATTCGGGCCCTTATAAAGAGGGAAGGGCTTTGGCTGGAAGAATTCTGGCAAGTCTTCTCTTTTGGAAGAGGTAGAGTGTGCCTATTGGGCTCCACACAGCACATACCCACCAGAAAGCTCAGACAAGCAGTCCTCTTGTGGCTTCTAAGTTGTCGCCAAGTGCCAGCAGATCCATGATGGGCTCGGTGCTCCCAGCGGAAGCCCTGGTGCTGAAGGGTGGGTTGAACAAGCCAGCCTTGTCCTTGGCTGAGATGATCACCTCTGATATCCTGCACAGCTTCCTCTATGGGCGCTGGAGGAACGTCCTGGGGGAGCAACTTTTTGAAGAGAAGAATAACCACAGCAGTCCAAAAACTGCCTTCACAGCTGAGGTTCTGGCACAGTCCTTCTCTGGAGGTGAGTACACCAACTTCCTTCACCTAACCACCCATCAACCAACCATCAGCCTACCCAACCTACCCACCTGTATCCATCTAGCTGCGACTTTTAGCCCTGCACCCCTCAGCCATTTAACCCTTCTTTCATAATTCTTTACACTTTATCTTTTCTCTTATTTTGCATTTATTTTTTACTTTAATGTTTGTCTTTGCTTCTCTAAAATCCCAAATTAATCCTTGACGAATCCTTATGGGTTTTTTTGTGCAATAAATAATTCTATGCATTGTAACAAAGTTCCCCCTTTAGGATCCATCTCCGAATTCCTCCCCAACTTTCTCACAGCCCCTCTGTCTGGGCATCACCCGACACAAACTTCAGCTGTTTTCTTCTCCCTTCAAAGTGTCGGCTTTACCAATCTGCCCTGAAATCCCATTCTCTTGTGTCTTCACGTTTTCTCTTCTTCACCACAAATCCATTCTGACTTTCCTCAATCCCTCCCTCCTCCCCAGGCGTGTAATAAAGCCAGACTTGGCCCCCTAAAAAAAAGCCTTAAATTCATTTAGTTAACTTGGGGTTGACCTGAGAAAAGTTCTCACTTAAACCAACTTTTTTCAAAAAAAAAAAAAAAAAAAAGGGACCCTTTAAAAAAAGAGACTTTTCTTTTATTATGTCGCAAGTTTTTAGTCCTCATTCATCAATCTTGGCACAATATACCTCCCTTCTGTTGGCATCCGTGGAAAAGGCATTATCACCCCCTTTATCAGCTATGTTTCTTTCCTAATTTGCCATGAACGCTAATTCCATTTCCATTCAGATTATGTCAAGCAGCTAATCCCCCCATTTTGTTCCAGAAATTCCTCCAGCCTTTATAGCTGCCCCTCACTACATGATGCATCAATGTATAGCTACACCATTCATACAGGCTAATGAATTTAGAATTAGCCATTTCTTTCTAGTTGAGTTTAAATGAATGCCTATCACTTTAACAGTGTGACAAATTGCTGGACGGATAGATGGGGGACACTATTTAACCTCTGTCTAGAGAACAAAATACCACCAATCCCTTTTTTTCTATCGCAGGTACCGTGTTAAGAAAGGGGGGGAAAAAAGTCCCCTTTAAAAAAGTCACTTTCTCAGAACTCTTCACAATTGCGCACAATTCGATGAGTTCGCAGTTGTCAGATGTAGGGAGGATTCTGCTGCCTGTAGTCTGTGCATACTTTACAAGGACTTCTTAGCAAGGATGCAATCAACTGGAAGTGTTGCAATTCAATCAACTGTATATGTTCATATATATATTCTATGTTGCAATTAACTGAATCTATATATATGAGAAAAAATGGGACTAATATTTGGGTGTGGTACCATATTAAATCAATTGGGATTTAGGACCATTGGTTATATATATATATATATATATATATATATATATATATATATATATATATATATATATATATATATATATATATATATATATATATATATATTCCGTTTTGCAATAAACTAACTATAAATATAAATACATATATATATATATATATTCCTTGTTGCAATAAACGAATATATATATATATATATATATATATATATATATATATATATATATATATATATAGTTTATTGCAACACGAAATATATATATATATATATATATATATATATATATATATATATATATATATATATATATATATATATATATATATATATATATTCTATGCTGCAATCACCTGTAACGGTTGCAATTATGTATATAGATATTCGTACATATTAACTTAGTTCCTAAGCCACTTATTAAAAGCAGACTAGAATGTATCAAAATTGCATTTAAATTGGCATATTCGTTAAAAGCTCCTTTTTACTGTAAATCAGCTTTGCGTTTTACCCAGTGGTACCAACGCTTGCATTACATTTGCCACCTGAAATATTAATTGGTTACTTTAATATTAATAAATGAATTGGTTAAAACATTTGGGGGGTCGATTTATAATCGGTCACACATGTTTTAATGCGAATCTTGGACGATAGTTGTGTGAATATTGAGTGATTTATTCGCAGAACCCCTTTTGGTATTGCGCTTTACAGGGAGGAAAAGTTTCGGGTTCTCTGACACTTTGGCTGAAGTGGGTGATTTCAGGGGCTTGGTACAATTTAAATGCATTACCCCCCGACTTGTCAGATGTAGGGAGATCAAGACATGAGTTTTGGAATAATGAAAGAACATCTTGTTCCAAAATCGAATATTGCCTGGTCTTCTTCAAGGTAGTTCTTTATGGTAGATCAAGACACCGGTGCCAGAAGCTCTGTTCCAAAATCTTCATATATATTGCCTGGTCTTCTTCATGGTAGATCAAGACCTGGTTGCTAGCATAATAAGAGAACACCTGGTTCCAAAATCTTCACTTGAGAGTTTCTTGCATTTCTCACCCCGATGTTTATAGCTAGTCTCAGTAATGTCATCTACATCTCTCTATATATAATGTTCATGTCATTTTATGATTAAGACTTAGTTTCTAGAAAAATAATGAGAGAACACATTGTTCCAAATTCTGTACTTAAGAGTGTGTTCATTTTCTATTATCCCCGATGTTAATTCCTAGTCTCAGTCTTAATGTAATTTAGGTATATATATTTATTTATATATACAATGTTGCTTAGTCTTCTTCATGGAATGTTCAGAGTTTACCTAATAGTCCTATTGCCTATCCCAAGTCTAGACCTCTTAATGCACCCGTATATTAAGTACCTGTTGTACCAGTGCTTATGGACCATTTCTATGTTCTTGTTTCCTGCAGAGGTGCAGAAGCTTTCCAGCCTGGTCCTGCCTTCAGAAGTAATCATTGCCCAGAGCTCCATCCCTGGTGAGGGGCTTGGCATCTTCTCCAAGACCTGGATTAAGGCTGGGACTGAGATGGGACCGTTCACTGGCAGAGTCATCTCTCCGGAGCATGTGGACCTGTGCAAGAACAACAATCTGATGTGGGAGGTGAGGACACCGTAGTAGCTGACTGCTGTCATGATTAAGGTGTATGTCAGGACAAGCACCCTACAGACACTGGGGAACCATGAGTCCCAGCATGTTTTTCTGGCCACAGGTGTGCAGAGAACTGAGATTCCTTCACAGCTGAAGGGCACAGTTGTGTGCTGGAAGAGATTTTTTTATATATATATAGACCATTGAAGCCATCCAGCACTTTAAGAACCATAAGTCTCAGCATGCCTTTGAAGACAGATCATAGGCGCGGGCTTGCATTTCCTTAGCATTTGCATGACAAATACTAAATGCAGACTCACAAGACCAATCATCTCCTACCAAATAAAACATTGGCCAGTGCAAGCTGAAACTTGTGGTTCCTTAACAGCTCAATAGTAATTTTTTATCTAAGGTATGAATACATATACCATGCTGGTACATGTGGTTCTTCAATGCCTGTAGAGATTACTTGCATTCTAGATTGCTGTATCCTATACACCTTTAACAGGTTAGGTACACAGGTTTGCACAACCAGGTGCATATCTCCATCTCTATCTATCTTCCTTCAGGGCACAGATAAGCCAGAGATGCCCCCCTCCCCAGGGGAGGTTCTAATTGAATGAGATTAACTGGATACACTAGCCATGAATACAGTGGGCTTCAAGATTAATGACATTAATTGACACCACACCATGGACATTTTACATTACTGATCCATTTGGGATGATGTCAGGGTGGCTGGGTTAAAGGGACCCCTTGGAAGTCTAAATGTCTAACCACTGTTTTGATGTTTGAGAGGCTGCCATGATTGAGGGCTTCAAGGGGCCAGTTAAAGCCTTTGTGTAAACTGATTGCATTCTAAGAGGAACTATTTCCCTACTGATCAGGAGATAGTAAAGATAGTTACTAAGATCTGTTGTGCATCTGTCCAGCCTTACAGGCCATTCAAAATAAAAAGTTGTTGAATCTCAAATTCTTGCACTTACCCTTTCATGTAAAGGTGTGGAGAAATAAAAGAGCATGCCATCTTTATGACACATGTAATGCATGTGAAGCAGTGCCATCACTATAAATGCTAATTATAATCATTTTTATAAAATTAATAATTCATTTTGCTGCACTGTTCTATAATATCAAATTTGACAGACTATATTATATGATTTGATGTCTGCTGCAACCCTGTATAAGTTGGAACTGTTTGTGGTAACATAAGCTTCCTCTAACTTTAAAATGCCCAGTCCACATACCTTATATACCAAATTCCCCTTCCTATTTATTTCATTCCATCATTAAATCAATGATTTAATATGTCTGGAAATGACTGAATCCTGAGTGTAGACCATGTAAAGGAAAACATGCATATGGATTGCAAAATTTGGTTCTTGAAACTTTGTTTCAAATTCTTTAACAATATATTTAAACATTGTGTTGTGAATGGTCGGCACATGGATTATATTCTTTATTAGGTATTTGCAATCTGTTTGTACAGTTTGTGCTTTTCATTTAAGAAAGCTATTCATTTGGAAGGGAAAAGAAAAGAAAGTGAAAGACTGAAAAGGAGTTTTTTTTTTCAGTGCGATGTCATTGTTTTGACAATTGACATGAAAGCATCATTCAGTGACTTCAATTAGGACTCAATTATGTTAGAAGAGGTCATATATGCATTGCACTTTAATTTGCTACAGTCTTTCTCTAAGCACAATGGTTTAAAATGCCTACTTTAATTGCTACCTATTTGCACATTCATTCAAATATAACTTACAGCATTACAGAGTAAAGTATAAAGATTAAAGCCTCTTTTATTTTTATTTTTTTTAATAGCCCTTAGATCTAAGTTATAATGCTTGTGTTGTTTTCTCCTCTAATCAGATGATACATACTTTTAAACAGTAGCAATTAAAAATTAAATCAAAACAAATACACAAATGAGTTAGACTGTTATGAGATATTATAAAGAAAATAGATAGATAGATAGATATGAGATAGGTGAATGGATAGATAGAACGGTAGTTTGATAGATGCATTTATACAAGATGGATAAATGAATTATATATATATATATATATATATATATATATATATATATATATATATATATATATATATATATATATATATATATATATATATATAATAATAATATATATAGATAGATAATTTGTGACTTATGATACAAAATTGGAAGTCCAAGATTTGTGCTTTTTAAACTTTTATTTTACCATATAGAATTCCAGCATATATTAAAGTGTAGAATGGAGTATCTTGCCTAGAATAATTTGTCCCTTCTTGCAACTTCTTTCAAACAAAAATGCTTATATTCACACAGGTGTTCAATGAAGACAGCACCGTTCGTTATTTTATTGATGCCAGCCAAGAAGACCACCGTAGCTGGATGACTTACATCAAGTGTGCCCGCAATGAGCAGGAACAGAACTTGGAGGTGGTACAGATTGGAAATAGCATCTTCTACAAGGCGATAGAGGTAAGGTTGTGTAACAACGTACAGCTCAGTGATGAGTGAAAATATTATTTTGAGAACATGAGCTTAACTTGCTTAACTAATGAGAGATGCAATTAAATTAGCTAGGTAAACTTGCATTTTCAACTTAAAAGCCATAGTTGCAATCTATGTCTAGAATACTAATGTCCAATTGCAAACCCTGGACACAGATGTCCTTTGTGCTGTCTTTGTAGACATCAGAAACAAGTTGTTTGTTGCTTCATTATGGGGCAACTTAGCACATTTCAGATTTTCCTGACTTTGCCAGTATTATCAACTTTCAAGCTGCTGGAGACTTGGCGACATTTGATGATCAAATAACCCATTAGAAATGTTGGTTGATCTTTTGAACCTATTCAATTACTTGCTTTTCTGCATTTTGCACTTGATGCAGATTGTCATTTGACAGAAAGGACAGAGACAGAAATCAGTGGACTACAGTTTGCCAAAAGTATGTGTCATATTTGATTAAAAAAAAAAAAAAAAAATCCCTGAAAACCTTAATTAAATCATTTTAAATTTACATTATGTAAGGATATCAAAATAATCTAGGCTAACAGCCATTTTATTTAATTAGGGTTGGCCACTTTAAATTAAATCCTTTGAGTTTGGTTTTGTGTCGGTAAATTTTCTTTTTCACAAAACAAAAGTCACCTAAAATTGAAGCCCTTTACAATTGCCCATTGGCTGCAAGTCAAGGACCTCTTTTCTTGAGCACAGGTGTTATAGCTTATAGCTCTGTTCTTTAGATTGGCTCAGCTGCGTGAAAAGCAGAGCAATCCTTTAACTGGAACCTGCCACACAGCCTTGAGGACTGGTAATGGCACTCTGTGCTTAAATGACAAATGTATGAGCAGTTTTGCAGAACCAACAATAGCATCCCCCGCCGTCTCATCGCTCTTCAGAAAGGTTACCTTTTTTTCTAGGAGGAAAAAAATCAATTTGACATCTAACAAATAGCAAGGTACAGTGAATAGCTAGCGAACTAAGTGATGTTTGGAGATGTCCTCTTCATATATGCTTTAAAAGGAGACTTGAGTGGAGCGGTGTCTGTAAATATCAGTTAGCTAATAAAAGACTTCCCGCTAACCTGCCATTTTGCGATTTGCTTTTGACAAGAGATGACACTTTTTTGTTATCTGTCCTCTTCGGGGTGAGGGCTGGGATTGACAGGGTAGTTGCAGTTCTCTAGTTGTAAAGATGGCTATACCCTGGACAATGTGCATGCAAACAAGATGGCAATGCAGTAAAGGCTGAAAGCGGTAATGTTCCCTTTGCCCCAAATGTCAGTTTTTTTTTGTTCTAACACCCAAAAAGCTGTGGGGTAGATTTACTAAAACTGGAGAGTGCAAAATCTGGTGCAGCTCTCCAAAGAAACCAATCAGCTTCCAGTTTTTTTTGTCAAAGCTTAATTGAACGAGCTCAAGTTAGAAGTTGATTGGCTACCATGCACAGCTGTGCCAGATTTTGCACTCTCCAGTTTTAGAAAATCAACCCCTCTGTCTTTTCCTATCTCTCAGGCAATGGCATAACTATAGCTATAGCAAACTGCACTACTGCTATGGGACCCAGAGCTGGTTGCCCAGTGATTTATGCAGTAAACAATTGAATTTGGCTAAAACGTTAGGATTAATTTGATTGATATAGTTTGGGAACTGCTATATAATTGATATTAAAAAAAACTGGCAGAGGAATTGCTTTAAATGGAGATTAGAAAGACAAGGGGCCCATAATCACACCTAGTTAGGGCCTTGCTTTTAGGACAGGCAAAGTGGCAAGACATAGCCATTCAAATCTCCAAACCTGCCCAACTGCTGTTCCTATTACAAAGCCATATGTTGCTGTCATATGCCACCAATGGATTTTCCATAATGTATAATCCACAAATAACTGAGAGAGTAGCAGCTCTGCTACGGCCTTTAGGGGGAGTGAGGGTGGAGCACAAGGCCATACACAGCAGTTTCAGCTTTAGAGTATAAATCTCACTTCTTGAAAATCCATGAGATAGAAAAAAAATTGGCATTTGTCCCCACCCTCCAATGATCATATTCAAAATAAATATACATTTTAGGAACCAATGTTTTTTTAAGTTAATCAGCACCCTCCCATCAGAATTAAGAGGTACTCATGCTTGAACCCAATGATGCCAATGGGCCATTTTGATTTTTTTGTATAGACACCTGTAGCAAGTTTGTGAAAGATCCACATGGCAGCAGACAAATTAGGAATTGGGTTAAGAGCGTACAAATGGTACAGAACAAGATAGGCAATTAGTACATTTACAAAGTTGGTTTGGCACGGTCATATTTGGCAAAAAGATTAAGTGATGCTTTAACCTCAGGCACACAATCATTGAGGCATCCCAGCTCCAGAACAATATGGCTTCTACACTTCCTCTATGGGGCATGCTGTGCTTAGCTCAAGGTCACCACCAACATGAGACACACAAGCAGCCGAAAGCACAGACTTGCTATTCACTGCCTTTTTTTTTTTTGGTTTGTTTGTTTAATAAAAGCATGTTAAATAACCCTCCCATTCAGAGGTGTCCTTGGTAACCAAGGCGCTGACAACTAGAAGTCAAAGGAGACACCCGGCTTTACAGGCAGGGAGAATCAGTACACACACTAATTTCAAAGGTGATGGAAAAAGCAGAAAGAGGGAGAGTTATTCTATAGAAAGATACTCAGACGCCTTCCTACTCATCTGCAGAGCTCATCTACATCATACTACAAGTGCATCTTGAGCACTTTGCACATTACAGTGCTCTATTGTTTCCAAGCTGCTGCATATTCACTGAATAGTATACACATTATTAAAGAAAACTGCAACCTCTGTGATGTTGACTAGAGAACTGGCAATCTATGGCTTTATAGATGAAGTGTAGAAGCAAGAAAACAACTTTGTTGGGTGTAAGAGTATTAAAGAACAAGCCTTGAGTGGGTTAGAAGTCTTTGACGTTAATCACAAAACTAGAGCAGAGGGAGAGTTACAACAGGAGATGGTATTTTTTTTTTGCATCTGATGACATATTTGTCTATGTATGTCTGGCTCTGAATCGGGAGATTGCTCAACAAGGGCGACCACAGGGTAAAGATCTCTCTGTATTGTTCTTAACTGCCACAACTGCTGCGCCCCAATACAACTTTTGTCCC
Source organism: Lithobates sylvaticus (assembly GCA_028564925.1). Taxonomy (NCBI): domain Eukaryota; kingdom Metazoa; phylum Chordata; class Amphibia; order Anura; family Ranidae; genus Lithobates; species Lithobates sylvaticus. Next base: position 113,268,003 of record CM053033.1, read on the forward strand.
AATTCCAATGTGGTGCAGACAAGCAGATCTGGCGTGCACAGGTGCTCATTACTGCTTGGCAATTATCCAGTTCAGCAGAATTGCTCTTATCACTTTTTGGGGTGTGCCCCTTGCCACAAGTGGGCACCTTGGTCCAGCCCAAAGTAGTCTGATAATACTAACAAAGGTCAGGAAATATAAGAGATGTACAAAAATAAGAATTGTGGCTCAAAATTAAACACATTGTATTTCCTTAACGTGCAGATGAATGGTTAAATCTGAAATAATTACATGTTATATGGTGTATTGTATGGTTCAAGACCCAGTTTTTTTGTAAAGTTTGCAAATGCACAGTGTAAGTATCTCCAGAAGATGACATTTTTTTTTTACATTTAATAAGACTGCCTTTTTCTAGTGGCGTACCAAGACAGCTAAAGGCGAGTGAGAGACTATGCCCCAACCTTCACAATCAATTCATTTTTTTATTTTCCATACCCCACCTCTTGTGCAATGCCTGCTCTGCAAATAGTTCACCCTGGCAACTATTTCTAATCAATAATATGAATTGTAGAAAAAATTAAAATAGATTGACGAAAAAAACTTTTTACACTTTTCCAGTGAACATTGATTCTTAAGTCCAGACAGGCCAAACGAGCGGTCACCTAAATAAAAATAGACAACATGCAAATAATGGCGAGAATACTGAATTTTAGTTGGTCAGTCCTGTTTTCAAAATGTCAAAAATCTCACATTTTGGGTTTTGGTATTTAAAAGTATTTTAACTGAATGTTCCTATGTGCTTTGTTTACAGACAATCCCTCCAGACCAAGAACTTTTGGTATGGTATAGCAACTCACAAAGCACCTTCCTTGGCATTCCTGGAGTCCCTGGCATAGAAGAGGAACAAAAGAAAAGTAAGCATGGTAAGTTGCTGGATAGCAGCAACAATACCTCACAAATTGTTTAGTATGTGCATTTTACTACTGTACAGAAGACCTCCATCTAGAAAAACACAAATGTGTTTCCCATATTAATGAATTAAATATTTTTTTGAGGTTTATACCCTATACTAAAAGGATGATGGCTGGAATTTGAAAAGCTGCTCTAGTTAAAGAAGTAGAATGTTCACTTAGCTGTGCTGGCTTTATTCATCCAGTTATGTGCAGGGAAAGTCCCATTTATTTTTACATTTCCCTGCAAACTTCTACTTCATTAGTATAGCAAACCCACTGTCCTTGTTACCTAAGAGGTACAATTACTTTTATGTTTAATTGCCCATGTTGTTAACTTCACCCTACTTTTTATTTTAAGATATTCGTTTGGGTGCACGTGCCTTTTTTTTTTGGCCTAGTTATACTGTAGACTTGGAAAAATCTCAAATGGAATTTTGGCATCATTTTTTATGTTTTATATTTTTTGTATACTCAAAGTGATAAAAACAAATTAACCCTAGTAAAGACCAAATAACTGAAAATCTGTTTTTCTTCCCTAGATGATTTTGGTGGCATTGATCCCACTGCAGCCACCCTGGCTGGTCGAATGCGCTGCGTCATCTGTCACCGTGGCTTCAACTCACGCAGTAACTTACGTTCACACATGAGAATACACACACTGGACAAACCCTTCGTATGCCGTTTTTGCAACCGCCGCTTCAGCCAGTCTTCGACCTTACGCAACCATGTCCGACTGCACACTGGGGAGCGCCCTTACAAATGCCAAGTCTGCCAAAGCGCCTACTCACAATTAGCTGGCCTGAGAGCTCATCAGAAGAGTGCAAGGCACCGTCCACCAAACAACGTCCTGCAGGCTCATTCTCCAACCCTGCCAGTGCCACACCCAGCTTCTCTTGCGCACCACATCCCCACCATGGTCTTGTGAATTTGGACATCATTACCAAAAAACTCAGCTTATTAAAACAGAGACACCTTATAGGTTGATCCTTGGAGGTGGTTTACGAAACTGTTTTTATTTTTGTAGCTCAAACTTACTTCTACCTAACTTCCACAAGTTTTTCTACACAGTACCAAAAAACACATCTTGAGAGATTGAAGTTAAAAAGTACATTCATACAGACAGATACCCAACTTAAAAAAGGCCACCAGTCACGTAATCATTCAAAAAATGCCTCCTCTTGGAACAGAATCAAATATTAATCTATACCTTTTGCTAGAAAGTAAGACAGCCATTTTGTATGTTGACACAGCATGCATGAAAAAAGGGACCTCTATTTTTGGCATGCTGCTTTTTGATAAAGTAGTTCAGCAGACAAAATGGCTTTTATGGTTCATTGTAACCAACATACTAGTATTAAATTGACTTTTTATTTCTCATATGAGCCAAGTTGATTTTCTAAATTTAGTTTAAACTGATAAATTGAAGCTCTTGCCAGGAACTCTATTGTTTTCAAACTGCATGACTTTGATTATATAATGTAATGGGTGGCGGGGCATGTATTACCAACATCTCTAAATAGCTGCAAGATACATCAAAATTTATGGGGATTGGCTATTTTTGTCTTAACAGGTTGTATGTGCTAAAAAAAAAAACAACAACATTTCTACATTTTTAAAACAGCCCTCAATTGGGTAAAAGAGGTCTTTGCTACCTTCCTGCCAACATTGTGTCAAAACCCAACACAAATGAACGGCGGTAAGGCCTTTTGTAAAAAAGAGTATATAAATATCTAATAATTATATAAATATATACATATCTATATATAATAAAGAATTTAAATATATGTATATATATTAAATATATGTATATATATAATACCTCTAAAATATATATATATATATAGCATTTTCACAAAACAGTGTTCTATGAGAAAAAAATAAAGCAGAAATAACCCACAATTGAGTCACTTTATATATGTAAATATTGAATGTAAAATCTTTTCTCACATTATCTGTATAAAAAATGTAAGTAATTTGTACTTCTCTGTACCTATCATATATTCAGAATAAAAGAGGTAAATTTATTTTGTGAAAGTTTTTTTATGTGAAGATATTTTTTTGTGTGTGTGTAATGTATAAATGACCACATTTTGTTAATTATTTATATTTATACCGTGCATATTATAAGTATATTAAGGCCACATGTTTACAGTGAAAACATCTTCACCAAATGTGACATATTCTATAACAGGGTGTATTTAGAATGACCATTTAAAGCATGCAACTTTAAACCAGCAAGTTTGGAAAAACCATTAGTAAGTCAAGGTAGATAGTTTTGATTGTTAATTTCACTTAGTATAGATTGAGTCCTTTATTCAAGCTTGTAATGTACAGGGTTAATTAACATATTTACGCTAAATCAGGTACAGGGGTATTGAAAAAAAAATCCCATGATACCAATTGGGACCCTGATTTTGAAAAAAGCACAAGTTAGGATAACAAAAAACATAATTCATTATTCTCTGGGTTAAATTTTTAAGCCAATCCAAAGAGAGATGAAGATATGCAAAGTGAAGCAGCTTTTAAAAACCAATTAAATTTCTGCTGATTAATTTACCTTTATACTGACACTGAAAGATGACTTGTGATTGGCTGCTTGGGGTGACTGCCTTTTGTACATTGGTGTTACGATAACAGAAAAAATAATTCATTCTTTTCTGGGCTTAATTTTTAAGCCAATCTAAAGAGCGATGAAGATGTGCAAAATGAAGCAGCTTTACACAACCAATTTGATTTCAGCTGATTAATTTACCGCTCGACTAACACTGAAAGAAGTCTTGTGATTGGTTGATTGGGTTTACCGTGTTTTTTACATTGGTGTTAGGATAGCAGAAATTTTTTTTTATTCTTTTCGGGGCTTCATTTTTAAGTCAATCTAAAGAGCGATGAAGATATGCAAAGTGAAGCAGCTTTTAACAACCACTTTAATTTCAGCTGATTCATTTACCTCTCTACTGACACTCAAAGAAGGCTTGTGATTGGCTGCTTGGGATGACCGCCCTTTGTACATTGGCATTAACCATATGAAAAAAACTACCACTGCTCCCACTATGAAAGTAATTAAATGACACTTTAAGTAGGTTATAATAGAAAAGATATTTAATAATGTCCAAAACATAAATAGAGGAAGCAAACAAAGAACAGGTGACTGTAGTCCCTGTACTACTGTATTGTTACTAACTCAAAGGAAATATATAAAAAAATATATATAAAGGTGTATATATATATATATATACTGTATATATCAAAACACAGACTAAGCAAATTGACTAGTTTTGCAGAAAAAACAATCATTTTAGATACCACACTTTGCATTCCTAATTTAGGGTGAACTCTGCAATATAGAATTAAGAAATAATAACAAATATTTTAAAGCACTTACATCTTCAATGGGGACAGAAACTACATTCCTATTTTAGCAAAAGTTTAGTTGACATTTAAAAAACTTTAAAATGTTAAAATGTTTTCAATTAAATACATATTCTTTTGTCATTACCAATATATCATTAGGTGACCTATCATAATCAAACTTCTTCCATATGACTTAAGTGTAAAACACAATGATTAACTTCGGATTTCACTGTGCTGGAGGCACACCAGATGATTTGCGATTGTTTGCTACTGGCTATTGCTCTTAACATTCAGTACTTAAAAAACAGCACTTACGTGTTGGTGCCCTTTACTTAATAAGGCCAAATATGTTAGTGGCAAAATATGATAATATAGCTTTTTTTTTCTTCTATTAATTGCTGTAATAGAAATAATGCTTGTTTTCCTAACTATGCTAGTTTCTAACACTAAATCTTTAACTGAAAATGTAAATTTTTTTTAATTCTCAAGTACAGCCATGCAAATGCATTGAAATGCTTTCAACGCTTGAAAAAGCTATTGTGTTTACAGTAAAGAATGGATACTTTGCTCTGCTCATATTTCTTTTTGTAATTTTTCTGTAAATACAGCAACAAAAAGACCAGTGTTTGTGTTAAAATACCTAGGAAATCGGCACATTCGCGTGGCAATCCTTCCATATTGCATCCTAATGCACTTGACAATTGTACATATTATAGTACAAAGGAATGTTTCTGCTGTAACCTTGTTCCATCTTGACCCGCTTTATGTGTCACAATGCGCCTCACACAATGGAGAATTTGTATTGGGAATCTTTACAACAATGCTCTGTATTTCTATAATAGCTATAGAGCTAGGTTATGATTGCCTTATTGTTAGGTGAAAATGTAGTTTTTAACTGCTTACTTGACCCTGTGTCTAAGGTGTGTGTTACAGGTTGCTCAATTAATTAAAATATATTTTATAGAGAAAAACGTGGAAGAACTACAAAAAAATATAAGCATTTTTGTCATGTTTTTGTACAACCTGCCCTAGTAATATATTAGGCCTTGAACTGACTGCAAAGTATTTTCTAGTATCGCTCACAATAATAGTTGACTACATACAATAATTAAATAGAGGTCTTAGTCAGAAAGTACAATCGATCATCTAACTTTTGACAATGTAAACTGGTGCCTATTAGAGTGTAAATAGTAAAGGAATACAAAGTCCAAGCTATTTTTTTTTTTGTTGTGTTGCTATTCAGTTAGAGCTGATGTGTTTCTTGCTTTTTTTTCACATGAATGCCTCTACTGCAGACAGTTCAGAGACAGTAATTCTTCAATAATCCAGCCAACGTATTTTCTCTTAGATAAAAAAAGTAAGGAATATATTTAAATAATAGCTTCGTGTTTTACAAATAATTCAATGCGCTTGCTGAAACATGTTTTGAAAGCCTATATTAAAGATCCAATTAGTGGAAGAAATATTTTAGATTTTGAACAATAGTTATAATCAGTACACAATGATAAAACGTTGTCCTGTGCCTTGCAGGATTAAAAACCATATAAAGTGTCAATCTTTAAAATTGAAATAAAAACATTGAGACGTATATTCATACCTATATGCAAGTAAGGAGCTAATGTGTCAAAAAAAAAAAAAAAAATGCATGACAATAGAAACAAAAAACACAATAAAGTAATTATTATACAGAGCAAAATAGTGTTGTATACAAAGTAAAAAAGTGCAATGTACAAAGAAAAATTTAAAAACATGACATTAAATAAAGAAATGGTCTTCATTATTCTCAGATGAATAATTGCCAAAAAATACATAAAAAATTGCAACGCACAAAGGCCATAATGTTTTTTAAGGAAACTTATTGTTAGAGCAATACCAAGCTTTCCAAAAAAAGGTGACACTGTGGAGCAGAGGGAATGAATTACAGAAACAAGAAGGATATTGGCGGAGAAAAATATTCTGAAATATTCCAACTGTCGCCTTTCAAGCAGCGTGATGCTGACCTCTGAGCGCGTGATGTGACACAGTCCAAGTAATCGGTGAAAATCAGACACAGGCAGATCTCATAGATGAAGCATCGCTGTAAGCACCTATTACTGGAAATGAATAGAGGGCTATGTCAGACATTAGAATGGGATTGTTGCCTGACAGCGGTTGTAGTGTACTTCTATCTCACACAGCGGGGAGCCGCGTTGAAATGTTTCAAAATACAGGTAAAAACAACATGATCAAAAGGCGGGGAGGGGGGAAAAAATCCAGTCGGCAATGATGTTGAAAGCTTCGCTCCTTTTCAAACCTCGGATCTGAATGCATCTCTCCGCTGCGTTTAAGGAAATAATATTATGAAATTATAATGCTTTTCCTGCGGCTTTTTTTTACCTGAAATGTCTATGTATTTTTTTTTTCAAGGCCTGTTCTGTAAATGGTTTGCTTTTTTCATGATTTCTGTGCGTAGGCTTGGTGATAAACTCAGAAAAGAGGTGACGGGAGGCAAAGTGCTGTAGAGATCACTTTAACTGCTTCACAGCAAAAGAAAGATGCAACAACTGAGACCACTCAACTTGCTTTATAGTTTTTTCCAGAAGAAAACTATCTATCTATCTATCTATCTATCTATCTATCTATCTATCTATCTATCTATCTATCTATCTATCTATCTATCTATCTATCTATCTATCTATCTATCTATCTATCTATCTATCTATCTATCTATCTATCTATCTATCTATCTATCTATCTATCTATCTATCTATCTATCTTCCATATATCATTCTATTCATACACAGGTGTTAATTGTTAAATACCACAAATGCATTTTGTCATAGTTCATTCCAGGTACCATATATACTTGAGTATAAGCCAACCCAAATATAAGCCGAGGCACCTAATTTTACCACAAAAAAATGGGAAAACTTATTGACTCGAGTATAAGCCTAGGGTGAGAAATGCGTAGCTACTGTAAGTGGAAAAGAGGGTCAACAATGCCCATTTGCAGCCTCACTGTGCCCATTTGCATACCTCACTGTGCCCATTTGCAGCCATAGGTCCCCCGAACTTCAAACTTGGTAGGTAAGGGTTCCTAGCTGCCCCCTAGCTACAGCCATATATGGGGTCTCTGGACCCAAAGGGTCCCCGAAATGACATTGCTGTAGATGACCGAATTTGGGGCCCCGTATCTCGTGGCCACTTGGTGCTAGGAACCCCAAATTTGGTGTGCAAACCCAGTGGAACTAGCACTACAACATATCAAACATATTGGGTTCCTAGCACCAAGTGGCACTTTTCTCCAGCAGAGAATGACATTTTCCGAACCGACTTTGGGGCCCCGTATCTCAGGGCCACTTGGTGCTATACTCGAGTATATACAGTATTTACTTTATTAAAAATTTACATTTGGAAAATAACAATAAAACATTGACTGCATTTTATTTTTACTAGTTATGACTCAATGGTGTTGATTTACTAAAACTGGAGTGTGCAAAATCTGGTGCTTCAGCTTGTATTAAGCTTTTAGAAAATAAAAACCTGGAAGCAGATTGGTTTCTATACAGAGCTGCACCAGATTTTGCACTCTCCAATTTTAGTAAATCAACCCCAATGGTATCTAAAATGTAGGCCTTTCACTGTATATAATTGTAATTATATAGGTGTTCAGCTTTTGTTATGTGGAATACAGTGGTATCTGGTACTCAATTGGCAGTACAACAGGATAGAGCACTAAAGAAAGCATGGAGGGATGGGGCATCAAAAATAGTACAGTCGGTGGGTGTGGGTACAGACAGGTCGTTGCACACTGTGGGTGCCATGATACAGTGTGGTGTCAGGCACACACAGGGTGACGTGCCAGCCGTCAGCACTCTTCTGGTGCCGTGTGTGCCGCTCTCCTGTTAGGCCACTCTCACTGAGTACTGCACTGCCTACCTGGGACACCCAGAATACATCTGGTTGTCGCAGTCATCTGGCTCACTCATTCCTTCCTGCTCTCCAGCTACAATGACGGCTTCCTGGGCTTCTCTTCCCAGCTTATCTGGTCTTAAGATCCGCCTCCTGTCCTGATTGGAAGGGAGTAGGAACTGGAAGACAATAGCGAATATTGCTTAGCTATTGTCACAAGTGGGTGGGTTCTGGGTACAGTGCTCTGCACCCCGAGCCCAACCTTTTTGAAGCCAATTAGAGCCTCAGGCTCTAATCACTTGCTTCCAAAAAAAAAACTAATAGAAACCTATGAGTGGGATGCCCCTAATGGACCAGCCGCCGCTGGTGGAATATCTATTTCCAATATCTTATTGCAGGGGTCTCCAAACTTTCTAAACAAAGGGCTAGTTTACTGTCCTTCAGACTTTTTGGGGCAGGACTGTGGCCAGTTAGAGTAGGAAAGTTCCTGACGTCAGTGGAAAAAATAATGCCCCATTGTTTGTTTCACTGAGAGTAATTGCGCCCCATTATTGGTGTAAATGGGAGGTATTGTGCCCCACCGTTGATGTCATTGGGCCCCATTATTGGTGTAGTTGGGAGAAATTGTGCCCCATCCTTGATGTCATTGGAAGGAATTGTGCCTCCTTACTTGGTGTCAGTGGAGGGAATTATGCCCCATTGTTGGTATCAGAGGACGTAATAGTGCCCCAATGGCCAGATAAAAGCTAGCAAAGGGCTGCATCTGGCCCCCGGCTACAGTTTGGAGACCATTTCCCTAGAACAGGAAGTGGGGTAAAGGAAGCAGGTGAGTTTTTTTGTGACCAAATGTAACTAGTCTCTCACCTAACCTACTAAAAGATAAATTTGGTCACTATAAAAGTTTACCTGCTTCCTGGAGCTGTGGTATTGAGTAGGGATGGGCCCGGTGCTCGATTCGAACCCACGTTTGAATCGAGCACCGGGCGTTCGCCCGCTCGGCGAGCCCAGAACTATTTGGGCCGTTCGCATCACATTCGTGTGATGCGAGCGGCCCGCAATGCATTGCGGCCGGCGCAGTGCATTGCTGGCCGATGATTGGCCAAGCATGCACTGTGACCCCGCATGCTTGGCCAATCACAGCGCCGGAAACTAGGAGAGCAATAATTGGCTACAGGCAGGACGCCTGTAGCCAATTAAAGCCCAGGGGCTTTAGTACACGCCCCACTCTATAAAAGGCCGCCACGCCGTCGGCCCAGGGCACATGTGTTCCGGCTTTTTGAAGAGCAGTCTGCTGATAGATTTTCTTCTTTGCTAAACCATTGCTAACTCCTGACCTGAGTCATTCAAATCATTACTGATCATTGCTGCTGATTGCACAGAGTGTGATATTATCTGCTGCTGGGGATTAGTCTGGTGTGTGCGTGCTGATAGTACAGCATTGCAGTAGCACCAATCGCAGTGCTGTTAGAACAGCATTGCACCCCAACTTCTGTCCCAACCTTCTGTCCCATCCCAGGCAGGGATTTATAGGAGCCATATTGTGTTTGTGTCAGCACACATAGGAGCTAGTGTGTGTGTTGTGAGCACACATAGGAGCTCTATTTCTTCGTCAGCACACATAGTACCTCTAGTGTATTTGTGGCAGCACCCATAGGACCTATAGTGTGTTGTGAGCACACCTAGGACCTATATTTTCTTGTTAGCACACATAGTACCTATAGTGTGTTTGTGTCAGCACCCATAGGACTTATAGTGTGTTGTGAGCACACATATGACCTATATTTTCTTGTCAGCACACATAGTACCTATAGTGTGTTTGTGTCAGCACCTATAGGACTTATAGTGTGTTGTGAGCACACATATGACCTATATTTTCTTGTCAGCACACATAGTACCTATAGTGTGTTTGTGTCAGCACCTATAGGACTTATAGTGTGTTGTGAGCACACATAGGACCTATATTTTCTTGTCAGCACACATAGTACCTATAGTGTGTTTGTGTCAGCACCCATAGGACTATAGCCCCATACACACGGTAGGATTTTCCGATGGATTCTGTCCTATCGGACAATGTTGTCGGAAAATCAGATCGTGTGTAGGCACCATCGGACAGTTTCCATCAGATTGTCTGACGGACAAAGTCCTATCTCCTGCTGGATAGATTTTTTGACAACAAAGTCCGATCACACCAAATCCGATCGTGTGTAGCGAATTCCGACCGGACAAAGTGCTACGCATGCTCAGATCACATTACAAGACCAAAGCTATAGGCTACAAGCCTCTATGTAGTCCCGTCGTAGGCAACAAACGTCACCACGTTCAGAATGATCGGATTTTCCGACAACTTTGTCCGACCGTGTGTACGCAAAACCAACATCAGACAAAGTATGACGGACATGGTCTGACGGACCTGGTCCTCGGATAATCCGCGCGTGTGTATGGGGCTTTATAGTGTGTTGTGAGCACACATAGGACCTATATTTTCTTGTCAGCACACATAGTACCTATAGTGTGTTTGTGTCAGCACCCATAGGACTTATAGTGTGTTGTGAGCACACATATGACCTATATTTTCTTGTCAGCACACATAGGACCTATAGTGTGTTTGTGTCAGCACCCATAGGACTTATAGTGTGTTGTGAGCACACATAGGACCTATATTTTCTTGTCAGCACACATAGTACCTATAGTGTGTTTGTGTCAGCACCTATAAGACTTATAGTGTGTTGTGAGCACACATAGGACCTATATTTTCTTGTCAGCACACATAGTACCTATAGCAGCCCTCAAAAATTACACTCGCACACTCGCATTTTGCGAGTGATTTTTGAGGGCTGGCGAGGAGAAGAGAGGAGAGCCGCCACTGGGAGATCACAGCAGGGAACATTCAGACTTATGTTTCATAAGCTGTGAGTGTTCCCCCGCCGTGCGCCGTCACATAAGCTCCTCCCCTTTTCCGGGACTTTGATAGACAGATCACCCGTCCAATCCTAGGACGGGTGACCTGTATCAAACTTCCCCAGACAAGGGGAGGAGCTTATGTGACGGTGCGCCGCGGGGGAACACTCACAGCTTATGAAACAAAAGTCTGAATGTTCCTTGCTGTGATCTCCCAGTGGCAGCTCTCCTCTCTTCTCCTCCACAGGTAGGCAGCACATGGGGGACACAGGCTGCAGATGGGGGGGAGACACAGGCTGCAAATGGGGGGGAGGACACAGGCTGCAAATGGGGGGGAGGACACTGGCTGCAAATGGGGGGGGAGGACACTGGCTGCAAATGGGGGGGAGGACACTGGCTGCACATGGGGGGGAGGACACTGGCTGCAAATGGGGGGGACACTGGCTGAAAATGGGGGGGGGACACTGGCTGCAAATGGGGGGGACACTGGCTGCAAATGGGGGGGGGGACACTGGCTGCAAATGGGGGGGGGGACACTGGCTGCACATGGGGGGGAGGACACTGGCTGCAAATGGGGGGGACACTGGCTGCAAATGGGGGGGGACACTGGCTGCAAATGGGGGGGGACACTGGCTGCAAATGGGGGAACACTGGCTGCAAATGGGGGGGACACTGGCTGCACATGGGGGGGGCACTGGCTGCACATGGGGGGGACACTGGCTGCACATGGGGGGGGACACTGGCTGCACATGGGGGGGGACACTGGCTGCTCATGGGGGGGGACACTGGCTGCTCATGGGGGGGGACACTGGCTGCTCATGGGGGGGGGGGACACTGGCTGCTCATGGGGGGGGGGACACTGGCTGCTCATGGGGGGGGGACACTGGCTGCTCATGGGGGGGACACACTGGCTGCTCATGGGGGGGACACTGGCTGCACATAGGGGGGGACACAGGCTGCACATGGGGGGGGACACAGGCTGCACATGGGGGGGGACACAGGCTGCACATGGGGGGGGGACACAGGCTGCACATGGGGGGGGGGGACACAGGCTGCATATGGGGGGGACACAGGCTGCACATGGGGGGGCACAGGCTGCACATGGGGGGGGGGACACAGGCTGCACATGGGGGGGACACAGGCTGCACATGGGGGGGACACAGGCTGCACATGGGGGGGGGACACAGGCTGCACATGGGGGGGGACACAGGCTGCACATGGGGGGGGCACAGGCTGCACATGGGGGGGGACACAGGCTGCACATGGGGGGGACACAGGCTGCACATGGGGGGGGACACAGGCTGCACATGGGGGGGGACACAGGCTGCACATGGGGGGGGGGACACTGGCTGCACATGGGGGGGACACAGGCTGCACATGGGGGGGACACAGGCTGCACATGGGGGGGGGGACACAGGCTGCACATGGGGGGGGACACAGGATGCATTAACATTAAGGTTGTTAGTATTTTTATAACTTAATTGCATAAAACATTAAAGGTGTCATTTAATGAGATAATTTATGAGGGCGGGTTTAGGGGCGGGGCAGGGTAGGGGTTGGGCGGGGCAACTGGTGGCGAGTAACCCTTAAGGCCTGGCTAGTAGCTCAGGACTTGAAATTTTGAGCCCTGACCTATAGTGTGTTTGTGTCAGCACCCATAGGATTTATAGTGTGTTGTGAGCACACATAGGACCTATATTTTCTTGTCAACACACATAGTACCTATAGTGTGTTTGTGTCAGCACCTATAGGACTTATAGTGTGTTGTGAGCACACATAGGACCTATATTTTCTTGTCAGCACACATAGGACCTATAGTGTGTTTGTGTCAGCACCCATAGGACTTATAGTGTGTTGTGAGCACACATAGGACCTATATTTTCTTGTCAGCACACATAGTACCTATAGTGTGTTTGTGTCAGCACCCATAGGATTTATAGTGTGTTGTGAGCACACATAGGACCTATATTTTCTTGTCAGCACACATAGTACCTATAGTGTGTTTGTGTCAGCACCTATAGGACTTATAGTGTGTTGTGAGCACACATAGGACCTATATTTTCTTGTCAGCACACATAGGACCTATAGTGTGTTTGTGTCAGCACCCATAGGACTTATAGTGTGTTGTGAGCACACATAGGACCTATATTTTCTTGTCAGCACACATAGTACCTATAGTGTGTTTGTGTCAGCACCCATAGGACTTATAGTGTGTTGTGAGCACACATAGGACCTATATTTTCTTGTCAGCACACATAGTACCTATAGTGTGTTTGTGTCAGCACCCATAGGACTTATAGTGTGTTGTGAGCACACATAGAACCTATATTTTCTTGTCAGCACACATAGTACCTATAGTGTGTTTGTGTCAGCACCCATAGGACTTATAGTGTGTTGTGAGCACACATAGGACCTATATTTTCTTGTCAGCACACATAGTACCTATAGTGTGTTTGTGTCAGCACCCATAGGACTTATAGTGTGTTGTGAGCACACATAGGACCTATATTTTCTTGTCAGCACACATAGTACCTATAGTGTGTTTGTGTCAGCACCCATAGGACTTATAGTGTGTTGTGAGCACACATAGGACCTATATTTTCTTGTCAGCACACATAGTACCTATAGTGTGTTTGTGCCAGCACCCATAGGACTTATAGTGTGTTGTGAGCACACATAGGACCTATATTTTCTTGTCAGCACACATAGTACCTATAGTGTGTTTGTGTCAGCACCCATAGGACTTATAGTGTGTTGTGAGCACACATAGGACCTATATTTTCTTGTCAGCACACATAGTACCTATAGTGTGTTTGTGTCAGCACCCATAGGACTTAAGCCCCATACACACGGTCGGACAATCCGCGGACCAGGTCCGTCGGACCATGTCCGTCATACTTTGTCCGATGTTGGTTTTGCGTACACACGGTCGGACAAAGTTGTCGGAAAATCCGATCATTCTGAACGTGGTGACGTTTGTTGCCTACGACGGGACTACGTAGAGGCTAGTAGCCAATAGCTTTGGTCTTGTAATGTGATCTGAGCATGCGTGGCACTTTGTCCGGTCGGACAACCGTACACACGATCGGATTTGGTGTGATCGGACCGTGTTGACGGCAAAGATTTCCAGCAGGAGATAAGACTTTGTCCGTCGGTCAAACCGACGAACACTGTCCGATGGTGCATACACACGGTCTGATTTTTCAACAACCTTGTCCAATCGGACAGAATCCATGAAAAAGTCTGACCGTGTGTATGGGGCTTTATAGTGTGTTGTTAGCACACATAGGACCTATATTTTCTTGTAAGCACACATAGTACCTATAGTGTGTTTGTGTCAGCACCCATAGGACTTATAGTGTGTTGTGAGCACACATAGGACCTATATTTTCTTGTCAGCACACATAGTACCTATAGTGTGTTTGTGTCAGCACCCATAGGACTTATAGTGTGTTGTGAGCACACATAGGACCTATATTTTCTTGTCAGCACACATAGTACCTATAGTGTGTTTGTGTCAGCACCCATAGGACTTATAGTGTGTTGTGAGCACACATAGGACCTATATTTTCTTGTCAGCACACATAGTACCTATAGTGTGTTTGTGTCAGCACCCATAGGACTTATAGTGTGTTGTGAGCACACATAGGACCTATATTTTCTTGTCAGCACACATAGTACCTATAGTGTGTTTGTGTCAGCACCCATAGGACTTATAGTGTGTTGTTAGCACACATAGGACCTATATTTTCTTGTCAGCACACATAGTACCTATAGTGTGTTTGTGTCAGCACCCATAGGACTTATAGTGTGTTGTGAGCACACATAGGACCTATATTTTCTTGTCAGCACACATAGTACCTATAGTGTGTTTGTGTCAGCACCCATAGGACTTATAGTGTGTTGTGAGCACACATAGGACCTATATTTTCTTGTCAGCACACATAGTACCTATAGTGTGTTTGTGTCAGCACCCATAGGACCTATAGTGTGTTGTGAGCACACATAGGACCTATATTTTCTTGTCAGCACACATAGTACCTATAGTGTGTTTGTGTCAGCACCCATAGGACCTATAGTGTGTTGTGAGCACACATAGGACCTATATTTTCTTGTCAGCACACATAGTACCTATAGTGTGTTTGTGTCAGCACCCATAGGACCTATAGTGTGTTGTGAGCACACATAGGACCTATATTTTCTTGTCAGCACACATAGTACCTATAGTGTGTTTGTGTCAGCACCCATAGGACTTATAGTGTGTTGTGAGCACACATAGGACCTATATTTTCTTGTCAGCACACATAGTACCTATAGTGTGTTTGTGTCAGCACCCATAGGACCTATAGTGTGTTGTGAGCACACATAGGACCTATATTTTCTTGTCAGCACACATAGTACCTATAGTGTGTTTGTGTCAGCACCCATAGGACCTATAGTGTGTTGTGAGCACACATAGGACCTATATTTTCTTGTCAGCACACATAGTACCTATAGTGTGTTTGTGTCAGCACCCATAGGACCTATAGTGTGTTGTGAGCACACATAGGACCTATATTTACTTGTCAGCACACATAGCACCTATAGTGTGTTTGTGTCAGCACCCATAGGACCTATAGTGTGTTGTGAGCACACATAGGACCTATATTTTCTTGTCAGCACACATAGTACCTACAGTGTGTTTGTGTCAGCACCCATAGGACTTATAGTGTGTTGTGAGCACACATATGACCTATATTTTCTTGTCAGCACACATAGTACCTATAGTGTGTTTGTGTCAGCACCCATAGGACCTATAGTGTGTTGTGAGCACACATAGGAGCTCTATTTCTTCGTCAGCACACATAGTACCTCTAGTGTGTTTGTGTCAGCACCCATAGGACCTACAGTGTGTTGTGAGCACATATAGGAGCTCTATTTTTTATACAATATACACTACCCACTACAATGGCTGGAAGACCGCCAAGGAGAGGCAGACCGTCCAGAGGCAAGAACACAGGGCAAGCAGGCTCTGTTTCTAGAGACAACAGTGCTGGGACGTGGTCGTGCATCGTCATCAGCACGTGGCCATGGGACACGCTTGTCTTTGTTTTCGGCAGCTGGACATGTTGAGCCGCATCATGCTGAAGGCTTGGTAGAATGGATGACCAAGCCCTCCTCATCCTCCTCATCCTCTCTCACCCAGGCTCAGGGTACTGGCAGAGCAGCTGCAAACGCGTGCTCAATGGCATCATCAGCCACCCCTTCCCTAGACCCACCATGTCCTCCTGAGGAGTCCCCCGAACTGTTTGAGCACAGTGTTGGGTACATGCTCCAGGACGATGCCCAACGATTTGAAGGCTCGGATGATGATACCCAGCTTGAGGAAGGCAGTAGTGTGCGCGCAGAGAGAGGGGATGCTGAAGGACAGCAATCTGGCAGTAATGTTCCACCAGCTGCAGCTTACTGCCAGGTTTGCTCTAGTGGTGAAGAGTGAGGGGATGATGAGGTCACTGACTCCACGTGGGTGCCTGAAGGGAGAGAGGAGGAGGAGGAGGAGGAGGATGCGGCGGCACATGTCCAACGAGGCAGGATGCCCCCTGGAGGCCAGCTAGAGGCCAGCACACCAACTGAATCACACCGCAGAGCTCCGCCTGTGCAGGGCGCTGCCTCTGCACGTTATCACAAAAGTTATTTGGTGTGGGCCTTTTTTGAGACGAGTGCATCAGATCGCACCACTGCTATTTGCAATATTTGTCTCAAGCGTATCTCGCGTGGCCAAAACATCAGCCGCTTGGGCACCACAAGCATGACCAGACATATGTCGACCTGCCATGCAGCTCGTTGGCAAGCGCACATTAAAGACCCACACCAAAGAACAAAGCGGACCTCTCCTTGCTCCTCATCAGCTGGGATCTCCATCCCCACTATATCTTCAGTCCTCTCTGAAAGCTGCTCTGAGAGGACTGAAGGTGTAGAATTAGGTGTGTCACAACCAAGTACTTGCAGTACACCGACGTCCGATTGTAGCAGGCAAATTTCCCTGCCCCAGCTGCTGGACCGTCGAAAGAAGTATACTCCCAGCCATCCACATGCCCAGCGGTTGAATGCTAGCTTGGCTAAATTGCTAGCACTTCAACTGCTGCCTTTTCAGTTGGTAGACTCGGCCCCCTTCCGTGAGTTTGTTCAATGTGCGGTTCCTCAGTGGCAGGTTCCCAAACGCCACTTTTTCTCACGGAAGGCGATTCCGTCTCTCTACCGGCATGTGGAAGGCAATGTCCATGCCTCGCTGGACAGGGCGGTCAGCAGTAAGGTGCATATTACCGCTGACTCATGGTCCAGCAGGCATGGACAGGGACGTTATCTGTCTTTCACGGCCCATTGGGTCACTCTATTGGCAGCTGGGAGGGATGCAGGACAAGGTGCAGTAGTGTTGGAGGTTGTTCCGCCACCACGCCTCTAAAATGCTACTACTGGTTGTGACACACCTCTCTCCTCCACCCCCTCCTCTTCTTCTTCCTCCATGGCCTCTTCGAGTGCTCTGTCCTCGGAACCAGCGGTGCTCCGTAGGCGTACAAGGGGCTACGTGAGTACGCAGGCAAAAAGATGCCATGCCGTGTTTGCGCTGGTGTGTTTTGGGGACAGGAGCCACACTGGGGCAGAGGTTCTGGCAGCTCTGCAGGGGCAGGCCGAGAGGTGGTTGACGCCACGCCAGCTTAAGCCAGGAATGGTGGTTTCTGACAATGGCACCAACCTCCTCTCCGCCCTGCGACAGGGGCAGCTCACCCATGTGCCCTGTATGGCTCACGTCCTCAACCTGGTGGTGCAGCGGTTCTTGGGCAGGTACCCAGGCTTACAGGATGTCCTGAGGCAGGCCAGGAAAGTCTGTGTGCATTTCCGCCGATCGTATAATGCCAGTGCTCGGCTGGCTGAGCTGCAAAAGGAGCTGAACCTGCCCAAGAACTGCCTAATATGTGACATGCCCACCAGGTGGAACTCAACGTTGGCCATGCTGCAGCGACTGCACACTCAGCAGAGGGCCATCAATGAGTACCTTTGCGACTACGGCACCAGGACAGGGTCAGGGGAGCTTGGCTTTTTTTCCCCACACCAGTGGAGCATGATCAGGGATGCATGCACTGTCCTCTCACCATTTGAGGAGGCCACGAGGATGGTGAGCAGTGACAGTGCATGCATCAGTGACACTGTACCTCTAGTCCACCTGTTGGAGCATACGCTGGGTGGGATAATGGACAGGGCACTTGAGGCAGAACAGAGGCAGGAAGAGGAGGACTTCCTTGCCTCTCAAGGCCCCCTTTATCCAGACAGTGTTCCTTCTGTCCCACCCATCACACAGGAAGAGGATGAGGAGGAGGAGGAGGATTGTGTGAGCATGGAGGTGGAGCCTGGCACTCAGCATCAGCAGCAGCAGTCTTTTAGGGATGATGTACAGTCCCAACAAACCAGTGGACTTGTACGTGGCTGGGAGGAGGTGGCTGGCGATCATGTCTTCCTCAGTGACCCAGAAGACTCCGGACCGAATGCCTCAGCTAACCTACGTTGCATGGCCTCCCTGATCCTGCAAAGCCTGCGGAAGGATCCTCGTATTCTTCGGATCAAGGAGAGGGACCATTACTGGCTGGCCACTCTCCTTGATCTACGGTACAAGGGTAAGGTTGCGGACCTTATCTTGCCGTCGCAGAGGGAGCAGAGGATGACAAATCTCAGGGAGGCCTTGCAGAAAGGTCTGTGCAACGCGTTCCCAGAAACTGGGAGGTTACAAACTCCTGGTCCTGGACGACGAGTTGCTGAGGCTTCGGTCAGTAGCAGAAGGAGCGGTGGGGAAGGTGGACGTCTGACCGATGCGTTCAGACAATTTTTTAGTCCGCAGCCCCAAGGTATGATCGGTTCCAGCAACCATCGCCAGCGTCTGATATACATGGTGCAGGAATACCTAGGGGCAAGGTCAGACTTGGACACCTTTCCCACCGAAAATCCTCTGGCTTACTGGGTCTTGAGGATGGATCACTGGCCAGAGCTTGCACAGTATGCAATTGAGCTACTGGCCTGTCCTGCATCCAGCGTTCTTTTCGAACGCACATTCAGTGATGCTGGAGGATTTGTCACCGATCACAGGGTGCGCCTGTCCACCGACTCGGTTGATCGACTGACCTTCATAAAAATGAATCAGTCTTGGATCACCACCAGCTACCAGGCACCTGAAGCGGATATAACTGAATAATTTATAATGTCACATCCCTTCAAGACTGCCTATGCTGATGCTGAGTGACTGTCCTGTTATGTTCACTGACTATCCTCTTCCTCCTCCTCAATGATCCATTCCTTGATAGCTTGGATAGCTTGACACCAGTGCCTAAGGCACAATTTTTCAGCCCCTGTATAACAGGGGCGTGTAATTTCAATTTTTTTAAAAAATGCTTTGCAACAGGTGTGACTGCTGTGCTCCAAGTACAGTATCTGTGAGGGGTTGCAGTGTTGTATCACCAGCACCAATGCCTAAGGCACAATTTTTCAGCCCCTGTTTAACAGGGGCATGTAATTACAATTTTTTAAGCAATGCTTCTCAACATGTCTGACTGCTGTGCTCCAAGTACAGTATCTGTGAGGGGTTGCAGTGTTGTGGCACCAGCACCAATGCCTAAGGCACAATTTTTCAGCCCCTGTATAACAGGGGCGTGTAATTAAAAATTTTTAAGCAATGCTTCGCAACATGTCTGACTGCTGTGCTCCAAGTACAGTATCTGTGAGGGGTTGCAGTGTTGTGGCACCAGCACCAGTGCCTAAGGCACAATTTTTCAGCCCCTGTTGGGGCGTGTAATTACAATTTTTAGGCAATGCTTTGCAACAGGTCTCATTTCTGTGCTCAGAGTACAGTATCTGTGAGGGGTTGCAGTGTTGTGGCACCAGCACCAATGCCTAAGGCCCAATTTTTCAGCCCCTGTTTAACAGGGGCGTGTAATTACAATTTTTTAAGCAATGCCTCGCAACATGTCTGACTGCTGTGCTCCAAGTACAGTATCTGTGAGGGGTTGCAGTGTTGTGGCACCAGCACCAGTGCCTAAGGCACAATTTTTCAGCCCCTGTTGGGGCGTGTAATTACAATTTTTAGGCAATGCTTTGCAACAGGTCTCATTTCTGTGCTCAGAGTACAGTATCTGTGAGGGGTTGCAGTGTTGTGGCACCAGCACCAATGCCTAAGGCACAATTTTTCAGCCCCTGTTCAACAGGGGCGTGTAATTACAATTTTTTAAGCAATGCTTCGCAACATGTCTGACTGCTGTGCTCCAAGTACAGTATCTGTGAGGGGTTGCAGTGGTGTGGCACCAGCACCAGTGCTTAAGGCACAATTTTTCAGCCCCTGTTGGGGCGTGTAATTACAATTTTTAGGCAATGCTTTGCAACAGGTCTCATTGCTGTGCTCAGAGTACAGTATCTGTGAGGGGTTACAGTGTTGTGGCACCAGCACCAATGCCTAAGGCACAATTTTTCAGCCCCTGTTTAACAGGGGCGTGTAATTACAAATCTTGATCTAATAGTTCACAGCAGGGCCCATTAATGCGCCCACCAAGAGTAACTGTGAGGGCTTACAGTCTTGTGGCAACACTGTCCACCACCAAAGGCCCAATTTTTCTGCCCTGTTCAACAGGTGCATGCAATTACAAATCTTGATCTAATAACTCACAGCAGGGCCCATTCCTGTGCCCACCAAGAGTAACTGTGAGGGCTTACAGTCTTGTGGCAACACCGTCCACCACCACCACCAAAGGCCCAATTTTTCTGCCTTGTTCAACAGGTGCATGCAATTACAAATCTTGATCTAATAACTCACAGCAGGGCCCATTCCTGCGCCCACCAACAGTAACTGTGAGGGCTTACAGTCTTGTGGCAACACCGTCCACCACCAAAGGCCCAATTTTTCTGCCCTGTTCAACAGGTGCATGCAATTACAAATCTTGATCTAATAACTCACAGCAGGGCCCTACTTTCAAACATCCAACTTACAAACGACTCCTACTTGCAAACGGAAGGAGAAAACAGGAAGTGAGAGGAAATCTACCCCTAGGAAGGGAAATTCTATCCTGTTACATTTAATTTGGGAAAAAGGTATCTCCTCTCTACCGATGCTTTATCACCAATCCTTGTTTCAATTAAAACCCCACTTTTCCAAAAACATTTCTCATTGGGACGGAAAGTGAGGTGAAATGTTCTGAACAGATGTGCAAAGACAGCAAATGTTACAGGGGTGATAACCCCTCCCTATGTTCTCCAAAAAGCTTAAAAATAGATTTTTTTGGGATGGAGCTACACTTCATAATGTACCTGTTCAGATTCTACTTAAGAACAAACCTACAGTCCCTCTCTTGTTTGCACCGCCTATATACTGCTGTTCAGAGTATATAGGGTTGTAGGTATAGGCTTTTATTTTGGGTGCGGGGTCCCCCTTAATATCCATACAAGACCCAAAGGGGCTGGCTGGGGTGGGGGGGGTGATGGGGTAGCCATGCCATTTTTCTCAAGGATTTTCAGCCATATGGCCAGGACAAGACATGACATTAAAGCCGCAAGTGGCATGCTGAGATGTGAACCTAGCCTAAAGCAAAGTCAGTGTATTCCTGGCTGATAATTTTTCAGTTGATTGCACCAGTGCACCATCCTGTGGTAGGCAGTGCATTCCCTCTTTTTTTTTCAATCTGTAAGGCTACTTTCACACTAAGGCGCTTTACAGGCATTTTAGCGCTAAAAATGGCGCCTGCAAAGCTCCTGTAAAGCGCCTCTCCTGTCATTCCAGTGTGAAAGCCTGAGTGCTTTCACACTGGAGTGGTGCACTTGCGGGCGTTAAAAAAAGTCCTGTAAGCAGCATCTTTAGGGTGGTTTAGGAGCGGTGTATACACCGCTTCTCCCCCGTCATTGCCAATTGGAATGCATGGGCAGTACTGCCGAAGCGCCTGCAAAGCACTTCGGCAGCAGCGCTTTTAACCCCTTTTTAATAAAAGTGGGATATAAGTGCACCGCTAACGGCTTAAACAGCGGTAAAGTGCCATTAAAACTAGCAGCGCTTTACCACTACCGCCCCCACCCCCTCAGTGTGAAAGTGTCCTAAAAGTTAAAAAGTCAGTGAGTGCTCTGTCTGACCCAACATGGTGCACTTTGCACCATTATAGCCAACCTTACTGAGGAGGTGCAAAGGGCACCATCTCCTTGTAGGTATTCACACTCACTTTGCACCTATTCAGTTTGGACACTTATGCCCTGTACACACGGTCGGATTTTCAGACAGAAAAAGGGCATGTTGTCGGAAAATCTGATTGTGTGTGGGCTCCATCTGACTTTTTCGGCTCCATCTGACGATCGCGTAAATTCCGATCGTGTGTAGACAAGTCCGACGCACAAAGTGCCACGCATGCTCAGAATAAATTACGAGACGGAAGCGCTTGGTCTGGTAAAACTAGCGTTCGTAATGGATATAGCACATTCGTCACGCTGCACTGTTAAAAATTGTTTAATGCAGCGCATTCTCTTTTTCTTTATAATGCTAGAAGAATGATGTTGTTTTGCTGCTCATATTCACACAGACTTCTCACAAATTTCTTTCTTTATTCTTTCTCCTTATTTCATGAATAGAATATTTTTATTCGTCAGATCTCCCGAATAATTGTTTTATGTTTTTAATATTTTTATATATTTTGTGCTTGTTTTTTTATTCAAGATCTCCATTTCTTTTTTTTGTTATCTCCATGATTTTTTGGTGGGTTTTGTGTGTCAAGTTTCCACAACACCATTATTATCTTGTATTTTAAAACCTCAAGGTTGGTTGGTGTCCCTTGTTAATTTCACATTTTATTTAGGAAGTGTACCTGCCTACTCACAAATAAACTGGGCTTTTTGAAGAACACATAGGCAAGTATTTCCGAAAAATAAACGCACCCTTATTAGGGGGTCATAAGAAAATAAAGAGGAAGGCAACACTGGCGAAACTGCTGAAATTGGCGAAGCCTTTGTACCACAGGGCAGACATCAACTATTTAAAGGCAAAATTGGTGGCCTGAGGAGTCCATATATAAGGGAGTATAGTCTGGTCCAGAAGTCCAAGAGATCAGGAACAGCAACAGATGACAACTATGTCCCCAGGCTGTGGTCATATAACAGCCTGCGTCTTTTGTCAGACCAGACTGAACCCAGGCCATCACTATCTTGTCTTCCTTAGACACTTCCTTCCAGGCTGTGGCTCTGCTGTTGTAGTTGTGGTAGGAGGTGGAGGAGGAGGGCGATGGTCGACCTCCTGGCTGCCACTTACCCCTGCCACCTTCTGGCTGCCACTTGCCACAGCCTCCTCCCGGCTGAGGTCTTCCTGTGTATGAAAATGGGACATAGTTTTAGTTTTTTGTTCATCAATCACTCAATTTTGTGCTCATGACTGTTGCAAATTGAATGTTAATAAATAGAACAGGCTATCATTCTGACCCCAGCATTTTTCCTTTTTGTCCCAATCATTTTTGGTCACTACTGTCTATTGATATGTAAAAAACTTTGTTAAATCAGAACTTACTGATCAATAATAACATCTAGTTAACATCATTAAATTTCCCACAATATGTTGAGCAATGCTCTACCTGACTCAAGCTGGGCTCCTCCACATGTTGCTGCCTGGAAGGCCCAGGTTGGACATCGGAAGCCTCAGCTGGGGGGGAAGGAAGCCTTGAAGGAAGATTGGAGAGTGCTGGCCTGGGTTCCCTCTGGTCTGCCAGAAAATGCAGCCTGTCATAGTACCACAGTCTGGGTACATAAACGTCATCTACAGCTCCTGATCTCACTGAAATCTGGACCTTCTTGCGCTCCCTCAGATATGTACTCCTCATGATACCAATTTTGGCCTTCAAATAGGTGATGTCTGCTGTGGGGACCACCGGCTTTACAAATGCAAGCAGTTTCTCCAGCGCTGCCTTGCTCTTTCTTAGGTTCTTATAAAACGGGTAGTTCACCTTCTGTTGTCTAGAGGGGTTTGTAACTAGAATGAAATGCAAACTTGATTCGGTGTAAAGGAGAGAACACTCAGCAGCTGTTTCCACATCTGGACTCAGGAGCACTAGTGTGGGACAGAAGAACACCCTTTTTATTAGGGTGTCCCACACACGTGCTCCAGTGGATACTATAGGAGTGTCTCCATCTGTGAAACTTGCACAAAACAGGTAATTATTCCAGCTTTAGAAAGTGTCAAAAATAATGTTATCAGCTTAGAACTCTGCAAAAAAAGACAATTGTAGGACACTTCCAAGCAATGTTTCCTATTCCTATTTCTGCCCTTAAATATCGGTGTGCTAAGTATTCCTTTTTTACATTCTCATAGAGGAGAGAAGATTCGGGATGTCTGAGGACACCAGGGACCCCACACCTACCAAAGAAGGGGAAATCCCAACACCAGAAGCAGAGGAGGAGGAGGAGGAGGAAGGAGAGGTTGTTGAAATTGGTGAAGTTGTCACCACAACAGGTGAGTGTCTGAGACCACAGCTTCAGGTAATAGATGTATGCCTTCATTTTTATAATACATGGTGTGTTTTTTGTTTATTTTTAGGTGATGTGGATGTTGTGGAAGGAGAATCTAATTTTACCAGTGAAAGTGCCCAGATCCTCATCGAGGAGATAATGGGGTGCAATCGCGATTTAGATAATCTCAAGAAAAACATCAATGATGTTCATCAAAAAATTAAGAACATCATTAATGTTTTAAGGAGAATCTGAAACACACAAAACTAGCTTGCATCAATTTTCGATTTTAAAAAACAGTTTTATATTTTAAGAAAAGACAAATTTGGAAGATGCACACAGTGTGTCAACATGTGCTATCTCCCATCATGGGGGATCAATGTACACGTTTTGTGGGTGCAACCCCTTCCTCGCTACTAAAGTGGCTGAGATGAAGGGGTTGCACCCCCAAAACACATACATTGATCCCCCATGATGGGAGATAGCATATGTTGACATTAGGCATGGGATCAGGAGGAAAATGCCCAGTTTGAATCCCAATTTGTGTGCATCTTCCAAATTTGGCCTTTACAGGGGTGACACCCCATGTGATGAAGGCAATATCAACACAGTTTGGACATACTCATGTCTGATATTGTCTTCACTTTTCAAAGTTGAACTTTGTAAGTTCCTGAGTTCTGTATGTTATGCTTTGAAACATGCCTGTTTCCTAAAAAACGGCGCGTTATATTAATGTTACCAAAAATAATGTTATATACACCAAATATGTTGGTTTGTTGTAAAACCCTTTGATAAACGCACATGTGAATGTACTTTGAGTAAAAAATATTATTATCATCAACAATGTGTGGCTTCTTCTTTCAATGCTCAAAAGCATTTTTTGTAGTAAAGTTGGTGTTTTCTGTGGCAATGGGGGTTATTTACTAAAGGCAAATCCACTTTGCACTCCAAGTGCAGTTTCAAGTGCACTTTTGCAGTGCACTTGTAGTGCATAGTGGACTTTCCTTTAGTAAATAACACCCACAGTGCTTTTTAATTTTCCCCAATCACACCATTTTCATGACTCCACACATTTCTGTCATGGTGCTGAAAATTAGGAATATTTTTGTCAGTAATGCACTACATACATTAACAACAAAAACAAGGTGTGTGTAGCAGACCCACAACATAATAATATTATCTGAAGAAGAGACTGTCACCTCATCTCTCAAAGAAATTTGGTTTGCACTGTTGAAGTAAAATATATTTTATTTGAATGTTATTAAAAATGACCTTGCCTTTTCAATCTTTAGCTCTGTAATTTTCTAAAAATGCATTGCAATATAGCAACCTGGAGGTGTTCTGTACACATAAACGTCACGTCGGTCACATGGTACCGGCTGCGAGGCGGTACTCAGATCGGTCATCGACTGTGTCCCGCCGACGTGGCAAATGACAGATCATGCCAATTTGTGGCCCTGCGGCTGTGTGATCGGTGTATCCTAACAGGATGTCATATGACACCCAGTCAGGATGGGAGAGCCACCACCTGGCTGTCATTTTGCTATAGGCTGGGCAGCTAGTGGTTAAAGTGGTTCTAAAGGCAGAAGTTTTTTTTGGATAAAAAGCCTTCTGTGTGCAGCAGCCCCCTAATACTTACCCGAGCCCCATCTCCATCCAGTGATGTCGCACGAGACACTCGGCTGCCCGGGACTCTCCATGCTGCTTGGCTGAGACACAGCAGCGAACGCCTTTTGCTTCCGGCTGCTGTCAAAGTCAGTAAGCCAATGAGGAGAGAGTGAAGCAGGGCCAAGCAAGGGCTCCGTATCTGAATGGATACACAGAACAGCGGGCTCGGTTCGGGTGCCACCATATCAAGCTGCTTGCTGTGGGGACACCTGGCAGGAGGGAGGGGCCAGGAGCGCCGGCAAGGGACCCAAGAAGAGGAGGATCGAATGTGGTCTGTGCAAAACCCCTGCATAGAGAAGGTAAAGATAACATGTTTGTTATTTTTAACTGCTTAGCGACCGCCGGCTGTCAATTGACGGCCAGGTGGCGCAGCTCTCGTAGCGGGAGGGCGTCATATGACGCCCTCCCCTTCCTGGCCCTCCAGGAAGCGAACGATGGGCACCTGATGCGCGTGCCCGGTGGCCGCGATAGCCGCCGGGCACCCGCGATTGCCCGGTAAAACAGCAGGACCGTGGATCTGTGTGTATAAACACACAGATCCACGGTCCTGTCAGAGGAGAGGAGACCGATGGTGTGTTCTCAGTACAGAGAAACACTGATCGGTCTCCTCCCCTTGTGAATCCCCTCCCCCTACAGTTAGAATCACTCCCAGGGAACATATTAACCCTTTCAGCGCCCCTAGTGTTAACCCCTTCCCTGCCAGTCACATTTATACAGTAATCAATGCATTTTTGTAGCACGGCTGGCTGTATAAATGTGAATGGTCCCAAAAATGTGTCAAAAGTGTCTGATGTGTCCGCCGCAATATCGCAGTCACGATAAAAATCGCAGATCACCGACATTACTAGTTAAAAAAATATATATAAAAATGCTATAAATCTATCCCCTATTTTGTAGGCGCTATAACTTTTGTGCAAACCAATCAATATACACTTATTGCGATTTTTTTTTTTTTACCAAAAATATGTAGAAGAATACATATTATCGGCCTAAACTGAGGAAATTTTTTTTTTATATATTTTTTGGGGATATTTAGTATAGCAAAAAGTAAAAAATATTGTTTTTTTTTAAACTTGTCCCTCTTCTTTTGTTTATAGCACAAAAAATTAAAACCGCAGAGGTGATCAAATACCACCAAAAGAAAGCTCTATTTGTGAAAACAAAATGATAACAATTTCATCTGGGTACAATGAAGTGAAAATGCACTGTATTGAGGTGGTTAAACAAAAAAGTACAAGACTTTAATATCACTTTAATTGAGAAGCTGAAGTTAGAAGCTGATTGGTTACTATGCACAGCTGCACCAGATTCTGTGTAAACCAGTTTTATTAAATCACCCCCACAATTCCAGTTAAACAATTTGATTGACTAATTAGTAGAGTCTGTTCAAACAACAAAGTGTATATTCCCTTGCAAAGTGAATGTAAACCTTGTGCTCAATTTGAACATCCAATCACATACTAGCTGTTTTTTTTTTTTTCATTTCCCTGACACATAATTGGGTACGATAGAGAACACAGGGTCACATTATTTACCTACATTCACTTAGTTGGAACCCAAACTTTACACACAGCCATAGCTCCCAACTGTCCCGGACCTTGAGGGACTGTCCTTGATTTGTATCAAAGGTCCCTCGGTCCCTCTTTCCTCCTCATTTGTCCCTCATTTTGGTCTGATTTATAAAGTTGTATACAAAATGTATTATTTATCTTTCAAAAAGTGTTTCCCAGAGCTAAACATTTCATCCAAATTCTAAATTGCTGCATTTGTAAATTTCAAAAGCCAATATAAAGGAATAGTAGTGGTTAAAAAAAGCTCTTGTGGGTTTAATCATTTTATTTATTTTTTGTATAATCCATCTTTAAGGGGGTGTGACAAGGGGTGTGTCCTATGCTTAAATACTCTTGCTGATATGTGTCCCTTGTTCCATCTCAAAAAGTCGGTAGGTATGCACAGCAGGGGCCTGCAAGTTTCAGGGACTACCAAGGAATCGAGTTCTTCATTGATGGCAGACCGCTCGGCACCATCCAAGTTTCTTCTTTGCCCGTGCCTGATTATTTTTTATACCTGTGACCTTCGCTGAAAGGTTAGCTTTAACCCCTTCCCGACCAGCCGCCAAAGTTATACTGCGGCAGGATGGCTCCCCTGAGCGAGCCGTCGTAGCTGTATGTCGCTTTAGCAGGCGCGCATGCCTGCAGCGTGTCCCCGGAGCCAATGCTTGTTGGGCCTGATGTCCTGATGACCACCGGGCACTTGCGATGGCTTGTGACAGAGCGAGAACCGGGATCTGTGTGTGTAAACACACAGATCCCGGTTCTTTCAGGGGAGAGGAGACAGTTTGTGTGTTCATACTAAGTATGAACACTGTGGCGGTAGGACCCTGTGCTACCTGGAGGATTGCTGGTTTACGCCAGACTTTGGAGAGAAAGGCACGCTGATTGCACAGCTGTGTGCTGGGCTATTTAGTTTTGACCTGGCTATGGCTCAGGGTTCCACCCAACAGACAGGAAGTCTGTGCATGGGAGTCAGGTGGACTCCCATTCCTTTAAGAGGAGTCAGAGGCTGCATGGGGCAGCCAGAGTATGCATGTCTGCAGGAGGCAGACATACTTGGTGACAGAGCAGCAAGGCACTGATCAGGAGTGAGCTAGGAGAGAGCTTATCTCTAGGAAACTCTTTTGGGTCTGAGGAGCAGACCTAAGGCCTAGGCTAAAGGCCTGAATCAGCCGTATGGGAAGAATTTAAGCCAGGAGGCAAAAGTATTGAGTGTGCAAGATACAGTAATGTGGAACCCCCCTGCGTAGGTACTGATGTCTTTATGAACTTTTCCGTGCTTTTAAATAAAAGTGGGCTACCAGGCCCTTAAAAATACAGTTTTGTACTGGTGTACTCACTGGAAAACGCACCTACTGTTTGAGTCTGATAACCCCAATCTTACAACACCGATCGGTCTCCTCCCCTAGCCAGTCCTACCCCCCCCCCCCCCACAGTTAGAACATACCTAGGGAACACAGTTAACCCCTTGATCGCCCCCTAGTGTTAACCCCTTCGCTGCCAGTGACATTTATACAGTAATCAGTGGCTATTTTTAGCTCTGATCGCTGTATAAATGTCAATGGTGTCCGATCTGTCCGCCGCAATGTTGCAGTCACGATAAAAATCGCTAATCAGTGCCATTACTAGTAAAAAAAATAATAATAATAAAAATGCCTTAAACCTATCCCCTATTTTGTAGACGCTACAAAAATATGTAATAGAATACATATCGGCCTAACCTGATAATGAAATGTTATTATTTTTTTTTAATTTGGGGTATTTATTATAGCAAAAAGTACAAAATATTGTTTTATTTTTCAAAATTGACGCTCTTTTTTTTGTTTATAGCGCAAAAAATAAAAACCGCAAAGGTGATCAAATACCACCAAAAGAAAACTCTATTTGTCTTTCTATTTTTCCCACAATTTTGTTTGGGTACAACGTCGCACGACTGCGCAATTGTCAGTTAAAGCAACGCAGCACCGTATCGCAAACAATGGTCAGGAAGGGGGTAAATTCTTCCGGGGCTCAAGTAGTTAACCAAGAACTACAATAGTCATACTCCTAGCATTGATACTTTTTGTGCCAAACATTGCATATTCCAAAATAAATCTGTGTTTAGAAGAACACTTATTTTGACACATCTCTTTGTCAAGTAACTATAGACAAAACACTGCTGAAATATTTCAGACAACTAATGCAGCAGTGCAATTCAAATATCAAATATGTAGCTTGGGCGCCACCTTGTGGTAGAATTTTAAAGCAACACCTGATGTAAAACAATGACTACAGTATACATTATATGTATGAATTCTTTGATTTGTGCGGTACTTTTCAGCCTGATGTACAAAATGTAGAATTAAAATAAATGTGGTAGTCTCCATTTCCTGTGGTCCCTTCCTTTCCTGCTTTCTGCAGTCTTTATGGTCATTATTCCATGCTTTCCAGAATTATTTAACCAAGACTAACTGCCTGTATTTACACTTTTTAGGCCATTTTTCTTAAAATGTAGGAAAAATACACCTAAGGGCATATCGAGTGGGACATTCTGAAAACATTCACTGCAGGTATATCAATCATTGTAATTAAAACACATGCACCAGGAAGATTCACCTGCAGTGAGTGTTGGTGAGTGTGTCCTGGTATCATCCCACAGCCAAAAAGTCAGTAGCAGGTCTAATGGCATTGTTGAAGCTGACCCTAAAGCATACCCATGGCAGAGATAAGACTGTAAACTTGGGGCGCACACTGTTACCGGGAGTGTAACTACAAATCACTATCATACCCTAATTACCACTGTCTCTTCAGTCCTTCATCACGGGCCATGGTAAAGATAATTAATTATGCATCTGTGTATAGTGTGGTGTACAGAACAGGTCAGCTTGAAATATAAAATGAATAGCACAGTGTACGGAATGAGACAGTGTATAATATAGAATGTACTATAAGGCTTAATAAAAGAGTCAGTGTGTGATAGAAATTGTACAGCATGGCATATAAAACAGGGGGGTGCAGAATAGGGAACGTAGTGGCGGCCCGTCCATAGGGGGCGCCCGGGCGCCGCCCCCCCTCCTTGCAGTTAAAAAAATAAAAATAAATAAATAAATATGTGCACTGTATCCTGGTGCCGGGCGCCGGGGACCGTGCAGTATGCACCGCTCTATCACCAATAGATAGATTCATGCATTGCATGAATCTATCTATTGTCACCGCTGCCGCCCCCTATTCAGGTGTCTGGCCCCTGATCGGGCGCCAGGCATCTGAATTACAGTGGGGGGGGGGGGTGTTTCTGGAAGCGCCCCTATTAGAGCTGTAAGCACTAATAGGGGACCTTATTAGAGCGGTGTGCTCTAATAGGCTTCCCTAAGTGTAAACAGCGGGCGCACGGCTGTGCGTTCACTGATTACACAGTATTGTGTTAGGGAAGCGAATACATCGCTTCCCTAACACAGACCCGCCTCTCAGCCAATCAGGTTGCCAGGTCTGTTACCTGTAACCTGATTGGCTGAAGTCACAGGCGCTGTGATTGGACGCTAGGCGTCCAATCATAGCAGAAGACAGGAGGAGCGCGGGAGAAGAAGACCTCGGACGATAGCAGAAGACAGGAGGAGCGCGGGAGAAGAAGACCTCGGACGATGAGACACCGCTCGCCGCCTGACGCCGTCACCAGCTGCACATCGAGACAAGGTAAGTGCAGAGGGCAGGCAGGGGGCACAGTGGCAGCACTTGGAGGGGCACTCTGGCAGCACTTGAAGGGGCACTCTGGCAGCACTTGAAGGGGCACTCTGGCAGCACTTGAAGGGGCACTCTGGCAGCACTTGAAGGGGCACTCTGGCAGCACTTGGAGGGGCACTCTGGCAGCACTTGAAGGGGCACTCTGGCAGCACTTGGAGGGGCACTCTGGCAGCACTTGGAGGGGCACTCTGGCAGCACTTGGAGGGGCACTCTGGCAGCACTTGGAGGGGCACTCTGGCAGCACTTGAAGGGGCACTCTGGCAGCACTTGGAGGGGCACTCTGGCAGCACTTGAAGGGGCACTCTGGCAGCACTTGAAGGGGCACTCTGGCAGCACTTGGAGGGGCACTCTGGCAGCACTTGGAGGGGCACTCTGGCAGCACTTGGAGGGGCACTCTGGCAGCACTTGAAGGGGCACTCTGGCAGCACTTGAAGGGGCACTCTGGCAGCACTTGAGGGGCACTCTGGCAGCACTTGAGGGGCACAGTGGCAGCGTTTGATGGGCACAGTGGCAGCATTTAATGGGCACAGTGGCAGCGTTTGATGGGCACAGTGGCAGCATTTAATGGGCACAGTGGCAGCGTTTGATGGCACAGTGAGGCTGTTTGTTTGCGCCCCCCCAAAAATTTTGAGCACCAGCCGCCACTGTATAGCAGGACACAGGAAATGGGGGGAGGGGTGCAGAATAGGGAATGTACAGCATGGCAAACAGAATGAGGAGGTGCAGAATAGGGAGTGAACAGCATGGTATAAAGAAATAGGTGGTGTGGAATAGGAAACATACAGCATTGAAAATTGAATGATGTGGTGTGGAATAGGGAATATACAGCATTCCATATGGAATGAGGTGGTGCAGAATGGGGAATTTACAGGATGACATATAAAATGGGGGGGGGGGGTAGAAAATAGGGAATGAACAGCATGGTATACAGAATGAGTTGGTGCCGAATGGGGGACATACAGCTAGGGAAACTGAATGAGGCAGTACGGAATAGGGAATGTACAGCATGGCAAACAGAATCAGGAGGTGCAGAATAGGGAATGAACAGCATGGTATAAAGAAATAGGTGGTGCGGAATAGGGAACAATCAGCACTGAAAGTGGAATAAGGTGGTGTGGAATAGGGAACGTACAGCATGGCATACAGAATCAGTAGCTGCGGAATAGGGAATGTACAGCATGGCATAGGGAATTGGGTGGTGAGAAAAAGAGAATATACGGCATGGCATACAGAATGAGGAGGTGCAGCATGGCATTCAGTTTAAAAGAATAAAACCTATGTGGCTCACGGCCAAACTTAAACAAGGTATAAATAATAAGAAAAGAGCTTTTAAAAAATATAAAAATTAAGGAATCATTTAAATGTTACAACGAGAGAGAGCGCATGCACGGGCGGCAGGAGCTGAAGCAGGCTTAGATCGCTCCGCACACTCCCGCCACATACAGCTATCTTCAGCGGCCCTCCTATCCCGCTCGTCCTAGCACAGTACCGGGACGGCGGGCACACAGCGCTGAGACATACCCCATGCTCACCCGATCAACGGGAAAGACCTATGGCGGCATTTCCTACCTGCCTTGTGGGTCAGCCAGAGGATCAAAGATGGCGACCGGCACGAGCTCCATCCAAGCAGGGAAGGGGCAGCAGCAGTCACAGTCACAGTGGAACAGGGGACACCCCTCCACCCCTGGATCATTATGCATGGGCTCCCCCATAGCCATCCAACCCTCAGGTGAGCCAACAGACCATCCCTGTCCATCACTCAGCCCTTCCAGATCCCTGTCACAGGCCTCTATACCATCTCCAAGCCCTGCTTCCCATGCTTCCCCTGCTTTAGAAAAAGATATAGCAGATATAATTCTCAGCCAGATCAGTGGCAAATATATAGATCTTGACAGTCCTGAGGGATCCCAGGATCCTTTGCCTGCACCACTGCCATACTCTCCGGACACTATACTCCTTGCCTGCTTTGCAGACATGTTGAAAAAGGAGTTAGAGATAGCCACCTCTAAATTAACCTCTGACCTGAAGCAAGATTTTCAGAATTTGGGATGTCGTTTAGACAGTATTGAATCCAAAGTTGATGACACTGTCCACAGAGTAGCACAGAACTCTACCATGATTACTGAACTCCGCGATCGTCTGGAGGAAGCTTACACTAGAATTGACGATCTTGAAAATCGTGCCAGACGGTATAATTTCCGTATCCGTGGTTTACGAGAAACGGTTAAAGATATAATTCCTATCAATTCTTCCCTGATGTAATCCGCTGTCCCAGATGTTGACAAAACCCACATGGAGATCATTCGCATTCACAGGGCCCTAGTTCCTCTGAAACCAGACGGGCCTCCCCGAGACATGATTGTAAAGCCTCACTTCTTCAGGGTCAAGGAAGCGGTCATGCGATATGCCAGGGAACACCCAGATCTAGAAGTTGAAGGTTATAAAATCCAAGTCTTTGCAGATATTTCCCAAGCTACCATTCAAAAAAGAAGAGCATTTAAACCAATGCTTTCCCCTCTGATTCAACGCAACATTCGCTATCTGAAGAAGAGATCTGAAGAAAATGCGGATGTATTGAAACGCGTCATCTGGTCATCAGTGAGGTGTGCGTTCCACACTGGTCCACTTCCGGTTCCGGTTTCCAGTGTTTGAGACGGACGGCACGCAGACTTTGCTTACACCTGGGTCTTCCTGTACCAACGGCAGCGCCCTCACCAACCAAAGACCTCAGACCACGGATTATCTTATCATCACCATCTGGACAGCTGTTTCCTTACATCGCTGGGATGCCACACTGTGAATTATGGACATACTACATGTGTCTACATGCCTAACTTGTATTGAGTAATTGTGAGTAGCCATTTGGCCACTTCTACATATTTCCATTAAAGCTGTTTTTTGATACTGCACTTAGATTGGCACACATTGTCTCCATTTCTATTCGCTATCGCTGGAACTATCCTTTCCGTTTGCAAGTCACATATAACAATCGATCATATGCCTTCTCTACGTTTACTGACGGCAAAAAGATTTTGCTGAAGTTGGGATTTATCTCTCATAATCCCTCATCTCAAGACCCATCAAGATCCAACGGCCCTCCTCCTCCGCTTTCACCTCTTTGGTCTTCCCCATC
Organism: Lithobates sylvaticus; assembly: GCA_028564925.1. Classification (NCBI taxonomy): domain Eukaryota; kingdom Metazoa; phylum Chordata; class Amphibia; order Anura; family Ranidae; genus Lithobates; species Lithobates sylvaticus. Next base: position 113,302,628 of record CM053033.1, read on the forward strand.
CTCAAGGAAATCCGCAACTTCATGCCGAGTTACCTGAAAAATTCCTGACTGATACATATTGCCTTACCCCCTTTTTTTATTATTATTTTTTTTTATTTTATTTAACCTTACAGAAGTGGCTTCTCAGTGGTCCTATTGCGGGACATTATCTGCTGCCTATGTTTGGTTAACATCTTTAGATACCATACACCTGGTATTTGTTACCTTCCAGGTCATCCTGGTATTGTCCAACTTAGGACCCATTTGTTTTACACAATATTTGCTATATTTATACCAATTGTTGGTCCATTATAAATGTATATTGGGGGGTGGGGGGGGGGGGGGTTATTTTTTAGTTTTTATTTATGTATTTCGTTTTTTTTTTTTTTGCACCTTACAGCAGTGGCTTCTCAGAGGTCCTATTGCAGGACATTAGCTTCTGCCTATGTTTGGTTAACATCTTTAGATACCATACACCTGGTAACTGTTACCTTCCAGGTCATCCTGGTATTGTCGAACTTGGGACCTATTTGTTTTACACAATATTTGTTATATTTCTACTAATGCTGGTCCATTATAAATGTATATTTGGGTGTTTTTTTTTATTTAGTTTTTTTTTTTTTGCTATATAATATTTGTGACGGGGGGAGGCTATGTGCTCTCCTTGTTTGTCGGATTCTCCCCATCAATTACCCATGGCGGAGACTCCCACACTCCCAGAGCCTGTGTGTTCTGGACTACGTGGTTATACTGTACTTTGTTTCAGTCGTTCAAATTGTTTTTCCATATTATATTCCTTGATACTGGGCGTCCCTAAGCCCACGTATGGACTACTCTCTTTTCTCTTTTCTATCTTCTCTATTTTTAACCTTTTTTCCTTTTCCTCCCTGAGGGTCAGCCAGAGGTTCTCTTGGTTTCCGGACATACCCATACCATGGGGTAGGTAGGTGAGTTTACCTATTACAGCTGTTATTGTCTTTTGCCATGTCCAAGTTAATTGACTCGAACAGAGCCATACGACTGTTTTCTCATAATGTTCAGGGGTTGGGCTCTCCATCTAAACGTATTAAGGTGTTTAATTATTACAAGTCACTGGGCGCTGATATTGTAGCTCTTCAGGAAACACATTTTACTTCTTCCTTCGCTCCCTGCTATATACATAAAGACTATCCCATTTGTTACTTTGCTAATGCCAGAGAGAAAAAACGAGGGGTAGCACTTTGCTTATCGGGACGACTCTCATTCACTGAATCTAAAATACTGAGGGACCAGGAGGGGATGTACTTAATGGTATAGGGACACCTGGGGGGTAATTTAGTGACATTTCTGGTCTATTATGCCCCCAATAGGAACCAGGTAGCATTTTTCAACTCCTTGCTCCGATCTTTGGCACCGGAATTTGAGGGAGATGTGATCTTAGCTGGCGACTCTAATCTAGCGTTAGACCATATACTGGACAAATCTCACTTGTCTCAACTTCAGTCCTCTCCCAAACAAAGCTGAAAATTTGCTCAGCTGTTACATCATCATGACCTGGTTGATGCTTGGAGGGAGGCCAACCCTACCGTTCGAGACTATTCCCACTTTTCTAGGGCCCATAATTGTTATTCCCGTATCGATCATGTATTTCTCCTCTCGGGGCTATTGCCCAAATTGACCGTGGCTAAGATAGTGTCGACGCCTTGGTCTAACCATGACCGTGTGATACTTATGTTTTCTAACTTAACTATCAAGTTAGCTAAATCCCACTGGAGGCTAAATGAGTCTATACTTAGTAACAAATCTTAATGCTTAGACATTATTACTCACCTTAAAGCTTACTTTGATATTAAAAAAGCAGAAGATACCAATCCTGCCATTAATTGGGCAGCACACACAGCAGCACACAAAGCTTCAATACAAGGTTTCTTGATTCAGTTGGCATCCAGACTCAAAAAAGCTTGCAATGAAATGATCCTGATCAAAACTAAGGAATCTGAAAGCCTAGCTACCCAACAGCTGATACTTACATTTACCTATTCCTGCGTGGTCATTCATTTGGTCATCACAGCGCCCCTGTACTCTTATAATTTAGAATTGTTTTGGTATGTATTGAGGCTATTATGCCCATTCCATGATATGGACATTAGCTTCCATTTAGTTTATTTAATGTATTAAAATTTTATCATATACCATTTTAGCCTTTAATAGGTCTTTCCTTTGCCCTCTGCAACCTGAGAGTGGCCGGGAGGACTTGTCACCCTAATGAGTTTGGACCGCATTGACCCTGCTCTGTTCCTTGGCTGGGGTATGTTTGGGGGTTCTTTGGGAGCTGGGGGGGGGGGTTTCCTTCCTGGTTTTAGAATTTGGGGGTGGCGGTTGGACATTTGTCATCGAGTTGCCCAACCTCTCTGCAATTTACCTCTTGTTGCTATATTTTATATATTATCTTGAGTGTTCTTTATATCTGCATATCTTATTTTTCTTTTTCCTTTTTTTTCAGTGCATTATATGTTTTGTTATGTTCTATTCCACTGATGAAGCCAATGCTTTGGCAAAACTTTTTGAGAAGAATTGATCTGTCATCATCATCTTGGCCACCACATTTTAGGAAACAGATCACCTGTCTTGCTCCCATACTAATTCAAATTTTGTTAACAAATATCTTGTACATTGTGTATTGTTTTGTAATTGGCACCGCTATAATCCCCTTTTTCCCTGCCCCCCTTTGTACTTCTATTACTATTAGGGATGAGGTGCTTATCTACTTAGGGAATACCAGCCACATTACTCCTTGTTCTTTTTTCCAGGATGGTGGCAGAGTGACAGGAGGAAGGTAGTGTGACAGTAGGGGGTCATCGTGATAGGAGGGGGGCAGTGGAGGGCAGTATGGAGGGGGGTAGTTTGACAGAAAGGGGCAGTATGGGGATGCAGTGTGACAGGAGGAAGGCAGTATGGGGGACAATGTGACAGGGGCAGTATGGGAAGTAGTGGAGGGCAGTATGCGGAGGGGCAGTGTGACGGGTGGAGGGAAGTATGGGGAGGCAGTGTGACAGGAGAGGGGCAGTGGGGGCGCAGTAAGATGGGAGGGGGCAGTAGAGGGCAGTATGTGGGGGCAGCATGATGGTAGGGGGACATTATGATGGTAGGGGGCAGTGTAACGGGAAGGCCGTGTGACAGAAGGGGGCAGTATGGGGGCAGCGTGACAGGAGGGATACAGCGTAATGGAAGGGGGAAAGTGGAGGGCAGTATAGGGGGCAGTGTGACAGGATGTCAGGAACAGTGTCATTGCTTGGATCGCTTGCTGGTGTCACTGTTCCTTTCGGCATCAAAGGGTGCAGTTCTGGTGGCCACCAGCGGGGGTCTCCCAGCAGATGGACATGCTAGTGATCAAGCTACACCTGATGTGGAACTGCTGGGAGTATATAAGCCCGTCCTTCACTGAGGCTCAGCGCTTCAGAATTCCTTCCTGCAAACCTTGTCCCTGCCTGACCTGATCCTTTGCCTGAAACCTGTTCCTGATCCGCTTCCTGCCCTGTCCTGTCCTCTGTTTCCTTACCTGGTTCCTGAGACTCGTCCCCTGATTCCTGCCTTGGCTTCCCCTTGCTTCTGCTTTCTCCACCTGGCCCTTCTTTTCCCCTTTTTCTCTTATCCCTGCCTTGTTATTTATGTGTTCCACTTCCTTGTGTGTGTTTATAGTTAGTTAGTTAGATTAGGGTTTTGGGGTTGCTGTGTGTTATTTGCTTTTTGCTTGTTCATGGTTTGCTGTGTTTGGTTTTCACGTGTGTCTTCATCCTTTAATAAATATATATTTGTTCACTTACCTTTGAGCCTGATTCCTTTAGTGCAGCCCATTGATCTGTTCACTTGTGCTGGATGACTGTGTTTAGGCATCTCTCATGACAGAATTCTGAAGCCATACAAACAGATCGGCTGCACTTGGGAATTGGGTCTGGACACTTGCTATTACCAGGAAAAATGCATCTGGAAGATATTTTGTACCTCTCGCTCCTGGCAACAGATGAGAGAGATTTTTGTTATCAGACTTTGGGTGGCTATACTAGGGAGCAACTACTGGAGTGCATCCGTATAGCCCATGTTTTCGTTGATCAGGGCAGTTTTCTTTTTGAGGACGTGCAGCCTCTGATCAAGATTTGTACCGAGCTGACCCTGCCCTGTATTTCTGAGGGCCATGATGATTTCACTCCCCCTTTTAATATGAATCAGGTTGTATCCCTAGTATAGCTTTTTGAAGATGATCCTGCCGATTTCTGTGAGCACTACTCTGGCTGTTCCCCACAGGTGATTGCTGAGTGCATTGTGTCTGCTCAGTCTTTTGTTAGACAGGGAAACTTAAAACCACAGATTGTACAACCCATACTTTCAGCATGGTCTGACATGATGCAATTAGCCCCAGCCAAACAAACCACTTCTGCCATCAGATACCAGCCTACCCGAATGTATGTTTCCCCATCACCCATACCAAACCCAGTTGCCACCCAGTATACACTGCTCCCAACCAAATACTCATATCCAGTCTCTACTCCCTGTACCTATCCTGCATTTAACCCCCCTGCCTCTTCTCAGCTGCCTACAAATCCACAAGAACTTCCCCCAGCTACTGTTACCTCTTCTCTACCATATCCCAATCCTCCTTTCCTGTCTGCTGCACCCCCACCTACAGAGCTTCAGTGACCAAGTCAAAGAAAAAACGAAAGTTTTTCCCAACCAAAACGATCCTGCCAGTAATCCAATCTGCCTCCACACCCACTAATCTGTCCAAGCCTGAAGTGCCAGAGTTCCAGCCGGAGGTGCCAGCAATCCAGCCTAAAGAGCCAGTGCCAGCCCTCCAGCCTGACGTTCCAGCCTTCCAGTCTGATGTCCTAGCCCTTCAGCCTGATGTCCCAGCCTTCCAGTCTGATGTCCTGTTGCCGGCCTTCCAGCCTGATGTTCCAGCCTGACGTCCTAGCCTTCCAGTCCGATGTCCTGGTGCCAGCCTTCCAGCCTGATGTTCTAGCCCTCAAGCCCGATGTCCCAGCCTTTCAGTCTGATGTCCTGGTGCTGGCCTTCCAGCTTGATGTTCCAGCTTTCAAGCCTGACGTCCCAGCCTTCCAGTCTGATGTCCTGGTGCCGGCCTTCCAGCCTGATGTTCCAGCCTTCCAGCCTGACGTCTCAGCTTTCCAGTCTGATGACCCGCCGCCAGTTTTCCAGTCTGATGACCCGCCGCCAGCTTTCCAGTCTGATGACCCGCTGTCAGCTTCCCAGTCTGATGACCCGCTGCCTGCCTTCCAATCTGATGACCCGCTGCCTGCCTTCCAGTCTGATGACCCGCTGCCAGCTCCCCAGTCTGATGACCCGCTGCCAGTTCCCCAGTCTGATGACCTGCTGCCAGCTCCCCAGTCTGATGACCTGCTGCCTGCCTTCCATTCTGATGACCATTCTGATGACCCACGGCCAGCTTCCCAGCCCGATGTGTTCCTGTCTGCTGCCCAGCCCAATGTGCCTGCTGCCCAGCCCGATGTGCCCGTGCCTGCTGCCCAGCCCGATGTGCCCGTGCCTGCTGCCCAGCTTGATGTGCCTGCTGCCCAGCTTGATGTGCCCGTACCTGCTGTCCAGCCCGATGTGCCCATGCCTGCTGCCCAGCTTGATGTGCCTGCTGCCCAGCTTGATGTGCCCATGCCTGCTGCCCAGCCTGATGTGCCTGTGCCTGCTGCCCAGCCCGATGTGCCCATGCCTGCTGCCCAGCCCGATGTGTCTGCTGCCCAGCCCGATGTGCCTGCTGCCCAGCTTGATGTGCCCATGCCTGCTGCTGATGTGCCAGCTGCCCAGCCCGATGTGTTCCTGTCTGCTGCCCAGCCCGATGTGTTCCTGTATGCTGCCCAGCCCAATGTGCCTGTTGCCCAGCTTGATGTGCCCATGCCTGCTGCCTAGCTTGATGTGCCCCTGCCTGCTGCCCAGCCCGATGTGCCTGCTGCCCAGCCCGATGTGCCCGTGCTTACTGCCCAGCTTGATGTGCCCATGCCTGCTGCTGATGTGCCAGCTGCCCAGCCTGATGTGTTCCTGTCTGCTGCCCAGCCCGATGTGTTCCTGTCTGCTGCCCAGCCTGATGTGTTCCTGTCTGCTGCCCAGCCTGATGAGTCACTGTCTGCTGCCCAGCCTGACGAACCACTGTCTGCTGCCCAGCCTGACGAGCCACTGTCTGCTGCCCAGCCTGACGAGCCACTGTCTGCTGCCCAGCCTGACGAGCCACTGTCTGCTGCCCAGCCTGACGAGCCACTGTCTGCTGCCCAGCCTGACGAGCCACTGTCTGCTGCCCAGCCTGACGAGCCACTGTCTGCTGCCCAGCCCGACGAGCCACTGTCTGCTGCCCAGCCCGACGTGTCACTGTCTGCTGCCCAGCCCGATGTGCCCATGCCTGCTGCCTAGCTTGATGTGCCCCTGCCTGCTGCCCAGCCGATGTGCCCATGCTTACTGCCCAGCTTGATGTGCCCATGCCTGCTGTTGATGTGCCAGCTGCCCAGCCTGATGTGTTCCTGTCTGCTGCCCAGCCCGATGTGTTCCTGTCTGCTGCCCAGCCCGATGTGTTCCTGTATTGCTGCCCAGCCCGATGTGCCACTGTCTGCTGCCCAGCCCGATGTGTTCCTGTATGCTGCCCAGCCTGATGTGTTCCTGTCTGCTACCCAGCCTGATGACCCGAAGCTCGCTGCCCAGCCTGATGACCCGAAGCTCGCTGCCCAGCCTGATGACCCGGTGCCCGCTGCCCAGCCTGATGACCCGGTGCCCGCTGCCCAGCCTGATGACCCGGTGCCCGCTGCCCAGCCCGATGACCCGGAGCCTGCTGCCCTGCCTGTTTTTATTTCCAGATCTAAACTTCCAGACCCTGGTGGTGGGGTACATGTCCCATTGTCGGACATAGGGGGAAAGTGTGATGGGAACGGGCAGTATGGGGTGGCAGTGTGACAGGAGAGGGGCAGTGGGGGGTAGTGTGACAGGAGGAGGTCAGTTGAGGGTAGTATGGGGCGACAGCGTGATGGGAGGGGGGCAGTGGAGTTCTGTATGGGGGCAGCGCGACAGTAAGGGGTCAGTGTGATGGGAGGGGGAAGTGTGACAGGAGAGGGGCAGTGGGGGGCAGTGTGACAGGAGGGGGTAGTATGTGGGGGACAGTGTGACAGTAGGGGGACAGTTACATAATAGGCGAGGTTGAAAAAAGACACCAGTCCATCAAGTCCAACCTATGTGTGTGATTTTATGTCAGTATTACATTGTATATCCCTGTATGTTCTGGTCGTTCATGTGCTTTATCTAATAGTTTTTTGAAATTATCGATGCTCCCCGCTAAAACCACTGCCTGTGGAAGAGAATTCCACATCCTTACCGCTCTTACAGTAAAGAACCCTCTACACAGTTTAAGGTTAAACCGATTATCTTCTAATTTTAGTGAATGGCCGCGTGTCTTATTAAACTCCCTTTCAAGGAAAAGTTTTATCCCTATTGTGGGGTCACCAGTATGGTATTCGTACATTAAAATCATATCCCCTCTCAAGAGTCTCTTCTCCAGAGAGAATAAGTTCAGTGCTCGTAACCTTTCCTCATTACTAATGTTTTCCAGTCCCTTTATTAGTTTTGCTGCCCTTCTCTGAACTCTCTACAGTTCCAGCACATCCTTTCTGAGGACTAGTGCCCAGAGCTGAATGCCATAATCCAAGTGCGGCCAGGCCAGAGACTTGTAGAGTGGGAGAATTATCGTTCTATCTCTGGAGTTAATCACCTTTTTAATGCATGCCAATATTCTGTTTGCTTTGCTTGCAGCAGCTTGGCATTGCATGCCATTGCTGAGCCTATTATCTACTAGGACTCCCAGGTCCTTTTCCATCCTTGATTCCCCCGCAGTGAGTAGATTGCATTCATATTTTTGCTCCCCAAATGCATTATTTTACATTTTTCTACATTAAACCTTATTTGCCATGTAGTTGCCACCCCCATTAATTTGTTCAGATCTTTTTGAAAGGTTTTGTGGTGTGACCAGAACAGGTGTGACCAGATTGTGTGGACTGCAAAGATTAAACCAAAACGCATGTAAAGTGAAATAAGAATAATGTTTATTTAAGATAAGTGATATAAATAAGTAAACACCCCAAATACAAACAGTGCTCAGCCGACAAACAGAAACCCACAGACAACAGATAATATATACAGCCACGGGGAAGTACCAAAATCAAACACGTTAGCCAGGCCAGGGTCATACACGGAAGATCAGCAGATAACAAGGGCAGTTCCAGAATCACAAACGTTAACCAGGCCAGGGTCATACACAGAGGATCAGCAGATGAACAAGGGCAGGACGGGAGAGGGAGAATAAGGATGGGAAAGGCTACAAGGGAACAGGAACACAGGAACACAGGATAGGATCGGGTATGGGTACAGGTTCAGGTTCGGATGCAGGTTGCAGGTTACAGGTTTAGATGCAGGCAACAGGGCGCATGGAAGAAAGATACCAAGGCAAGCGTGTGAGGGCTAGTCCGGTATTTGTAAAACTGGCAGTGATTGACCTCATGTAACAGCTGAGCGCAGAAGGTGCTGTCTGCTCCCCACTGCCGGGATCCATCCGCTGGTGGACGGCAGTACTGCGGCCCAATGATGACATAACACCAGCAGGGAAAGTCTCTCCTGACAGTTACAAACTGCCAGGAGACACCTGCTGGTGGACCACAGTACTGCACACCAAATGATGGATCTTACCAGCGGACGGATTCTTTCCTGACAGGTTTCCACATCCTGCAGAGAAGTTATTGCCCTGCTTAGCTTAGTATCTTCCGCAAATACAGAGATTGAGCTGTTTATCCCATCCTCCAGGTCATTTATGAATAAATTAAATAGGATTGGTCCCAGCACAGAACCCAGAGGGACCCCACTTTTCACCCCGGACCATTCCGAGTATTCCCCATTTATCACTACCCTCTGAACTCGACCCTGTAGCTAGGTTTCAATCCATGTGTTCTCTAATACAGCCATCTGCAGGAGTTAGTGTGTGTTGTGTGCCTCCAGCACAGCACAGTATACACCTGTATCTACCCTTATTTGCTGGTGTTCTCTAATACAGCCATCTGCAGGAGTTGGTGGGTGTTGTGTGCCTCCAGCACAGCACAGTATACACCTGTATCTACCCTTATTTGCTGGTGTTCTCTAATACAGCCATCTTCAGGAGTTAGTGTGCGCTGTGTGCCTCCAGCACAGCACAGTATACACCTGTATCTACCCTTATTTGCTGGTGTTCTCTAATACAGCCATCTGCAGGAGTTAGTGTGTGTTGTGTGCCTCCAGCACAGCACAGTATACACCTGTATCTACCCTTATTTGCTGGTGTTCTCTAATACAGCCATCTGCAGGAGTTAGTGGGTGTTGTGTGCCTCCAGCACAGCACAGTATACACCTGTATCTACCCTTATTTGCTGGTGTTCTCTAATACAGCCATCTTCAGGAGTTAGTGTGCGCTGTGTGCCTCATGCACAGCACAGTATAAACCTGTATCTACCCTTATTTGCTGGTGTTCTCTAATACAGCCATCTGCAGGAGTTAGCGTGTGTTGTGTGCCTCCAGCACAGCACATTATACACCTGTATCTAACCTTATTTGCTTGTGTTCTCTAATACAGCCATCTGCAGGAGTTAGTGTGTGTTGTGTGCCTCCAGCACAGCACAGTATACACCTGTATCTACCCTTATTTGCTGGTGTTCTCTAATACAGCCATCTGCAGGAGTTAGTGTGTGTTGTGTGCCTCCAGCACAGCACAGTATACACCTGTATCTACCCTTATTTGCTGGTGTTCTCTAATACAGCCATCTGCAGGAGTTAGTGTGTGTTGTGTGCCTCCAGCACAGCACAGTATACACCTGTATCTACCCTTATTTGCTGGTGTTCTCTAATACAGCCATCTGCAGGAGTTAGTGTATGTTGTGTGCCTCCAGCACAGCACAGTATACACCTGTATCTACCCTTATTTGCTGGTGTCCTCTAATACAGCCATCTGCAGGAGTTAGTGTGTGTTGTGTGCCTCCAGCACACCACAGTAAACACCTGTATCTACCCTTAGTTTCTGGTGTTCTGTAATACAGCCATCTGCGTGGGTTAGTGTGTGTTGTGTGCCTCCAGCACAGTATACACCTGTATATACCCTTATTTGCTGGTGTTCTCTAATACAGCCATCTGCAGGAGTTAGTGGGTGTTGTGTGCCTCCAGCACAGCACAGTATACACCTGTATCCACCCTTATTTGCTGGTGTTCTCTAATACAGCCATCTTCAGGAGTTAGTGTGCGCTGTGTGCCTCCAGCACAGCACAGTATACACCTGCATCTACCCTTATTTGCTGGTGTTCTCTAATACAGCCATCTGCAGGAGTTAGTGTGTGTTGTGTGCCTCCAGCACAGCACATTATACACCTGTATCTACCCTTATTTGCTTGTGTTCTCTAATACAGCCATCTGCAGGAGTTAGTGTGTGTTGTGTGCCTCCAGCACAGCACAGTATACACCTGTATCTACCCTTACTTGCTGGTGTTCTGTAATACAGCCATCTGCAGGAGTTAGTGTGTGTTGTGTGTCTCCAGCACAGCACAGTATACCCCTGTATCTACCCTTATGTCAGGTCACATGAGACCAGGTGACAGGTGCACTCTGTAGGAGTCGGAAGTGCACCGCTAGGTAGTAGACCTTAGGACTGACTGCTGCGGATTGTACCCAGGGAGATACAGGACACAGGTATAATGGATCACTAACACAGATCCCAGTGGGATCTAGAGCATAGATTCCCCAGGGCACAGAGTCTAAGGGCCAGCAGGTGTTCGCCAGAGCCTCTAGTGGTGAGGATGGACTTCGCTGCAGTCTGGCTCCAGGTCGCGCCCCTAGGGTCTCACAGCTCACGCTCACCAAAGACTACAGGAGAAGGAAGCAGCAGGCTGGAACGACAAGGATAGTAAGGGGATAAGGCAGAGGTCAGGCAACTAGCAGACAGGAACAACAGAGTACACGCCAAAGGTTCAGGGTCACAGGCAGACAGGGATGGTCGGGACATGCCAAAGGGTCAAGGTCACAAGCAGACAGGAATCGTTGAGAACATGCCAAGGTCCGTAACAGAGGCAAACATAGAGCACACGGCAAGCAGGAAACAGGAAGCCGAATACACCATGTATACACAATTGTTGATCAGCACCACTGGCTTGCAGTGCACAGGTTAATATAGGGTCTGGGGTGGAGCCATGCTTAGAGGAGAGGTTATAAAAACCACCAGGTGAGAGTGGCTGGCCTCTTAGTCTGAACACATGAGGAGAGGTAAGCAAACAGGGAAAGATTACTGCATTACCATGACACCTTATTTGCTGGTGTTCTCTAATACAGCCATCTGCAGGAGTGTGTGTTGTGTGCCTCCAGCACAGCACAGTATACACCTGTATCTACCCTTATTTGCTGGTATTCTCTAATACAGCCATCTGCATGAGTTAGTGGGTGTTGTGTGCCTCCAGCACAGCACAGTACACACCTGTATCTACCCTTTATTGCTGGTGTTCTCTAATACAGGCATCTGCAGCCTTTACAGTGGGTGTTGTGTGCCTCCAGCACAATATACACTACCCAATTGCTGGTTTTCCCATCTCCCTGCAAGCCATTACAATGTCTGGAAGGCCAACAAGGAGAGGCAGACAGTCACAAGCCAATAAAAGAGGGGAAGCAGGCTCTGTGTCTAGAGGCAACAGTGCTGGTCGTGGACGCGGTGCATCCTAATCAGAACGTGGCCATGGGACATGCTTGTCCTTATTTTCAGCAGCTGGGCATGTTGAGCCGCATCATGCCGAAGACTTGGTAGAGTGGATGACCAAGCCCTCCTCATCCTCCTCATCCTCTCTCACCCAGGCTTAGGGTACTGGCAAAGCAGCTGCCAATGCGTCTCAATGTCATCGGTCACTAGTTCCCTAGACCCACCATGTCCTCCTTAGGAGTCCCCCGAACTGTTTGACCACAGTGTTGGGTACATGCTCCAGGAGGATGCCCAGCGTTTTGAAGGCACTGATTATGATCCAGCTAGAGGAAGGCAGTAGCGTGAGCGCAGAGAGAGGTTACAGCAATCTGGCAGTCATGTTCCACCAGCTGCAGCATACTGCCAGGTTTGCTCCAGTGATGAAGAGGGAGGGGATGATGGGTTACTGACTCCATGTGGGTGCCTGATAGGAGAGAGGAGGAGGAGGAGGCACATCTCCAATGAGGCAGGATGCCCTCCGGAGGCCAGCTTAAGGGCAGCACACCAACTGAATCACACCGCAGAGCTCCGCCTGTGCAGGGCGCTGACTCTGTGCGTTATTCCAAAAGTTCTTTGGTGTGGGCCTTTTTTGAGATGAGTCCATCAGATCGCACCGCTGCTATTTGCAACATATGTCTCAAGCGTATCTCGCGTGGCCAAAACATTATCCGCTTGGGAACCACATGCTTGACCAGACATATGTTGACCTGCCATGCAGCTTGTTGGCAAGCGTACCTTAAAGACCCACACCAAAGAACCTCTTCTTGCTTTTCATCAGCTGGGATCTCCAACCCCACTATACCTTCAGTCCTCTCTGAAAGCTGCACTGAGAGGAATGAAGGTGTAGAATTAGGTGTGTCACAGCAAAGTACTTGCGGGCACTCTGCTAGCAGTACACCGACGTCTGATTGTAGCAGGCAAATTTCCCTGCCCCAGCTGCTGGACCATCGAAAAAAGTTCACTCCCAGCCATCCATCCATGTCGGTGGTTTGCGACAATAGCACCAACCTCCTCTTCGCCCTGCGACAGGGACAACTGACCCATGTGCCCTGTGTGGCTCACGTCCTTAACCTGGTGGTGCAGCGGTTCTTGGGCAGGTACCCAGGCTTACAGGATGTCCTGAGGCAGGCCAGTAAAGTCTGTGTGCATTTCCGCCAATCATATAATGCCAGTGCTCGGCTGGCTGAGCTGCAAAAGGAGTTGAACTTGCCCAAGAGCCGCCTTATATGTGACATGTCCACCAGGTGGAACTCAACGTTGACCATGCTGCAGCGACTGCACACGCAGCAGAGGGCCATCAATGAGTACCTGTGCGACTACGGCACCAGGACAGGGTCAGGGGAGCTCAGATTTTTTTCACCACGCCAGTGGGGCATGATCAGGGATGCATGCACTGTCCTGTCACCATTTAAGGAGACCACGAGGATGGTGAGCAGTGACAGTGCATGCATCAGTGACACTGTACCTCTTGTCCACCTGTTGGAGCAATTCACAGCAGGGCCCATTCATGCGCCCACCAAGAGTAACTGTGAGGGCTTACAGTGTTGTGGCAACACCGTCCACCACCACCACCAGCAAAGGCACAATTTTTCTGCCCCTCTTCAACAGGGGCATGCAATTACAATTCTTGATCTAATAATTCACAGCAGGGCCCATTTCTGCACCCACCAAGAGTAACTGTGAGGGCTTACAGTGTTGTGGCAACACCACCATGTCATGGTTATGCAGTAATCTTTCCCTGTTTGCTTACCTCTCCTCATGTGTTCAGACTAAGAGGCCAGCCACTCTCACCTGGTGGTTTTTATAACCTCTCCTCTAAGCATGGCTCCACCCCAGGCCCTATCAGGGAACCCTATATTAACCTGTGAACTGCAAGCCAGTGGTGCTGATCAACCATTGTGTATCCATGGTGTGTTCGGCTTCCTGTTTCCTGCTTGTCGTGTGCTCTATGTTTGTCTCTGTTACGGACCTTGGCGTGTTCTCAACGATTCCTGTCTGCTTGTGACCTTGACCCTTTGGCATGTCCCCGACCATCCCTGTCTGCCTGTGACCCTGAACCTTTGGCGTGTACTCTGTTGTTCCTGTCTGCTAGTTGCCTGACCTCTGCCTTATCCCCTTACTATCCTTGTCGTTCCAGCCTGCTGCTTCCTTCTCCTGTAGTCTTTGGTGAGCGTGAGCTGTGAGACCCTAGGGGCCGCGACCTGGAGCCAGACTGCAGCAAAGTCCATCCTCACCACTAGAGGCTCTGGCAAACACCTGCTGGCTCTTAGACTCCGCTCCCTGGGGAATCTATGCTCTAGTTCCCACTGGGATCTGTGTTAGTGATCCAGTATACCTGTGTCCTGTATCTCCCTGGGTACAATCCACAGCAGTCAGTCCTAAGGTCCACTACCTAGCGGTGCACTTCTGACTCCTACAGAGTGCACCTGTCACCTGGTCTCTGGTGACCTGACACACCACCACCACCAAAGGCCTAATTTTTCTGCCCCTCTTCAACAGGGGCATGTAATTACAATTCTTGATCTAATAATTCACAGCAGGGCCCATTCATGTGCCCACCAAGAGTAACTGTGAGTGCTTACAGTGTTGTAGCACCAGCACCACCACCAAAGGCCCAATTTTTCCTACCACTGTCCAACAATGGCATGTAATTACAATTCCTGATATAATAGTTCACAGCATGGTGTTCCAGCGCCCACCAAGAGTAACTGTGAGGGCTTACAGTGTTGTGGCAACATCAACATCTAAGAGGCAAATTTATGCAGAGTATATACGGCAGGCCCCTACTTTCAAACATCCAACTTACAAACAACTCCTACTTGCAAACGGAAGGAGACAACAGGAAGTGAGAGGAAATCTACCCCTAGAAGGGAAATTCTATCCTGTAATGCCGCGTACACACGGTCGGAATTCTCATCAGAAAAAGCTCTGATGGTTTTCCCGTCGGAATTTCGCTCAAACTGTCTTTCCTACACCCGGTCACACCAAATTCCGACGGTCAATAACACCACGGCATAAAACACGTTCGACTGCACTATAAAAGGGAAGTTTAATGCTTCTGAGCATGCGTCAAATTGTTTCCTAGCATGCGTCGGAATTTTGCGTGTCAGAATTGCATACACACGATCGGAAAATCCAATAGAAAGGTTCTGAATCCAAAGTCCGTTGGAAATTCCGACAGAAAAAGACCGATGGGCATACACACGGTCGGAAAATCCGATGAAAAGCTCCCATCGGACTGTTTCCATCGGAAATTCCGACCGTGTGTACGCGGCATAAGAGTTAATATGGGAAAAAGGTGTCTCCTCTCTACTGATGCTTTATCACCAATCCTTGTTTTTTGCCATTTTTCTCAAAAGATTTTCATCCATATTGCCAGGACAAGACATTACATTAAAGCCGCAAGCAGTTTTAAATGGCTTATTTTTTTCCTTTACAAATGTCATTTTGTGCAGGGACAGTTCTGAACACAGGAAACACATGCCACTTCACAGGCATACTTTAGACACCCGCCAGGTATGATATTTAAAGGAATATTTCACTTTTTTTTTTTGAACATTATGTATCATTAAAATGACTGCTGCAGAAAAAACGGCAGTTTTTAAAACTTCTTTTTGCATTGATACATGTCCCCTGGGGCAGAACCCGGGTCCCCAAACCCTTTTTAGGACAATAACATGCATATTAGCCGTTATAATTAGCACTTTAGATTTCGAACGTTCGCGTCCATTGTATTTAATAGGGTTCTAACTTTCACGCAAACTTTCAGTATGTTCGCAGGTTCTGGTACGAACCGAACCGTGGGGTGTTCGGCTCATCCCTACTGCTAATGATACAGTTGTCATTACTAAAATCTTGTATATAGTCCCTTAACATCCCCTCTAAGAGCTTGCATACTATTGATGTTAGGCTAACTGGTCTGTAATTCCCAGGGATGTATTGTTGTGGATATTCCACTACACTCTTGCGCTAATAAGCGCCCTTCCACCATGATGGTATAATGCAGCCTTTTGATCCATGTCTCCCCTCAGCCATTCCTCCCCTCTGGTTCCCCTTTTCCCAGTAAACAGACATTACCACTTTCTTACCTCCTCATCTCAGCATGGCCCCCCTCACACTAGCCAGCTTCGCCTTTTATTATCACAAAAGCTTTCACAAACAGGACAATCACTTCTTACATGGGAAGTGACATCACAGGATATGACCATATAAGGATTTGACAACACAGGATGTGGCAATACAGACAGGGTTAGTTAAATACAGCTAAAGGATTCAATACAATACAATACAATATAAAAGAAGGTGATGTCTTCACAGACAGCCAATCAGACATTTGTATTCTTTCAAAAGAACCAATCACAGACATGTATACATTCAAATAGACTAGCAGTGACGTGTGCAAATGATCAGGTGCAGAGGCATGCTTTCTGTGAGACAAAGGAACACTAAAAGATGGCTCTGCACAAGACCGCGTGCAAACCGACTAAATGCTTTCAATGAAAGGATCCTTGCAGAGCAAACATATCCCCTCAGACGATCGTCTGTGCAATGCACAGGGGCCCTTTTGCTGACAGGCATACCCCCACTCTGCAAACACCTTTCTCCAATCCCAGGAAGTTTTCCACTACCTAACGGATCTCAACCAGCGTCAGTCTGCCCCAGTCAGCTCTGGCCTGCAGGAGTGCTAACACTGGGAGACTCTTATGACAATACATGCCACAACAGTATCTTGGCCCTTTTTTAAATATTGGTGCTACATTGGCTTTTCTAAAATCAGCTGGTACCATTCCAGTCAAATTAGGATCAGTGGTCTGGCAATTACTTGACGGAATTCCTTAAGGACCCTCGAGTGCAAGCCATCTGGTCCCGGTGACTTTTTAATGTTACGTTTTTCAAGTCTATTCCTAATTCTATCCTCTGTTAGCCATGAGGGTGCTTCCTGTGACATGTCATGAGGATAAACATTGCAGTTTTGGTTACTGAAGCCCCCTGATTCCCTTGTGAAGACTGAGAAGAAGAATAATCTCAACACCTTTGCCATCTCTCCATCCTTAGTAACCAGATTCCCTTCATCATTCTTTCTGGGACCAATATGATCTGACCTCGCTTTCTTACTATTTATGTACTTAAAGAATTTAATGGGATTTTTTTTTTTACTCTCCTCTGCTATGTGCCTTTTGCGTTCCATCTTAGCTGCCCTGATTGCACCCTTACATTTATTTTTGCATTATTTTTAAAGTTGGAATGCTGATGATGATCCCTCAGCCTTGTATTTTTTGAAGGCCTTCTCCTTTGCTTTTATATGCATTCAGTGTTATGGGAGGGGGCAGTGGAGGGCAGTATGGGGGACAGTGTGACAAGGAGGCAGTGTGATAGGAGGGGGCAGTATCGGAGGCAGTGTGACAGGAGAGGAACAGCATGATGGGAGGAAGGCAGTGGAGGGCAGTATGGGGGGTCAGTATGTCCTAGTGTGACAAGGAGGCAGTGTGATAGGAGGGGGCAGTATCGGAGGCAGTGTGACAGGAGAGGAACAGCATGATGGGAGGAAGGCAGTGGAGGGCAGTATGGGGGGTCAGTATGATGGGAGGGGGCAGTGGAAGGCAGTATGGGGGGACAGCATGATGGGAGGGGGTGTCAGACTTTCACGTACCTGACTGATGAGTCCAATGAAGCAGAGGAAGGTCTCCCTTACGTGTCTGACTCGCGGCCCCTGGTAGAGTAAACAGGAGGCATGGGAGTGGCGAGTGGTATGAGAGCCTGGCGGGTCAGTTGCAGGAAGGGCGGCTCTGGATCCCAGATACAGTGGAGATGGTAACCAACTGAACAACAAACAGGTAGGCAGGTGCACAGGCAGATGATGCTGAGCAGGAGCAGGGCAAACAGGTCGGGTTACAGGCAGGGTTGGCAACAGGTGGGCAATGAGGTACCAGAGGAGCAGCCAGGTTCAGAGTCAAAGACTGACTGGTGCCAAGTGCACCAGCGCACACAGACGTATGTGCACCAGCGCATAAGAGCACTCGCACTAATGTGCACTGGCACACACAGGCGCGTGCCAGAGCGGCCAGTACTGCGTCTACCACGGGGACTTTCCTGACAGGGGGGCAGTATGGGGGCAGCGTGATGGGAGGGGGCAGTGGAGGGCAGTATGGGGGACAGCATCATGGGAGGAGGGCATTGGAGGGCAGTATGGGAGGCAGCGTGATGATAGAGGGACAGCGTGAAAGGTGGTGGGTAGCAAAGGGCAGTATTAGGGGGGCAGTGGAGGGCAGTATGGAGGGACAGCGTGATGAGAAGGGTGCAGTGGATGGCAGTATGAGGGGGGCTGCATGGCAGGAGGGGCATTGTGTGATGGGAGGGGGCAGTGGACTGCAGTACGGGGGCAGCGTAATGGTAGGGGAGCAGTGGAGGGCAGTGTGGGGGGCAGCGTGACAGTAGGGTGGCAATGTGATGGGAGGGGGGCAGTGGAGGGAGTATGGGAGGGCAGCGTAATGGTAGGGGAGCAGTGGAGGGCAGTATGGGGCGCAGTGTGACGGTAGGGGGACAGTGCGACGGGAGGGGGACAGCATGATGGGAGGGGCAGGGGAGGGCAGTGTGACGGGAGGGGGGCAGTGGAGGGCAGTATGGGGGGCAGTGTTATGGGAGTGGGGCAGTTAATTGCAGTATGGGGAAACAGTGTGATGGGAGGGGGCAGTGTGAAGTGAGGGGGCAGTGGAGGGCAGTATGGGGGGGCAGTGTGATGGGAGCGGGGTAGTGGATTGCAGTATGGGTAAACAGCATGATGGGAGGGGGCAGTGTGAAGAGAGGGGGCAGTGGAGGGCAGTATGGGGGGCCGTGTGATGGGAGGGGGCAGTGGAGGGCAGTATGGGGGGCAGTGTGACAGGAGGGGGCAGTGGAGGGCAGTAACGGGGATAGCAGAGTGACAGCCAGTAGCAGGGCTGTCTTAATGAGTGGGCACACCTGGGCACTGCCCAGGGGGTCCCAGCTGCATGGGGGGCCCCTGCACTTTCCCCAAAACAGCTGGTCCTTGAGCCCACACTGCCCCAAAATTGGGGGCCCCATGATGCCACTGAGAGTAATGGATACACAGGAGAGACAGGCTGGCAGAGGTGTGCCGTGCTGTGCAGAACAATACCTATTATTTCACAGTCAGCAAGGAGGGGCGGGGCCAGAGCGCCAGTGATGCTTTGACCCTACCACATGCAGCTTGAATGATCGAGACTCGAAGGCTGTGGGGTAGGAGCTGGACTCTATGACTCTATTGGGGACAAAGCTGCTATGCTTATGTTCTGGAAAAGAAACATAAACACAAATATACTGCATCTGATGAAACACGTAGGTACATCGCCTGAGCGCGGTGATGTCATTGTGCATGTTGGACTTTGCTGATCTGTGCTGGATGGCTAATTGAGAAGAGCTTGGTCTTTGTACTCATGTGAGTGGTTTTAATAATTTTTAATACATTTGCCGTTAAGATTATACACTATTGTGAACCTATTTGCCTTTATATATGTGCATCTTAATAACATCCATGGCTTCTTGATATCCTGAACATTGTTGAGGATCTGTACCGGTCTTTACATACAGCTGCAATGCCGCAAATGTGTTCATTGCATGCACTTATAGGGCGGTCGCCGTGCAGCAGCATTCAGTTGAAAGGGTTGTGTGCGGCAGAGTGTAGTGCCTGCTGAACATGACAGGGGGTTTATATATATATTATTATATAATATATATTATATATATATTATATAACCCAAAATCCATCCCTTCCCCTCTGTCAGAACGGATATCTGCCTTGGTTACATAGGCAGATCGAAGTTCTGTGTGTTTTCCTAATGAGCAGCAGGTGCCAGAGGACATCCAGTGCCCGAGGACATCCAGTGCCCGGGACCAGCATATGGGTTGCTGTGATTAATTACATTAGAAGCAGCGTGCCATGTGCGCCCCCTGTAGGCAGAAGTGTAGAATCACATGTGTGTGTATATATATATATATATATATATATATATATATATATAAAGATCTATAGATATATATATACACAGTACGTGATCCTGCGCCCTGTAGCAGTAAAACTGCTACAGGGCGGTCCGGAAGTGGTTAAGCTACAAAGGCAGCAGTTGGGGGGTGAATTAATCACAGCAACCCATATGCTGGTCCCGGGCACTGGATGTCCTCGGGCACTGGATGTCCTCTGGCACCTGCTGCTCATTAGGAAAACACACAGAACTTCGATCTGCCTATGTAACCAAGGCAGATATCCGTTCTGACAGAGGGGAAGGGATGGATTTTGGGTTCCTGCAAAGCAGGGACTAGAATCCATGTCTTTCCTTAGTAAAAGCACCTAACACAGTACACATAAACACTGGCTAGGCAGACAGTTCACCCTTTGATTACCCTAGATGTTTAACCCCTTCTCAGCCAGTGTCATTAGTACAGTGACAGTGCATATTTTTATCATTGATCGCTGTATTCGTGTCACTGGTCCCAAAAAGTGTCAGTTAGTGCCCGATTGTTCTCCGCAATATCACAGTCACTGATTACCGCTATTACTAGTATAACAAAAAAAACATAAATCTATCCCAAAGTTACCATACACTATAACGTTCGTGTAAACCAATCAATCAACGCTACTTGGGATTTTTCATACTAAAAATATGTAGTAGAATACATATTGGACTAAATTTCGATTTTTTACATTTTTATATTGGGGATGTTTTATAGCAGAAAGTAAAATAATATTGTTTTTTTTTTTTCCAAAATTGTCGATCTTGTTTTGGTTATAGCGCAAAAAATAAAAACCACAGATCTGATCAAATACCACCCAAATAAAGCTCTATTTGTGGGAAATAAGGACATCAACTGAATTTGGGTACAGCCCTAATAGTCCAATAGTCCAAAATATGGCCTGGTCATTAGGGGGTAAATCTTCCGGCAGTCAACTGGTTAAATGAAGCAGTTGAGGAGGCATTAAAAATGTGGTTCAACCAAGTGTTTTTACTACCCTCAGCTACAAGTTTAAACAAGCCCTACAGAATTCCAGGATAACAGAAAAAAACAGACAGGGGCTCTAATGCTGCCCCACTCCATCCAGAAAGGTTTAGGTCACCCCCTGGCCCTAATCCTCCTGCCACTGTGTGTAATAATCTTTCCGTCCAGTAGATGGCGATCAAAGACTAGATAGAACACGCCGCCAGCAACCAACATGGCCGCCGCCAACGCCGCTCACACGCCTCTGTTTTTTTTTTTCCCCTTACCAAATATGGCCGCCCGTCAAACAATTTCTGCCACCTCCAACATGGCTGTGGGTGGATATCCGTTCTAGCCAAGATGGCGGCGCCCATGTCCTAAGAAGCGTGTGAGAGAACTCAGAATGGCGGTGGATATCAGGTTGGCGGTGGCCCGGAAACGGGTGGCTGAGTCTGTGACAGCGGAGAATGCCCCGCACCTGTTGGCCCCAGGCGACATCATCACCACAGACTCCAGCTTCATGAGGTGAGGGGGGATGGGCGTGCTGACAGGAGGCCATGGAACAGATATAACAGCCGAGTATATAACGTACAACACACTGTATACAGAAGAGTATATAACATACAGAACAGCGTATACAGCAGAGTATATGACATACAGCACGGCGTATACAGCAGAGCATATAACATACAGCACGGCGTATACAGCAGAGCATATAACATGCAGCACAGCGTATACAGCAGAGCATATAACATGCAGCACAGGGTATACAACAGAGCATATAACATGCAGCACGGCGTATACAGCAGAGCATATAACATGCAGCACAGGGTATACAACAGAGCATATAACATGCAGCACGGCGTATACAGCAGAGCATATAACATGCAGCACGGCGTATACAGCAGAGCATATAACCTGCAGCACGGCGTATACAGCAGAGCATATAACCTGCAGCACGGCGTATACAGCAGAGCATATAACCTGCAGCACGGCGTATACAGCAGAGCATATAACCTGCAGCACGGCGTATACAGCAGAGCATATAACGTAGATTAACCACTTGCTTACCGGGCACTTTTACCCTTTTCCTGCCCAGGCCAAAAATGTCAGCGCTGTCACACTTGGAATGACAAATGTGCGGTCATACAACACTGTACCCAAACTAAATTTTTATCATTTTTTTTTTTTTCGCACGAATAAAGCTTTCTTTTGGTGGTATTTAATAATCCTGGGGTTTTTATATTTTGCTTAACAAAATAAAACAGAAAATGTTTAAAAAGAAAAGTTTCATAGTTTGTTATAAAATTTTGCAAACGGGTAATTTTTCTCCTTCATTGATATGCGCTGATGGGCCCTGGTGGGCGGCACTGATGGGTGGCACTGTTGGGCAGTACTGTTGGACAGAAGTGGGCACAGATGACTGCGGCTGCTCTCCTTGATCAGGAACGATGTCCCTCTGACAGCCACCGGTGATCTGCTTTTTTCTTTCTCCTTGTGCTATCAGCGTGAGGAGAAAAAGTAGCCTATTACCGGCTCTGTTTACATCACATGATCAGCTGTCATTGGCTGACAGCTGATCACGTGGTAAGGGGTCGGGATGTACCCCTTACTCCGATCTGTGATCAGCTGAGTCTCATAGGTTCACTGATCACAGAGCGCGCCGTGAAGGCCTTTTTAGCACTGGAGGACGTAAATTGACGCACTTCTGGCAAAATAGGTCCGCGCTGTAGCCGTCATGTGGCTATAGCGCAGACGGGAAGGGGTTAAGCACATCTTTGGGGACTGTCTGGGTCTGCCACAGACAGTCTTTTGCCTTGCGTTGGCTCTTGGAGCAAAGGTTGTGGGCTCATTATTGTAAAACATTTGAAATGGTAGTGGTTCCAAAACTTAAACTAAGATCTCAAGCTGCTGGGCATCCTTCTGTTTCAGATGGGCTCAGTCTGTTCAGTGATGACCTCTCTGCAAGAGGTAGTTTTCAGGGTCCATAGCCATCAATAACACATATCTTCACGTGCCATTTTTTTCCAGGCTCATCAAAGATTTGTGCAATTGCAGTAGAAAGTCTGCTTTTTTCTGAGTTCCTGCTACACAGAGATGTGAAAGAGTGTTTACGAACCTTGCTAGAAGGCATAAATTGGGATAAAATCTTAGGAACGAAGGAGAGATGGGTTCGCTTTAAGAGCATATTAAATAAGGGTATTAGTCAATGCATCCCATTGGTTAATAAATTTAAAAGAGCAAACAAAAGTCCTGGATGGCTTCAATCCAATGTAAAAATGCAAATAAAAGCAAAGAAGAAGGCCTTCAAAAAAAATACAAGGTTGAGGGATCATTATCAGCATTCAGACTTTATAAAGAATGCAACAAAAAATATAAGGGTGCAGTAAGGACGGCTAAGATAGAACACGAAAGACGCACAGCAGAGGAGAGCAAACAGTAACTGTAAAAAAGGGAGGACATTGGCCCCATAAAGAATGAGGAAGGACATTTGGTTACAAAGGATGGGGAGATGGTGAAGGTATTGAATTTTATTCTTCTCCTCAGTCTTCACGAGGGAAACAGGGGGCTTCAATAACCAAAACTGCAGTGTTTATCCTCATGACACATCACAGGAAGCACCTCCATGGTTAATAGAGGACAGAATTAAAATTAGACTTGGGAAACGTAACATTATTAAATCACTGGGACCAGATGGCTTGCAACCTAGGGTACTTGGGGAACTCGGTCAAGTAATTGCCAGACCATTGTTCCTAATTTTTACTGACTGGAATGGTACTAGCTGATTGTAGAAAAAAACAATAATTAAAAAGGGCTAAAATACATCCCTGGGAATTACAGACCAGTTAGCCTAACATCAATAGTATGCAAGCTCTTGGGGGGGGGGGGGGGAGTGATAAGGGACTATATACAAGATTTTAGTAATGAAAACTGTATCATTAGCAGTAATCAGCATGGATTCATGAAGTATCCTTCTTGCCAAACCAATCTATTACCCTTTTATGAGGAGGTGAGCTGCCATCTAGTTGAAGGAAGGCCGGTACAGTAGATGTGGTGTATCTGGATTTTGCAAAAGCATTTGACACAGTTCCCCATAAACGTTAACTATACAGAGTAAGGTTCGTTGGCATAGGGTAAGTACATGGGTTGAAAACTGGCTACAAGGGCGAGTTCAGAGGGCGGTGATTAACCGGTTCCCGACCGGCGCGCGACGATGTACGTCGGCAGAATGGCACGGACAGGCAGGAGGGCGTATATATAAGTCCCTCTTTAATGCCGTCCGTGCCATCGGGAGCGCGCCGGTCGGGACCCCCGTGAGGCCGGTCGCGGGTCCCGTGGACTTGATTGCCGCGGGGACACCTGCGATCGTCTCACGGGAAGGCTGAACGGGGAGATGCGGAAATAAACAGCATCTCCCTGTTCTGCCTAGCAACTAGTGACGACGATCTCTGCTCCCTGTGATTGGAGCAGAGATCAGCATTCACTAGCTGACAGCCACGCCCCCCCCCACAGTAAGAAACACACCCCTAGGCATACTTAACCCCTACACTGCCACCTAGTGGTTAACGCCTTCACTGCCAGTGTAATTTATACAGGAATCAATGCATTTAAATAGCATTGATTGCTGTATAAATGACAATGGTCCCAAAAATGTGTAAAAAAATGTCCGATGTGTCCGCCATAATATCGCAGTCACAATAAAAATCACTGATCGCCGCCATTACTAATAAAAAAAAAAAAAAAAATTATTAATAAAAATGCTATAAAAACTATCCCCTATCTTGTAAACGCTATAACGTCTGCGCAAACCAATCAATAATCGCTTATTGCGTTTTTTTTTTTTTACCAAAAATATGTAGAAGAATACGTATCGGCCTAAACTGAGGAAAAAAAAAAAATGTTTTTTTTATATATTTTTGGGGGATTTTTATTATAGCAAAAAATAAAAAAGAATGCGTTTTTTTTCAAAATTGTCGCTCTTTTTTGTTTATAGCGCAAAAAATAAAAACCGCAGGGGCGATCAAATACCACCAAAAGAAAGCTCTATTTGTGGGAAAAAATGGACGCCAATTTTGTTTGGGAGCCACGTCGCACTACCGCGCAATTGTCAGTTAAAGCAACGCAGTGCAGAATTGCAAAAAGGGGCCTGGTCCTTTGCCTGCAAATTGGTCCGGTCTGAAAGTGGTTAATGGGGACTAAAATATAGAATACTCAAGCGCTGGTATGATCAAATCCTATTAGAGATAAGAACCAATCTACAAGCTGCAACCAATAGAGGTGATCTCTCACTAAAACCAGTATGATAATTAAAATGAGTGCGCTAATAGATATAAAGTGCAAATGTGCTATCCAAATGTGTATAGATCAATAAAGTGTTAATACCAATAAATACTAATAAATAATCCAAAACAATTTGTGTTGAATGAAATAAACTAAATCCTCATAATTATGAACCAAATACTGGTATAAAACTAATGCAATGTGTCTATAACAATACTTCCGAACACAAGAAATAAATAAATTCATCAACCAATTAGCATTTCCACTGTGTGTGTAAATAAATACAAAAATGATATGTGAAAACATACTGCACCAAAGGTAAATGAACTGTGATGTGCTACTCCATCAGAATCATAAAATGTGTGTCACCATTTTTTTTTTTAATTAAAAGCCCATAAGCTCCACTCTATGTTAGCCTATGTGTCCATGCACACATGGATGCTTTTTAGCTTAGTAGTGGCGTTTATGGGGTTTTTTCTGAATGCCAGAAATTTGCATTCAAAGTGCCGTTTTTTGCCGATAAATGCTCATAAACATGCGTTAATTAGCGTTCAGCTTTCTATTTTTTCAATGCATTGTGGGATTTTTGGAGTGTCCTCTGTGTATGTTTATTAAAAAACGCTAAAAAAACGCTAGTACAAAACGCTGTTAAAAGCATGTTTTTCAACCAGCGTTTTCTGCCAGCAATCTGGCGTCCAGAAGAAGCTTTTTTGAGCTTCTGTGTGCATGGAATTCCCTTCCACAGGCGGTGATCTCAGCGGGGAGCATCGATAGTTTAATAAAACTATTAGATAAGCACCTGAATGACCGCAACATACAGAGATATACAATGTAATACTGACATATAACCACACACATAGGTTGGACTTCTCCCATTTTTCAACCTCAGCTACTATGTAACTATGTTTCCGTCCACTCCCTCCTATGTACTTGTATAAAGATGGCCGTACACTATGCAATCTGATTGTACAATTTCGTTTAGATTTACCAGAACTATGGATTAGGCGTACCCACCTATTTACTCTGTATCCAATCAGACAGGCCCTTGCACTACAGAGTTAATGGTAGAACCAAAGGAGATTGTACAATCAGATTGTTTAGTGTATGTTGAGCTTTACAGAACCCAGGACACTTCTCTTGTTTTCAGTACTACAGCTCTGCTCCACATAGGAGTTATCTCATCTTCTGCACAGTTCTGGCGATCAGCTCCCGCTGTTATTGGACACAGCGGAAGCCAACCAGCGGGTCCGACCTGATGTCTGCCGGGACCCGTCGATCGTACCCGAGAGAGGCAGAACGGCGGTCTGCCTATGTAAACAAGGCACATCGTCATTCTTTTAGTAGGGAAGAGAGAGATCCTGTGTTTCTGCATCCTATGCATTAAGGTATAAAAACTTCTGTCGGTCATCGGCCCCCCAGCCCCCACATTTAACTTACCTGAGCCCTGGAATTTGCAATGGCAAGGACGCGCTGTCCCTCTGCCCGGGTTTTTGGGCACTTGATTGGATAGATTGAAAGCAGCGCAGCCATTGGCTCCCGCTGCTGTCAATCAAAACCAGTGCCTCGGGCGCCAGGGGCAGGGCCGAGTCCAGAATTCGTGTCCATTGACGCAAATGCTTTACGCCTGCAAGGTAACATACCAAAAGATTTTTTATGTTTTTTTGGACAGCATAAGGAAGGGTTAATACCCCTGTATCATTTGTTTTGCTGTCTGTGCCTCTCTTCAGAAGATTTCACCTCACCTTCTGTCCTGTGACAATTGCATTTTGAAAATTTGGGGTTTTTGAAACAAGCCTTGGTGATAAAGCTTCAGTGGAGACACCTTTTTCCCATATTAACTCTTACAGGAGTGAATTTCCCTTCCTAGGGGTAGTTTATTCTCTCACTTCCTGTTGTCTCCCTCCGTTTGTAAGTAGGAGTCATTCGTGAGTCGGATGTTTGTAATCCCAGGACCGCCTGTACTAGTCAAAAAAAAAAAAAAATTCCATAAATAGATCTTATAGTTTGTAGACGCTATAACTTTTGCGCAAATCAATATACGCTTGTTGGATTTTTTTATTTTTTTACCAAAAATATGTAGCAGAATATATATTGGCCTAAACTGATGAAGAAATTTTAGATTTTTTTTTTTTATTTTTTTTTTTAACTTTTTATTTTATTTTTTATTGGATATGTTTTATAGCAGAAAGTAAAAAAAAAATAAAAAAATAAATAAAAAATAAATATATATATATATCTATATCTATATCTATATCTATATATATATATATATATATATATATATATATATATATATATATATATATATATATATATATATATATATATATATATATATATATATATAAAATCCAATACCACCGAAAAAAAGGGACATCAATTTTATAAAAAAAATGGCCTGGGGGTAAAAGGTGGGGAAAAAAATAATAATCTGTGTACTTAGTAGAGAACGTTGATCACTGATTGCATTTCATTTAAAGAACACGCACCTGGAAATGGGTAGGTAGGGGGAATGATACAGCGTGTGCTAATGAGGTCAGCTGGTCAACTACTTCCTGTGTCGTGACCTAAAGTCTGTCCAGGAAGTAAGGCAGAGGTGATGAAGTGTTTTGAAACTGCCATAAAGAGTGATGTAAGCGTGTGCAGAAATAAATGGAAAACTGTTTTATTTTTGCAAAAGAATTCCATGAATACTATAACGGTACATAGGGAAGCTGGAAATTAGAAAAAAAACACACCGTGCATTTGCTAGAATGGAATTGCATGGGTATGAATACCCATGCAATCTGATTCCAGAGCAGCAAAAAAAAGGTGACTGAACCTTTTTAGTGTGGATGCAGTGCAATTGGAGCTAGACAAAATGACAGGCTCAAATCGCAACTTACAGAATCGCATGTTATTTGCATAGGAATGTGGTGTGATTCCTGTGCTTATCACATGGGATGTGACCCCAGCCTGTGTTTGCATTGTTTTGCCACTTTACATGTTCTGCATTTTAAAATATAACTTTTTTTTTTTGTCAAGCAGTGTTTAGAAGTCAAACAAGAAAAATAAGTAAAATGTAATTTAGCTAACACTTAGTGTATTGGCTACTGTCCAGTTGAGGGGCAATATGATACACTGATCATTTTTTTTAATTTATTTTTTACACACACACGTAAACTCCTCACATTTTGGTAAATACCGTGTTTATTAGCATATAACACGCACCCCCCCCCCCCCCCCCCGAATATAGGGGGAAAATCACAGGTGCATGTTATACGCCCATAGTTTACCTTGAACGCCCGCCGAAATTCACTGGGTCGTCGTCTCCTGTTTACTCGGCTCTCAGGTCACACACACAGTCCTGCCTCCGCGACCGGCATTGGGCCAGTGTTCTGTCTATCACAGGAGCTGGTCCAATGCTGATGGCGGAGGCGGGACTGTGTATGTGACTGAGAGCAAGGAAACGGGAGATGACGGCTTGGTGATTTACTGCATTGATGAGAGATGGTGAGGCTGCAGATTGGCATTAGTCTTGGCTTGGTAAATCAGTCTGCATTGATGGGAGATGGGCTGCAGATGGGTGCAGATCAGGCTGCAGATGGGCACTTACCATTATTTTGCTTCAAAGTGGTTTATTTAAAAACATTTTTGTTTTGTTAATTGATTTTTCTTATTTTTCACTTTATTTTTTTCAGAGGTCATGGAACCTACATGGAAGAGGACAAGCTGTTGGCGTCAGTGGCTGGTGTGGTGGAGAAAGTAAACAAACTCATCTGTGTTCGACCTCCAAGGACCCGGTAGGTGCTTTAAAACCACTTGCAAAAACACGCAAGAGGGCACAACTCCTTGTGCATTATACCATACAATTTATTTAATTCCAAATAACACATGGATACCCACAAACGTAAAAGGTCACAACAGGCTTGTAACTTGTATGCTTCCGCAAACTATAGTGTATATAAATTTATAAAAAACCGATCAATCTCGATGTACTGACAATCTCATTTGAGGCCTAAAAATGCCAGGACAATACAAATATTCCCCAAAGGACCCCTTTTTGGGTAGTAGTCCAAGGTAATTCTTAAGAGGCATGGAAAGTTTTTTGAAGTTGTAACTACTTGTCACAATTTTTAGGAAATATAAAA